>OV725078.1:134519712-134802212 GCA_928085145.1 Nezara viridula
TGGAATCGAACAGGATAGCTTAGTTTTTTAACATTCAGTCTCACTTCATTTTTTAATGTCCATCCATTGTTGTTTTAGTTATTTTTTTTTTTTCCACAAAGGAATGCACCGCGGCCTCAAAAGGCCTATTGTGCATCGTCCTATACTCAATTAAAACAGGCCAGATGTCTTTGCGTACCTGTTAATACTAGTAGGATCTATTAGTTTGCATCACTTGGAGTAGTGATACGATCACACCCAAAGTGAAAATATTGCAGTCTAGCCAAATTATCCAATCTACAAAAAATGTGATAGGCGGTTTCATTCATCCTCCAGGCCACACAGCCTGCAGGTGGAGGTCTCACATACACCCAAATTAAAGTGGTGCTAGTATGTTTATTTTCATTATTTGTGCTATTTAATAGTCGTAATGGTCCAATTAGTTAAGTTTTTCGACAAAGCAAATCAACTTTCGAATGCATTTAATTTATTTATTAAATGAAGGACATATATTATATATAAATACCAAAGACATATATTTTCAATTGAAATATTCAACAATGTCTTAGATTTTGTCAAGGTTTAACAAATATTCACTGGTTGGCCAATTACTGGAGCTTAAAAGATATAAAATTTTGTTTTTGGAATCTTCACATTATACCTTAACTGTATCTTTATGATATAACTTAAAGATTACAATAAGAAAATGGAATGTCTTTCAAAATATCAGTAAACAGCTAACATCAAAAATGAAAAAGATCACTCAAATGCAAATTGAGAATTGTAATGATAATAAAACATTCTTCACCTATATCATTCGAATTAAATACAGGTAAAGCATTGTGGGCTTTATAACATCAGAGTAAAAGAATAGAGGATAATAAAATAAATAAATGATAATAATAATAACTTATGAGGTAACTTCTAATATTAATACACTTAAAAAAACATGAAATAATAATAATGAAAAAATGATCAAATAATTTATATACATATTTACAGAAACATCTATTTACAACTTTTTGAAAACTGAATGGAGAGGAAGTAATTGAATAATGGGATTTAAAGTAGAATTAAAAGCTATATAAATAATATTCATTAAAACAGTTGTCTAAATGAGACTAACAAATTTTTTTTTTTAAATAAATAAATATAGACTATTACTGAAAATCCTATATTTATTTTATTATTTATTTATTTAAAAAACATATTGCATTTACTTTTTGTCATTAGGAACATACCTAAACCATTTGAGGCCCCTAGAAAAAAATATAGTTTTTGGAATTATGGATAAGTATGTAAACTCCATGCTAATTCCATAGATGGATTTCATCATTCCATTGAAATCTACAGCAATGGACAGAAATTTATGCTAAGTTTAGAGATGGCCTGATGGGTTCCAGCAGGAGATTAAAACTCACATTTCACAGGAGCTTACATAACAAATGAAAAATAAAAACATATTTAAGAAAATAACTATCTACTAAATTGTTGAATTTCAAGTGAGAAATAAACTGAATACAAAAACATAAAGTGCTTTGAGAAATAATAATCCTAAGGTTATAATGAGGTTACATCCAGCAGATCTAAGAGCTTACAACTGAGATTAAGAACCTGAGAAGTTCCGTTGAAGCTAATGCCTCCAACCTGAACGATTTGAAATCATCAATGGAAACCCAGGCATCTATCACTTTCGAAAACTCGGAGCAATTAAAAATCTTAGAATCGCTCCTAGAAGCTCAAAACTCGAAAATAGATGGCTTGGTTCGACTCTTGGAGAATTGGTTGGACTTGGTTGGAGAATTCGACTCTAAAATCACGAGTGTCGGAGCTTGAAATAAAGCTAAACAGATCTGAGCAACAGCACCTGGTTAAGAGATTAGAGGAATTCCGGTGGGACCTGGTGAAACTCCAATGGGCCTGGTAGTGAGTGTGGGTGCAGCGCTAGGGCTAAGCCTAAAAGTGGAAGACGTAGACAGCATAGAGAGGATCAGAACTCTGCAAGATAACACTCCTGGTCTACTATTGGTCAGATTTGTTGGACAAACGCTAAGAGATGAGCTGATTCATAAACGGAAAGTGGTAAGAGATTTATCTACTCATCACATGGGCTGGCAGGAGAACGATGTTCACAAAATTTTCATGGGAGAAGCTATGACCTCGACCAACAGGCACCTGTACTGGCTTGCAAGACAGAAGAGAGCGGCTGGAAAAATAAAATATGTCTGGTTTGATGACGGCAAAGTGAAGTGTAGGAGAACCGACGGTCAGCCCGTAGTTGTCATAAACTCACCTTCTGACCTTGACATCTTCACTTGACTTCGCTGCTCTCGTTCCTTCAATCCACTATTTCATTTTTTAGCAACTTTCTTCTATTTACTTGACTGTTATAAGTCTAATATTTCTTTCAATTTCGTTTATGTGTATATTGCAGCCAATTTTATTATTATTTTTATTAGTATTATTGCTCATTGTTTGCCAGAGTATATTTTTGTTTTCTGTTTGTATGGATCTACTGTGTTTTTGTTTCTTATCTCCATTGATTGTAGGATACTATCTAGATTATTTCTTTTACCTATTTTTTTCTAGTTTCTACTTTTCAATAGTTTTGCTATTTATGTTTCAGCATCCACAGTGTATCTCAGATCAATCCAACCTAATTATTTTCATATCTCTCGCCCCTCCTACTGATTCTCTATCCAAATCTACCATCTTCTATGGCTAATATCTTATTATCCTGTCATGTCAACACACAGTCACTTTTAGCCCACATAGATGAATTCCATGATTTCTTCCTCCTCAACTTCTACCACCTAATCGCTGTCTCAGAGACTTGGTTAAAACACACGGTCACATCCTCTCAAGTTTCACTCCCTAACTATACCCTACTCCGTCACGATAGAGAAAATAGAATTGGAGGCGGAGTAGCCATTTTTGTTCATGATAGCCTGAAATCCAAAATCCTTGCTTTGTCTCCTTTCTCCGTCTCCCCACATATCGAATATCTTTTTGCTGAATTATCCACCTCCTCATATTCATTGCTCATTGGTGTCATCTACCAACCTCCTAGAATCTCCTTTGATGAAACACTCGAGACCATTCTCTACAAACTGAGCCCTTCCTACTCCAATATTGTTCTTTTCGGAGATTTCAATACCAACCTATTATTTCCTTCCTCTGACCAAGCCTATTTATCAAACCTCCTCTACTCTCTCAATCTGTATATAGTTCCGTACAACCCTACCCATCACAACCAATACTCAGACTCTTGGCTCGATCTTTGCATTATTGATTCTCTTGATAAACTCCTCGCCTCATCACACCATCCGGTTCCGTTTTTGTCTGCTCACGATATCATTCAGATCTCCTATAACCTTCCTGTTCCTCTATTTAGTCCCCGATCTATATCTTTCAGAAACCTTAGTCTCCTATCATCCAAAACTTTGATGCCCGATCTTGACGCAATCCAATGGGACTCCATATACTCTTCTAACTCCGTTGATTTTATGGTAGAAACCTTAACCAATCAACTGCACTTTATCCTAGACCCAGAATAATAAATTATTTTCATTCATTCATTCATTCATCTATCGAACTCCTCTTAAAGTCAGGACAATCAAGTATCCACCATCCCCTTGGTTGACGCCTGTGATAAAAAATTGTATCAAACGAAGAGACGCAGCAAGACGAAGGTTTAAGCGCACTCGACTCCCCGAAGACTACATGAGTTTCAAGCTGCTTCGAAACAGTACTCAATCAATGATATGCCGTGCCAAATCTCACTACAACCAACAATCCTTATCCAGCACATCAAACTCCAAAGCTATGTGGGTGATCCTCCGTAAATTATCCTTAGGCAAATCCACCCAAATCCACCCAAATCCAGACTACCTCTATTTCAGCTGACATACTCAACACTCATTTTGTCTCCTATTCATCCGATCCCTCCGTCCAAGCACCAGCTCCACCCCTCATACATCCCCCCTTTAATCCCAATCATTTTTTCTTTTCGCATATTACCCCTGACGACCTCCTTAAATCCATCTGTAAATCCCAAACCAAAGATGTCGGACCAGATAATATCCCAGTTAAATTAATTAAATCCTCACTTCCATCCATTTTCTCAGTCCTTTATCATATCTATAATTTCTCACTACAAAGCTCCACTTTTCCCAACACCTGGAAAACCGCTCTTGTTCGTCCTCTGAACAAAATCTCTAATCCCACAAGCCCTAATGATTTCTGTCCAATTTCCCTGTTATCTAACCTTTCCAAACCTTTAGAGCGAATAGTACAATCTCAACTATCCCAATTTCTTGATCAAAATAAACATTTGAACTGCTTTCAGTCTGGTTTTAGACCAGACTACTCCTCTCATTCCGCCCTCATTAAAATCTCCCAAGATCTCTACACAGCCATAGATCAACAGAAACTCACCATCCTGATCCTTCTTGATTTCTCTAAAGCATTCGACTCAGTTGACCATAATATCCTTCTAACCAAACTTAAAAATATATCCTTATCAACTAGTGCCCTTAAGTGGTTCCAATCCTTTCTCACCGATCGCTCCCAGTACGTTGTAATTCCTAATAACCCTCAATCAATGTCTCTACCTCTGTCCAGAGGCGTCCCACAAGGTTCCTCATTATCCCCCACCCTCTTTTCCATCTACATCAATGACCTCCCTTCCTCTATCATACACTGTCAATATCATCTATACGTCGATGACGTCCAAATTTATCTTTCCTTCAAACCAACAGATTCCTCTAATGGCATCCTGAAACTGCAACAAAACATCAATAGAATATACGCATGGGTAAATCTTATTAAGCTGACATTAAATACAGAGTAGACAAAAGCCATCCTGATTGGATCCCCTTCACTCCTCAAATCCATTTCAGCACTTTCTAATCTTGTTCTGAACAATTCATCTATCTCCTTCCATACCACCGTTAAAAACCTAGGCGTTACCCTCGATCAAAGCCTCTCCTGGAAACCACACATCTCCCAAATTTCCTGCCGTACTATATCCACCCTGAAACAGTTTAACCATCTACGTTATTTTGTTCCATTCAAAACCCGTCAAATCCTGGTCTCCTCTTTTGTTTTCCCCCACTTCGACTATGGCTGCATGGTGTACGGTGGACTCTCGGGAGAACTCGAAGCTAAACTTAAACGTTTAATGAATGGCTTAATTCGCTTTATCTTCGGGATCTCAAGGGATATGCATATTACCCAGTTCTACACCAACTTGAAGTGGCTTTATCCGACCTACTGCCGTCAATATTTCCTTGCTACCTTCCTGTAGCAAGCTATTAGAACACGGCGACCTGCCTATATTCTACAGATCCTACAATTCAAACGCTCCTTTCAATCCCGTCCTACCAGATCCCGTGCCTCTGAACTCTATCCTCTTCCTCACCGAACTGCTGCGTTTGATCAATCCTTTTTAATACAAGTTGTCTCCCTCTGGAACTCTATACCTTCAGATATTTGACACGCAAAATCAATATCCTCTTTCAAATATCTCCTCTTCAAACACCTACTCCATTCCCAATCCGATTGATCATGAAATGCACTTAAAAACCTAAGCTGTAAAAACCTCAAAGTACGCCTAGATACTCTGATTACTTTGTGATTCATCGATATTTCGTTTACTTAATTACTTTCTCTGTATATTTTATATTTACACGTATTTATATCTTATGACCAAAAAAAGGATAAAATAAAAGATATAATAAAATAATTTTTAATAAATATAATTTTTCATAGGAATTTTTATTTGTTGGGCGCCTGGCTTTACTAGCCTTTCATCTCTAAAGAGATAAATTAGAAAACATAAAGTACTTACCCTTTAATGGCCATCATTAAATATTTACTCTACCAGGTGAAAAGGGGTTAGGTTGGATAATTTTTATAAAGCAGCAAAAAAGGTTAACAGATCTATTTACAAAAAGAAATATTTACAGGATTAATACTATGTACAATAAAAGGAAATAAAATACAAGGAAAAAGAGGGAACTCAAACATAATTACAGTACAAATAAAGTTAATAATATACAATTAAAGTTAAAAAAAAAAAGATATTTAAGATAATAAAGATAATACAAATAACAAAAAAAAGATACTTATTTTATATACAATATTATGGCATGCCACATCCAAAGATAGTCAAGATACAATAAGATACAAGAGTACATGCACATGCTAAAGTATCAATTAGTCATCTGCTTAGGAAACAAAAGAGAGTAGAGTTTTGTTTTGTTTCCACTGCTTTCTTAATCTTGGTTACAATCTTTTTATTATTTATAACTTTATTGTATTTCTAATCAACCTGTAAATATTAAACTGTATTTTATGGACACACCAAAATATTAATATATATTCTGTATTTGTAACTTGTTCTAAAGGGACACTAGTCCCAGAATAATAAAATTATTTTCATTCATTCATTCATTCATCTATCGAACCCAAAAGCTGTGGAAACTTCTAAGTTATCGGTGATTCAGTCGCTGAATAGAGGCACGTGCTGAATTCCATCCATGGGTACCTATGAGTTTAGGTGCCTATGAACAACGATTTAATGGGTTTCCGATGCTATCGATGTCCTCTCCGCTGTCTAGGAACTTGCCCAAAGTTCAAATTTAACCATCATTAAATTAAAATTAAAGTCATGTGGCTCTGTAGAACTTCCTCTACCTACCATATTAAATTAATTTATTTTTCCTATATTTACCTTGTACATTTCATGTTTCTCTATAAATCTGGTAATTATTTAGTTGAATATTGCACGGCTTACGCGTGGTTACAATCACTTTGGTCACACTTATTCATAGAGTGCCGAATGGATTGGCGTTTCATGAATAAGTGTAATGTAATACATGTTTGAAGAAATAATTAGTCAAACTGTTATAGGTTTAAGGTATAGTTAAAGGAAATGAATTAAGTAATCGTTGCCTACCCACTATATTGAATCCACAATCAAAGAACATAAAGATAAATTTTGTATAAAGATAAACACTCCGAATTATTTAACACTTATCACACTCAAAAATTTGCCAGAACTGACTAAAAAGTTTTACTGCGAAAATCTAATTAGATATCAAATCAATATAATTTCATTAGGTACAAGTGTTTCTTCGAAATTGAATTCACAAGCCGAACTATGAAAATAATTGTTCTCTCCATCCCTTGTTACTATTGTTATTTATTATATCCATTATTATTATTACTTATTATATTCATTATTGTTTGTCATTCACTACAGCCAACTCATCCCAATAATCTAAAATCCTATGTGAAATCTTTAGCCGTTCATTGCTGTGCCATAAATAAAATATTGTTAAATCTCTTAAGTTGTGGACAAGCCGACATAGATTGTTTTCCATTATAGACCTACACCCTCAATTGATCTTGAGCACCAATCCATTGTTAAATTAATCCACTGATGTAATTATTCTACATTGTTAATATTAGAATTTTATTAGAAAATTGTTAGTAGTTTATTAAGGAAATTGCAGTAAAAAAATTATTTAGTTGCTATTGTATGATAATTAAAAATTATTGAATGAAAAAAGTTTAAAATTATTAATAGCCCTTAATCAGTCTGAAATTGCCCTTTGTAATTAGTTTCTCCCATTTATTTATTTTTTTGTAATTGAAGTGTGGAGATTTTGTTATCAGCAGGAAAATGTCAGTTATTTTGAAGTATGTTAATACAAGCATATTTACTTTTATCTTTCCACTGTGGTACTAGTTTAGTATACACAATTCTTTTTAAATATGAACATCACACAAAGAAATGTTTTTATTTTAAATGTTTTGTTTATATATGACTATCTATTATTTTTTAAAAAAGTGTCTCGTTATGAAATTATATTTTTCAACCAATATATTTTTACTGTTTCAGTCCCATTTTATTTATTTATCTATTTACATCACTTTGGTAGAGTCTTAAATCTATAGTTAAGGAGTTGGCTTTAACATATTATTCATTTCAATCATACCACTCATGTTACAATCTTAAATATAAACAATAACAACAGTCATTAAAGTTCAAAAAATAAAAATCACTTTTATTAAAGTACGATTATTTTTATTTTCTCTATTTATATATTTATGCAGAATATCATGGATTAATTGCACAAAAATAAATAAAACTATTTAAAGAAAAAAGAAAAATTATAGTCCCATTTTAATTTAAAGTGAAATTGGCATGTTGATTTTTTTTCTATTTTATAGATGCAATTGTTTCATATGGCTGACAATCTAAATCCTGGTGATTTCTTAGATCTCATGATGGTCAATATTGATAAGCTGCATTATAATTATCTTTCTGCACAAGAAAGCTTAAGAAAGTTGGATGAAAAAAATCATTTAGAAGGTAACTACTCTGTATCATGTTTTAATAAAAATTGTACTTATTAAAGAATAATTTATTTTTTTTAATACATTTAATTATAATTTTAGTTTAATTTAATTTTTTTCTGTATATATATATATATATATATATATATATATATATATATATATATATATATATATATAATGTTTCAGAACTGTGTACTTATTTTTTTGTTTACTATTTATGTATTATTTTGAGACTGATCTGATTAGCAAATGGGAGGAAGTGTATTGTTATTGATTACAGCAATAGCCATTGTTGTTAATTGCTGCTGAACTCATTTTCTTCAAATGCTAGAATCTATCCATAAATATATATGGATACTGTAGGGGAAAATTTTGATAGGAGTGATAGCAGACCTCAAGACTTACAAAAAAGTTCATATAAGCAATGGACCCATTTTCAGCAGATAAGTAGGAAATCAAGTTTTGTGTTTTTTTTTAAGAGTCATGTTTTTTGTTGAATAGGATGCGACAGCTAAAGAAATATTTAATTCAAGTAATTAACAATTCAATACTTCACTGTAAACTAGACAAAATTTACTTTAATTGATAAGAGAGTTTGTCATTATTAAAACCATTTAAAGAGGACATTTGAGCGGCTAAACTAACGTAAGTTCTGTTTTTAAAAAAATCATAAATTATTCGCGATTTTTTTTTTATCATCCAACTATACTACAGTTACTCCACTTTTAGAAAAACTGCCTCATTTAATAAGGTTTAAGTTTATATTAATTAAATTGAGGTTTATTAGGCAAAAATTTGAGATTCACCCCACATTGTGTAAAGAAATGATGTGATTAGAAAATCACAGAGATAACCCAGTCTTCTAAAAGTACCCGTCTTTTCAGCAAAAATGACTACAATTAACTGTTGCAAAGCTTTTATTTCTTGTTTTTCCATGATCTAGGATGTATTCTAATATAAACAATTGCCTAATAGCACATTTTATTTATAAAAATTTAAAATTTAAATATTTTTCGTGTAAGTGGATTATGAAATTGTGTTTTTCTTCCAGATCTCTGTCATAGGGGTTAATCCATATTTATAAGTATCAACCTTAATGTTTCATGATGAAATTTATGTTTAAAATAAAGAAACCTACTGATTGCTTCAATGATTTTCATGAAAACATAAATATTGGGGCTAGAAACATTAAGTTTGTCATTTATAAATACACATCAATTCCAATGACAGAAATCTGAGAGAAATAAACAATTTTTTAACCATCTTTCATAACAAATATTAATGAAAAATCATTATTTTTTTATTTTTGTAATTAAAATGAGTTTTTAGGCAATTATTTTTATTACAATATATCCTATATTCCAGAAAAACAAGAAATAAAAGCTTTGCAACAGTTTATGGTAGTCATTTTTGCAGGAAACACAGGTACTTTGAAGTGACTGGTTAGGAAATCACATCATTTCTTTACACAACTTGAGGTGAATCTCAAAATTTTGTCCTAATAAACCTTAATTTAATTAATATATACTTAAAGCTTATTAAACGAGGAAGTTTTTGTAAAATTGGGGTAAATGTAGTAAAGTTAAAGGGTGATAAAAAAAAAAAAAAAAAAATCAAATAATTTATGCCTTTTATTCAAACGAAACTTAACTGTGTTTTTCAGCCCAATAGCCCTCTTTAAATAGTCTCAAAAATGACAAACTCTACTTTCTTTTAAAGTAAATTTTATCTAATTTATTATGGACCAATGTTTAGCTACTTAAATCAATTGTTTTTTATGTTATCACTTCCTATTCCAACAAAAAACGTGACTCGCTAAAAAAAACACAAATCTTCAATTTCCTACTTTTCTGCTGGAAATTGAGCAATTGTTTATATGAACTTGTTTTTAGATATTGATGTCTACTATCAACCATTTAAATATTTCCCTCTACTTATGGGACACTCTGTATACATCGTTATATATGATATTGTAATTCAAAGATGAAAAATTTTAATGTAAACTGCAGGCTTGATTATTATGAGTCTTTCAATATTGTTGTAAACTGCCTGTGCCCATCTTATTTTACTAAATATTTTTTACGTTCTCCCATTAATTTATCAAGAGATAATTAAATTGAAACTCCATATCATTATTAATTAGTACCTTTATTTCACTTATTAATTATTAATATTAAAAAATACAATTGAAATATCATGACATGGCGAAAGTCTCTGGAAGTTATAAGTCCCATGCAGGCTATGATGACACCGGCCAATGCTGTCATTTACGGTAGTTTTAATTTTTTTATATTCCGTTTCTGACTCTGCAGCGAACAGAAATTTAGTTTAGAGATTTCCTATTGGCGATTAGTAGTATTGTTTCAAGAACTCGATTTTACAGGTAGTTCTGGAACAGTTGAATTGCCTTCTGGTTTTTAACAGTTAATATTGGCAAATGATAGATACTTATATATCATTTAAATTATATTTTTATATAAAGCATGTGGCTACGGTCATATCAATTCATTGATTGGCTAGCACTTCTTCGTTCGATCGGGGTGCTCCTTAGAATTGCGAGCACTAACCTGAAATATCTCATTTTTTAAAATTTTAAATATTTTTTTTTTTGGATTTACCCCTTCTACACCATTGGTGTACGGCTATAGGGCGCTTTTCCTGGGTGGTAAGCGGGAGAGTTAAACATTCTCCCTGCCACCAGGACGCGAGGGGTTATAGAAAGAAATGGCAGGGACAAAATTTTTGACTTCAGGAAATTGTTTGGACTAGTAAGGAAGTAAACATACTAAAAATCCCTCCTAAAAGACACTCTTAGATGTTGAGCCAGATGTGGGGGAAGGAGGGGGCTCCTAGAAGGTCACTTTTTTGGGGTTTTCGCTTATATCAGGAAAACTATTCTTCACATTGACAAAGACGTTCTATACAAAATTAAAGCTGATGAAATGTTCAATATGATTTTTTGCTATCTTACTTAGTTTCCGAGATATCCATCTTCAACTATCCCTAATGTGAAAAAAAAATATTTACCTCATGTTTTTTACTATAATTGATTAGCTAACTCTTGATTACTTTGTTCTACAATTAAGTCATGAGAAAGAAAGTTTTTAATAATTAAATTTTCTTCAAGAATATTTATATATATTTTAAAGGTCTTTTTATGGAAAAATAGTACATTTTGCCTCACTTAAGGGCACTGAGTACTGCAGCTGAGTGAGGCACATTCATATATATATAATACAAAAAAATATATATATATCCATATGACAAAGGCAAAAACCATAATAAAACCAAGAAAATGTAACTTGGAGTTATAATTAAATAAAATACAGAAATTCATAGCGAAAATAAATAAATTATAAGTGAATAAATAAATAGATGAATAAAAAAAAAAAAAGATTTCAAGAAAAAAACCATTCATACTTATTTACAATATCAGCCGAGGGAGCTCTGAGTCCAGCCCTTTCCCCCACGTATGAAGGACAAGCCGAGACTCTAAGAGATCCAGTGTTTCTCTCTCAGCCGTGTCACCGGCATTAGAGTCCAGTGGAGACAGAGAGGACACTAAAGCCACAGATGCTCATGACTTGAGTGGAGAAGCTGGCCATTCCCAGAACTCCAGTGACTTTTTCACAGAATATTTCGAGGCCACTGCCGTTTCAAGCTTCGAGGAGGATTGTAGGGATGACTGGAGCTGGATAAGGATTGTGCTAAGAGATTAGGATGGTGGATTAGGTTCAGGTGAAAATCCGATTTGAGAATCGGATGGAATAACATCAAGTACATAAGGGATGTAGAGCTCATGATGTAAGGTTTTGTTCGTAACATAATAAGGAGGACTTTAGACTGGAATATATATTATTTTACTAGTTTATCTCCAACGGTTCAAAAGTTAGATAAATTATAACTTTATATGTCAATTCCGAGAATTTGCATAAAAAATTGTTTTTTATAATATACCTTATTGTATATATGTATACATATATATATATATATATATATATATATATATATATATATATATATATATATATATACATAGATATTTAGATTTATAGAGGATTAGAGCAATATAATAACGAATATTATAAAAATTGAATTTGTCTGCAATTTCTCAGAATTGACATATAAAGTTATAATTTATTTAACTTTTGAACCATTGAAGATAAACTAGTAAAATTATAAATATTCTTGAAGAAAATTTACTTGTTAAAAAATTTCTTTTCCATGACTTAATCGTAGAATGAAGCAGTCAAATACAGTAAAAAAACATGAGATAACATTTTTTTTTTCCAAATTAGTGATAGTTGAGAATGGATATCTCAGAAACTAAGCAAGCTAGCAAAAAATGGCATATAATCAATCATATTGCAAATTTTATTAGCTTTAATTTTGTATAGAACGTCTTTGTCGATGCAATGAATAGTATTCCTGTTTAAGTGAAAACCCGAAAAAAGTGACCTTCTAGGTGCTCCCCCTACCACACATCTGGCTCAATACCTAGGAGAACCCGTCGATAGATGTTCACCTCCTTACTAGTCCAAGCAATTTCCCTAGCAAAAATTATGTCACAGCCGTCCCGTCTCACAGTTGGTATCGTATGGATAATTATTACTCTTTTTGTGGTAATAAAAAAACTAAATTGCTTACGTGGAACTATATCAAAATAAGAATCACCCATAGCTCACTTTATTTTATAATAGATAAAAGTCAAGTATCAACTTTTACATTCTTTACTTTATGAAAATAAAATAAAGACGATAAAAATAAATTACTTAAATTTTAGTTTTCTTAAATAAAATGGTTAAAAAAAAAATCCTAATCAAGTTTAAAAAATGCTTCCTCTTAAACATTATAGTTGTTATTTAAAAGACTGAACATACTTTTTTTACTCCAATCTTTCAATTTTCTATCATGTATAATAAATGGATTATTTATAAACTATAAGCTATACATTTTTATCATTTGTGTTCCCTGACATATTGGTCAGACAAAACTTTTATTAAACAGGGAAAAGTCAGGGAATTTTACTCTAACAATTGTTGGTAGCCACCCTGATTATGCATCTATTAAGCAACTTTGCAATGGAACCCAATCCACAATCCGACTTGCTAAAGCCACCTACTTTCATAATTCAATTTCCAATGCTCCTGATTCCAAATCCAAATGGAATATTCTCCATAATCTGTCCCTTCCAGAATCAAATAATCTCAGTTCCTTGCCGGTGAACCCAAATGACATCAACAACCATTTCTTATTCTTCACTCATAGTCCTTTTCCTACTTCCGATATCAAAGATCATAATTTCAATCCTGAAGACTTCTTTTTCACCCATGTGTCCTACAACAAACTACTTTCCACTATCCTAAAATCTCACGCTCATGATTATGTAAATGGAAAAAAAAAAAAAAAAAAAAAAAAAAACCTGTCCCACTACAACCTATGAAGGGTCTTGGGTTCAGTACTATTGAGGGAAGGTACTGTTTCAAGGCCAACAGTTGTGCAGGGAGTGGATCGGGGCAGAATCATGCTCAACCGTCAGGTTTTTCACCTTAATCAATTATTTTAATTAAGGGTATCCACTTTGTAGAGGCTGGGTGTGCCCCAGGAGGGTCTCCCTACTCCAGGGTCACCCAATGGTCAATGAAACAGAATAAATATTTTTTCTGCCATGAGCCGAGATTCGAACCTGGGACCTTTAGCATTGGAAGTTCAGTACTCGACCACTGAGCTACCCCACTCCTTTATGATTATGTATGGTCTTGATAATATTCCAGTAAAACTAATAAAATCCAACCTTCCGTTCCTTATTCCCGAACTTTACCACATTAACAACTTTTCCTTGCAAAATTCCATATTCCCATCTTCCTGGAAAACTGCCCTAGTCTGATCTTTGAATAAAACTTCTTGGTCTTTCTTTGTAATTAACAATTGCTTCCAACAGTCAACAATTTACTCACCGTCTTTATTATTAAAAAGTGACTGTGTTTGTCTGAAAGTATGAATTAGCATTGATTCTAATAGGTATTTGGAATAATTGAATTGTATTATCAAAATTGCTTAGAGTTCACCACAATTCTTTTGGTCTAAGTTTACTTAATTATTTTTAGTGACTTTGGTATTATTAGGTTGTCCGAAAATTAATGCAGGATTTTGGTTCAAAAAGAACGATTTATAACTGTTTTATTTAATCATAATAGTCTCCACTACTGTCAATACATTTCTGCCAAAGTGTTGCCAATTTTTCCATTCCCTCGGAATAGAATTTCCTATCCTTAGAATTGATAAACTCCAAAAATGCATTTTCTAATTCCCTTTGTCCATTAAATTTTTTATCATGTAAGTAGTGGACCAGGTGTCTAAAAAAATGATAATCCGTAAGCGAGGGGTCCAGAGAGTAGGGCAGATGTGCCAGAGTTTCATATCCAAATTGCAACAGTTTTTATGACGTCACACGTGAGACATGTGGCCTGGCGTTGTCATGCAAAAAAATGGGCCCCTTCCGATTGACCAAAGAAGGCTTCATTATTGCCAATTTCTGATGCATTGCATTAATTTGGTTACAATATAGATTCGGCATTGATGCTTTCTCCAGGATTTACGAAGCTGTAGTATCAAACCAAATGAAGCCTACGAAACAGTTACCATCACCTTTTTTTGATGAGTTGGGGGCTTTGAAAAATGTTCTGCTGATTCCCCATTGTCGAGCCACTGTCCAGAACGTCTACTGTTATTGTAAAGTATCCACTTTTCATCACAAGTAACAATTCTGGACAGATAAGGGTCGTTTTTGTTTCGCCAAAGAAGTGTAGCACAAACTTCATAACGCTGATTTTTTTGGCAGTCGTTTAATGAGTGTGGAATCCAACTTTCAAGCTTTTTTACCTTTCCAATCACCTTGAGGTGGTCATCGACAGTCGATTTGATAAGGTTAAGTTTCTCTCCAAGTTCTAGAACAGTTGTTCTGGTGTTTTCTTCCACCAAAGCCCGCAGAACATCGTCATCTAGAGAGAAAGTCCTTTCACAACTTTCTTTGTCTTCAAGGCTGAAGTCTCCCTCCTGAAATTTTTCGAACCACCATTGAACAGTGCACTCATTAATGCTGCTCTCGCCACAGATTTGATTGATGTTTCTGGCCGTCTGGACCCCATTCTGGCAGAGTTTAAACCCGTAAAACAAAATTATACCAAAATCACGCGTTGACATCTTAGTAAAGACTGAGTTATTTCTAAGCAGTGAAATGCTACAGAGGTAAACAAAAATCATCATTTGGAAGAGGATTAATAAGTGTTGTCATTCATACAAATGAATCATCCATTAAACGTAAACAGTTTGTTATGTAGAGTGGTATTTTAAATAAAATTCAAAATTCTGCATTATTTTCTGTACAACCCAATAATATTGGTACTAGTGAGGAAACTTGTCCAGCAAGAGGGCCTAGTGGTCTTTTTTTGCTAACCCCTGACATGCTAACTGGACTGTGAGTCAAGATTCATTGCTCAGGACCGGTAAGAAATACATATTAACTGACCCAGGTGGAAATCGAACACACAAAATTCCAACTGGACCCTTAGGGACCCTTGCTTCAACGCCCTCAATATGGATTTAGTGTCACTTGATTTGTTAAAAGTTCAGTTTTTATATATTTTAGTATATCTAATTGTCTAAATTTTACCTTAAAGATATTTATAAGATTTCCTGATTTAATTCCACTAAAATTACGTTTTAGGACATATAAAAGATTACCTGATGGTTGCTCCACATGAAAAAAAGTTTTGTTATCGCGAAACAAGCCATATTCTTCATAAAAGTGCTGAAGAAAAGGAAAATTTCAGTGGATATGGAGCATCTGCTGCATGGACAGCCATTGCTGCTTATGCCCATAATCTGTTAGCACAATCATGGAGAAAAGAATTCAGGGAAATTAAAGTAATTATATTCAATAAAAACCTTATACACTTTAATTGATTAGTTGTATTTTAAGTTAGAATTGAAAAGATTTTGATTTAAGATATCTTTAATGTATATAAATATACTAGTGATTTGTTTTTACTTCTTTGTATTTTATTTTTCCATCTTTACTATTTTCTGTTGAAATTATGATTGGAAAAATGACTTAAGGAATAACATAAAAACTAAAAAATAGTAAGTAAGTAAGTCATAAATAAATTATGATTTTATTTATTTGATGAAATTAAATACAGGCTAACAAAAATATATGGTTAGCAGAAAAAATGGCAACAATTTTGGTGTTATAGATGTAGAAGGGAATACGTTTGATTATGTAGAGAAATTTATGTATTAAGGGCCTAAGATAACAAGAAAAAATTAAATTGAAGAGGAAGTTAAGGAAGTTAAAGGGGGGAAATACTTGCTATTTTTCTGTTTCAAAACTAACTTAGCTTGTGCTTGTTCTCCCATAACTTAAACATTAGAATTTACAAAACCATTCTTCTACCTGTGGATGCGAAATGTGGCCGCTTACATTAAGAGATTAGCAACATCTTAAGGTTTTTGAAAATAAAGTATTGTGTGGAATACTCGGACTGAAGAAGGATGAGTCAACCAGGGAATTTAGATGGTTACACAATGCCTATTGCGGCAGATAAAATGGCATGTAAAACTGCTGGGCATAGTGACGAAAGAATTTCTAAAAGGTTAATATGTGCTGTGCTGATTGGCAAGCGTCCAAGAGGTAGACTGAAGCGAAGGTGGGAATATTTTGTCAAGGCTGATCTGGCAGGACTCGGTTTAGATGCTGGCCAGTGTAGGGAGGTTTTAGAGTTTATAGGGAGGGTTCGTTAAGTCTTATTATCATGATTAGAAATAGAAATAGAAAATAACTTTATTCTGGGACAAAGTCCCTTTAGAATAACAAAATAGAACATAATTAAAATACTACATCTGGCCAAAATAAAACAATAATAAAAAAGAGAAAGTAAAGAAAATATTAGTTTGATTGATTATTATTTGATCTTTATCTATATTAAAATATGTGAGATAAATTTCTTTAGACAACATAGCTGGCAAAGCAGTATAATTAATGTACCGTCTTATTGCGGAGCAGAATGTGGGTCGGATCATGAATTAGTAATCGCGAAACTTCGACAAAAACTTGATATAAAAAAGAGAAAAGAAAACCGTTTCGATTTTGAGAATTTCAATTTGGAAAAATTAAAAAATCCATCAATTAGAACCCAATTCGAGCTAGATGTTAAGAATAGGTTTGAAGCTTTAGAACTTCCTGACGAGGACAGCGAGGATATTGACAAGTTATGGGTAGAGATCAGGGATAATATTAAAGTGGTCGGTAGCTCGTGTCTAGGAAAAAAGGAAAATAAGAATAACAAACCGTGGTTTGATGAAGATTGCTTAAACATGTGTGAAAAAAGAAAAGCCGCTAAATTAAAAGCTCTAAATAATCCTAGCGAAGACAATATGGAATACTTCCGAACCTCAAAGAACGAAACGACAAAATTGCTCAAAAATAAAAAAATGGAGTATTTTAAAAATAAAATAATTGAAATAGAAACTAATAGAATCGAAAATAACAGAAACTAATAGAATCGAAAATAACGTAAGAGACATGTACAAAGGTATAAACAAATCACGTAAATGTGGGGGGCCCGTAACGTCTGGAATTAGGGATGATTATAACAATATTCTGACCGATCCGGTTGACATATTAAATAAGTTTAAAGACCACTTTGATAATATTTTAAATATGGAAAATTATGATCTGTGTCCTCCTTCTGAGTACCAGAGTGCTTAACTGTTAATAGAAGGACCAAGTAAAGAGGAAGTTGAAGTAGCTATCGGAAAATTAAAATCTTATAAAGTAGCGGGAACCGATAATATTCCTACTGAACTAATGCGGAGAAGCTGGAGTTTCTAAAATACATCGGTTGGTTAAAAAGATCTGGGTCAACCAGAAATTACCTACAGAATGGAAAGAATCTATTCTTATTCCGATTCACAAAAAGGGTCCGAGGACGGACGGATTGTAATAACTATCGAGGAATTTCACTTCTTCCGCTATGTTATAAAATATTCACTTTAATCTTAACCAGTCGAATCACGGAATATGCCGAGGAAATTATCGGAGACTACCAATGCGGATTTAGATGGAATCGTTCGACTATTGATCAAATATTTTCTTTACGGCAAATATTAGAGAAAAAATTGGAGTACAACGGTATTGTTCACCAGCTGTATATAGATTTTAAAAAGGCTTACGATTCTATTGACAGAAACAATGGCTTACGATTCTATTGAAAAGGGTCAGAGATATTTCCTTAACACTCAATTTGAATTATTCATTTGGGCCTTGAGCATTTTGCCAGTCTTATTGATTTGGAAGGAGTTCCCATGTCAGCCATTACTTTGTAAAGTTTGTTCTGCATCACAGTATTATATAAAAACTTTATATAATAATGAAATAAAACTATTAGAACCACATGAAACTACTTTCAGTTAGTTGTTAGCTCTAATTTTAAGCAAGATAAAGTGTTTTGAGTTTTATTTTAAACGAAGAAATACTGCTCAAGAATAAGCTATTAATAGCCTTAAAAAATGCTCAAAAAGTTATAGATATTTTTCAACTAAAAACAAATAATCAGTTAAAGAAACTTAATTTGGATTTTAAGCAAATATAAGTCAGAAATTAACTATTAATTTTTATCAAAATGCATAAATTCTGCCAATTGATTTTAACTTTTATTTAAAAATTAATGGCAATGTTAATAAAATCTAACAGCTGTTTTGATTAGACCAAAAAATTAATCCTCAAATTCAAACCCCGAATATAACACCTTTAGAAACTTTTTTTCTTAGTTCACAGAGTTAGTGAAAGCAGTTCATGAAAATTGGATTTGCTCTATCAAAATATTTTGTACATATGGATTGTGGACTAGTTATGCCTAAAATATTTGCAGCTAGTTTTATTTATGTTAACACATTTTGTTAACCCATAACTGATAATACTGAAAATAATATAAACCAATTTTGGATTTTTACATCTTCGTGTAAATTATGAAGATTCAAGATTATAAAACTTCAATTTAAATGGTTGAGATTAATAGAGGAGGTCAAAGATTTGCAGTGTAAATAATTTTTGCAGTGTAAATAATTCTAAAATTTACTGTTAAATGTTATCCCAGCCTTTGTTGGCAATGGTTAGAGTTATTAATTGAATTGTTTTCTTCTTACAACTAAAACTATAAGTTGTACATGCTTAACCTTTTTTTGTTATTGCAGGTTTATAGTGGTTATTTTAAGCATAATATTGAGAGTGGCTTAACAGGTGCTGAATTGATGTTAACTTTAATGGGATACAGACCAATTGGAGATGATGGTACATATATACTCGAAGGACCTGTTGATCCTGATAGAGTTGTCAATGTCTCACGAGACTCACTTGTTGCTTTAGTTGAATGTCAGGTAAGTTTTTTAATTATTATGTGCATCATATATGAACAAATTATAATTATATACAAATTTCATGGAATCGCACACCATAAGGATGGAGTACATTGTCCATTCAAAGATCAGAATTGTGATTGCTGCACAGTGGTCAGAATTGCATAATTAGGGTGCTAATTTTTTTTTAAAAAAGTACTCATTTAAAGTTGAGATAAGTTGATATTTGTAACTAGACCAATATGATCCTTGATCCGCAAAGAATTAACTGAAATGGATACTCTTCCTCGGCAATGGAGCAGTGCTGATTTCTTAGATCAAGAAAGAGGTGTCACTCTTTGAATTTTCATTTATTTATTTCCTTTTATGTCTGCTCCACAAGAATTGAAGTGAATAAAATCTATAATGTAAGCAGTATAAATTAATATTAATTATTACTGTTCATCAGAAGTTCATTATTACTCAATGGAGAATTGAGCAAACCATGTCAGTTACTTAATGTAAACAAATTCTCGAAAGCTATAGAAAAAATCTTAGACAATTGCATGTTTTTAATTAGTTATTTCTTTATTCCTATTAATATTCTAAGATAGTGCTACAAAAAAACTAAAACCTTATGATGTTCTAATCAAACATTGTGCTATTATTTTCCAAAAAGTTGTCATGTCTTGATAAACATAGACCTCTTTCCAGAAAGGCTGAAATTTGAGGCTGATAGGCAGCGATAGACAATTCCGACTGCAGGTCGGAATTGAAAATTCTATCTATCTATCTATCTGCGTGGCGGTACAACCCTGGATGGGTCTCGGCCTCCTCAATGAGCCGCCGCCATTCGGCCCGATTTTGTGCTGCCGCTCTCCAGCTTCTGATCCGTAGCAGGCTCCGCAGGCTGCCACTCCATCAACCCATCGAAGCCTTGGCCTACCAGGCCGTCGCGTACCATGAAGGGCGTTGTCCACTACTTTTTTAGGAATTTCTTCCACTTTCATCCTAGCGACATGTCAAGCCCAACTGAGCCTCCCCAGCTTAATAAACTTTACAATGTCCATATCCCTGTAGAGGTCATAAAGCTCTCGGTTCCTCCTAATCCTCCATCCATATCCATCTCTCACTGGGTCAACTATTCGGCGTAAGATTTTCCTTTCGAAAATCAGAAGATTTTTTTCGTCTCTTCTTGAGATGGTCCAGGATTGGGAAGCATAGGTAAGAACCGGGCGTATAAGCGTCTTGTATATGACCAGTTTAGTGCCCCTGGTAACGGATCTGCTGCGGAGAGTTTTCAGTAAGGCAAAATATGCTCTACTTGTTGCCACAAGCCTTTTCTTTATCTCAACAGAGACATCATTTATTGCAGTTCCCAAATATGTAAACTCATTCACCCTTTGGAACTTATAAGGGCCAACACTCAGTTCCTCGTCGCCACCAGTCCCTGTATGCATGTATTTCATTTTTTCCTCGTTTATGGCCAATCCCATGGTTGAAGCAGCGTCCATTAGTTTCTTAAAGGCCTTTACCAATGCCGATCGTGTCCTGGCTACGATATCCAAATCGTCAGCGTATCCCAATATCTGTACAGTATGGGTGAATATCGTGTGATCCGTCTGGATTCCTGAATCCCGCACAACCTTCTCCAGTGCAAGATTGAAGAGAAGACTCGCCACTCCATGTCGCCTGCCTCTATATCTTCTATAACCGCTTCCTCATTTAATAACAAACGGAAGTGCTTAGCCCACCGATCCAATATATCCGACTTATCGGTAAGCAGTGTTCCATCTTTTTTCTTGCATGTTTGTATCCTAGGCTTAAAAGCGGCATGCCCACTATTGACCTTCTGGAAGAATTTTCTGCTTTCTTTTACACTCCAATGGGCCTCTATATCCTCCAGCTCCTTTCTCTCCCATGCTCTCTTCTTATTCCTGAGGAGTTTCTTCTCCAGCCTTCTTTTATTTCTATATTCCTCCGTGGCTCTCCTGGTGAAGCGCTTATTTATCATGTTTCTGTAAGCTTCATTTTTCGTATCATTGACCAGCTTACACTCCTCGTCGAACCATTTACCTCGACCCTCAAGAACCTCCTTCCCAAGGATTTGTTCTGCTCCGCCTTCCAAAGCCTTTTCCAGTTGGTCCCAGACATCCTGTAAACTTTCGACGTCAGCTACTCTGAGCCCATCTCTCACCAATTCTTCTATTTTCTGGTGAAATGCTTGGCAGCTTTCTGGGTCCTTCAACTTTCCGATGTTCCACCTTTTGGACCTTTCAGTCCTTTGGCTCCTGATGATGGCAATCCTGGCTCTAATTCTTGATATTACAAGGTAATGGTCAGAGTCAACATTTGCTCCCCTGTAAGTTCTACTACTAAGGAGATTGGATTTGTGACGTGCACTAATTAAGACGTGGTCAATCTGGTTATGGATAACGCCATCGGCTGATTTCCATGTAACCTTGTAAATCCGCCGGCCCGGGAATAGAGTACTTCTAGATTTCTCGATGCCGCAAAATCAATGTCCCTCTTGACCGTTTTCATTGCTTCCCTCATGCAAACTGAATGAGCCAATCGTGGGTTTATATGCATCTTCTCTTCCAATCTTTGCATTGAAATCCCCCAGTAGGATTTTAATATCGGATCTGGAGCATGCATCAAAGGCCCGTTCCAGGGCATCATAAAAGGCATCTTTCTCATCGTTGCTTGAGGTTTCTGTGGGTGCATGACAGCTAAAGAGCATGTAATTGTAGAAGATTCCCTTGATGCGGATGGAACATAGGTGGTCATTAATAGGGTTGAATCCAATAACCTGTTGTCTCATCCAACCTCTCACAACGAACCCAGTGCCAAATGAGTGATTCTTCTCGTGGCCGCTATAATATATTGTATGGAATTTCTTCTCCAACAGCCCATGGCCGGTCCAGCGAATCTCCTGAAGAGCAGTAATGTCAAGTCTGTATTTGTCCAGTTCTGAAAGGAGGACTTGAAGCCCACCCGGTCTATATAAAGTTAAAATGTTCCACATTCCTAGTCTGAAGTCCATTTGACGGTTTCCGTGTCTGTTACCATATGATCTGCCGGCTATTTCTCGTTGAAGTCTCGGGATGAAGAAGTTTCAGAGGGGAGGGATATCAGCCCTCCCCCTCCTAGTCAGGTAGAGGGGCTGCCTCCTCAGAGCCTCCTGACAGGCTCGTGGGCGAGTTGCCAGGCTCTAGCCTACCTCATCAATCCCAAGCCGACCGAAGAGGCGTTTTCCGCCTGCGGCACGGGGAGCCACCTGACCAACCCTTGTTGTCACCTTCGCTTCCTCTCCCTAGGGTGCTGGCCATCATTGGTAGATTCCACTACTTACCAGAGAAGGGGTCTCTGGCTAGTTCCAACCATCGGCAGGCATTTTAGTCATTGAACATTCTACCATTGGAATTTGTTCCGTTCCAATTTTGTTTTGAACAAAACACTTTGAACAAGATAGAAAATAATGAAGCAGATACTCATAATAATAAAATCTTAACCAGCCTGGAAACCCTAGACTGGAATATATTATATTCCTGTTCCACAATTGATGCCATGGTGGGTATACTCACCTCCAATCTTCTTAATATCCTTGAAGCCCACGCCCCTCTCAAAACCTCTACTTTTCATCGCCGTCCCTCTCCCTGGATGTGTCAGCAAATTAAGGATCTCCAGAAGAGGTGTGTTGCTGCCTTCAGCAGTATTTCCAGTTTCACTGCTTCCTTCTCTTCTCCTGGTATATCCATCAACGACGACAACTTTTACTTTTTATACATCTTGCCCACAGACCTCATATCTGCCGTGATGTGATCACATTCCAATTCTATTGGTCCAGATGCCATTCTGGCCAAATTAATCAAACTATGCCTTCCTGAAATCCTTTCTCTCCTTTTCGTATATAATTTCTTCCTACAAAACTCAGAATTTCCTACCTCATGGAAGAAAGCCACCATTCATCCTTTAAATAAAAATCCTAACTCTTCTTCCTCCAAAGATTTCCATCCAATTTCAATTCTTTCCAATCTTTCAAAACCCCTGGAAAGAATTGTGCATTCCCAAGTTTCCAATCTCCTTGAACATTCCAATCTATTAGACTCTTTCCAATCTGGTTTTCGACCAGGTTTTGTAATTGCACGGCACTATTTTAGGTATGTGTTCACTAACACAAAATAAACAAAAAAGTTCATATTAACATATATCTCAAACTCATTTATTAAACAGATATCAAAGGATAAAGATTTATTATTACTATCTATTTATTATTATTACAACATTTAGAGTAACTGTTCAAAGGGGCCTCCGTTTTGTTGAATACAACATTCAGCATGACGAATCCATGCTTCTCTGGCTCTTGGTATAGCATCAGGATGGTGCTTGATAGTAACTGTGGCTTCCTTAGCTCTTCTTGCGTGCCAACTGCCACAGAATAAACCATAGACTTCATCCAGCTCCACACAAAATAATCTAATGGCATTAAATCCGGAGATTGTGTTGACCATTTAACAGGTCCATTTCGATCAACCTCAATCGGTCTCCATAAGTTGCATTTAAATAATTAGTGACACTGTTTGAAAATTGAGCTGAAGGACCGTCATGCGTAAACCACAGCCTTTGCCTAATGCCTAGCAAATAGAATATCTTCTAGGAGTTCATGAAGATTATTTTGCAAAAAATGCAAGTAAGATATACCTGACAGCCTAGGTGGCAAAAAGAAGGGGCCAATGATGTTATCACTTAGAAAACCACTTAGAAAAATTTTACGATAAACTCAAATGGGTTTATGATAAACTACTGCGAAACTCCATGAAAAAAATTGTAGGTGACGCAAGCGCAAAAGTGGTCTGGGAAGAAGTTTATGTTCTGGCGATTAGTAAAGAAAGTTTGCACGAATATAGTAATGATAATGGGATCCGTCTGACAAACTTTGCCAT
The DNA here is from genome assembly GCA_928085145.1 of Nezara viridula. Classification (NCBI taxonomy): domain Eukaryota; kingdom Metazoa; phylum Arthropoda; class Insecta; order Hemiptera; family Pentatomidae; genus Nezara; species Nezara viridula. The sequence goes on from OV725078.1 coordinate 134,544,402, forward strand.
CTCGAAAAACCTGATAATTAAAAGTACTACATTTAAACATAAGGATATTCATAAATATACTTAAACATCACCAGATTCGCAAACAAGAAATCAAATCGATCATATCTTGATACAACATAGCTGGCAAAGCAATATAATTAATGTACCATCTTATCGCGGAGCAGAATGTGGGTCGGATCATGAATTAGTAATCGTGAAACTTTGAGAAAAACTTGATGTAAAAAAGAGAAAAGAAAACCTTTTCAATTTTGAGAATTTTAATTTGGAAAAATTAAAAAATCCATCAATTAGAACCCAATTCAAGCTGAATGTTAAAAATAGGTTTAAAGCTTTAGAGCTTTCTGATGAGGATCGCGAGGATATTGACAAGTTATGGGTAGAGATCAGGGATAATATTGAAGCGGTCGGTAACTCCTCACGTCTAGGAAAAAAGGAAAATAAGATTAACAAACCATGGTTTGATAAGGATTGCTTATATATGTGTGAAAAAAAATGCTGCTGAATTAAAAGCTCTAAATAATCCTAACGAGGACAATCTGGAATACTTCCGAACCTCAAAGAATGGAATGACAAAATTGTTCAAAAATAAAAAAAGGTAGTATCTTAAAAATAAAATAATTGAAATAGAAACTAATAGAATCGAAAATTACGTTAGAGAGATGTACAAAGATATAAACAGATCACGTAAATGTTTAGGGCCCGTCTGATGAAATTAGGCATGTCTGGAATTAGGGATGAAAATAACAATAGCCTGACCGATCCGGTTGACATATTTAATAAGTTTAAGAACCACTTTGACAATATTTTAAATACGGAAAATTGTGATCTGTGTCCTCCTTCTGAGTACCAGAGTGCTGAACATACCAGAATAAAAGAACCGAGTAAAGAGGAAGTTGAAGTAGCTATCAGAAAATTAAAATCTTATAAAGCAGCGGGTACCTATAATATTCCTACTGAACTAATTAAGGCATGCGGGGAAGCTGGAGTTTCTAAAATACATCGTGGTTAAAAAGATCTGGGTGAATGAGAAATTACCTGAAGAATGGAAAGAATCTATTCTTATTCCGATTCACAAAAAGGGCCCGAGGACGGATTGTAGTAACTATTGAGGAATTTCTCTCCTTTTGTTATGTTATAAAATATTCACTTTAATCTTAACTAGTCTAATTACAGAATACGCCGAGGGAATTATTGGAGACTACCAATGCGGATTTAGACGGAATCGACTATTGATCAAATATTTTCTTTATGGAAAAAATTAGAGTACAACGGTGTTGTTCACCAGCTGAATATTGATTTTAAAAAGGCTTACGATTCTATTGACTGCCAGAAACTGTATAATATTCTAATCCAGCAGGGGATTCCAAAAAAACTAGTAAATCTAGTCAGGATGTGCTTGACGGAAACACTAAATAAAGTTAGAATCGGTAATAATTTGTCCGAAAAATTTGAGGTTCATTCGGGTTTAAAGCAGGGAGATTTCCTTTCGCATGTCCTGTTCAATTTGGCATTAGAACATGTCATTAGGGAGGTAATGCGTACCGAAAAAGGGTTGGATCTGGGCGGGACAACATCCGTGCTGGGCTATGCTGATGATCTGGTACTGTTAAGCGAAGACGTTGAAACTATAAAACTAAATACGACAACGTTAATGAAAGCCGGTAAAGAACTAGGACTCGAAATAAACGTGGATAAAACAAAATATATGGTTAGCTGCAAAAATGGTGATATCGATATAGATGGTAATATGTTTGAACAGGTAGATAAATTTAGGTATCTAGGTTCTACGATAACTAGAAAAAACGAAATTGAAGAAGAGATTAAGGTTAGACTGAAGGCGGGAAATGCTTGTTATTTTTCTGTGACAAAACTACTTAGTTCGCGCCTCTTGTCCCGAAACTTAAAAATTAGAATCTATAAAACAATCATCTTGCCTACAGTTCTTTATGGATGCGAAACTTGGCCGCTTACATTAAGGGATGAGCAGCGTCTTAAGGTTTTTGAAAATAAAGTATTGCGTAGAATATTCGGACCGAAGAAGGATGAGTTAACCGGAGAGTTCAGACGGTTACACAACGCCGAATTGCGTGAGACTGTATCCGGGTAATATAATTGAGGTAATTTCATCGCGGCGAATCAAATGGGCTTGTAAAGTTGTTGGGCTTAGTAACGAGAGAATTCCTAAAAGGTTAATATTTGCTGTGCCGAATGGTAAACGTCGAGGGGTAGACCGAAGCGAAGGTGGGAAGATTGCATTAAAGCCGATCTGAAGGGACTGGGTTTGGATGGCAAACGTTATGCCGGGATATTGCAATACTGTGATCTATGTATATATTTTGTATGTTTTAACATAAAAAGTCAATACTTTTTATTTACTTACTTTTGATATTTTTTCTTTTCTGGAGGTTTTGCTTTTTCTTTCTATACATGTAATTCTTTTTTTTTTCCAGTGCAATTAGAAGTATAGTTTAGAAGATTTTATTTAATATTTTAGTTGTGTACATACTATTATTTAAATTATTGTATATATTGTTTGAATCTTTATTAAGTTAGTTTTTGGTCAGATATGTATTTTTTCTTTTGTAACTGTTCATTATTGTTATTCTAAGGGGACATCGTCCCAGAATAAAGTTTATTTCGTATTTATATTTCTACTAAAACTATTTTAAGTGACAGAAAAATCATAAAGACAAAAGAAAATGAAGATAAATGGAGAGAAGTACAGAAAAATGAAGAAAAAAAGTACCTTTTAGGTACATTGAAGAGCAACATTCTCCGAAAGGTACACTGGAATCAAAGGAAATAATTAAACTGATCAGGTACTCAGCACATTGTATTTTAGAACTGTTTCAAACCATCCTAAAGGAGGAATTGTTTCCTGCAACCAATTCAAGACTATTCCGTTTGTTCCATTCCATTGCGAAACTCATTCCAATGATCGCTCATTTCATTCCATTCCATTCTCAAACTCATTCCAAGATCACTCATTCTGTTCCATTCCATTCCGAAATCGCTCGTTTTGTTCATTTCCATTCTATTTCTTGAAATGAGACTGTTGCTTCATTCCTTTTTTGTTCTGATTTTAAAATGTGGCAAGGCAAAAAAATAAACTGATGCTAATTTATCATGAAAAGCCCACATTACAAACTTACTCACTGGATCAGATGGCTGTATGATGTGGAGGATAATCTGAGCTGGCTGGATGTTCGAAAATGGAAGGTGGAAACACAAGATCGTCGAGATTGGTTGGCTATAGTGGAGGAGGCATGGGTTCTTGCAGGATTATAGTGCCATGATAATAGTAATAACTCTTTCAGCATATTGTACTTATTAATTCTTGACAAAAATCGTTCTTTGAGAGCCATCATCATTTCCCAAACCAGTTAAATTTTCTTAAGAGTATTGAATTTTAGCCTTAGTGGAGAAAGTCCGATATTTTTTATGACATGGATTATCTCTCTGGAAAGAAAAAAAACAGTGTTTTGTTAGAATGCCTTAAGGTTTTAGTTTTTTTACTGTAACATTATAGCGATATTAGGAAACAAACAATTGGAAATTAATTGAATGAAGTTGCCTGCAATTTTTTCCATCGCTTTCAGAATGTTATCTATTTTAATTAATTGTCTCATTCCATCCAATTCTTCATTTGGTGATTATAAATTGGGGCAATAATAATTATTATTATTAATTTTCATTGGTTATACTACAGATTTGATTCACTTACCTTCTTGGAGATCTGGCTTCGTATAAAATAAATAAAAACAAATTCAAAGAGTAATGCCTTTTTCTTGATATGAGGAACCAACTGATTTGTTTGGAATTAACATTGTTCCAATGCCAAGAGAATGTTAACATTTCAATTCAATTACCTTTGAATTTAGCTGATTTCAGTTGTTTTTTAAATTTACTATATTTAAGTTGGAGTTATTGATTAAAATTTTTGGTAATTATTAGATTCAATTAAATACTGATTATTAATGTGCATTAATTTTTTTTCAGATCTTGTGTTCATTAAAAACTGATTTAATCAAAAGTGGTTTTGATTGTTCTTGGCTTGAGATTCTAGAATACAGAGAATTACAGCCATGTTCCCTAGAGCAGGCACTTCATGGATTGATGTTTCAGTATAGCCAAAGATATTTAAACCCTTGTAGATCTGACTGTTATTCAAAAGCTCATAATATTCAAGAAAGGCATGGCTATAATCATCCTCACTATAGATATCCTAATAATTTGCAGTTACCTTATTTTGGTAATGTTTCTAATGGAATTCCTTTGTCATCTCATTCCTGTTCTATGAGTAATTCTTTGAGCAAATGTGCAACTTGCCAAAAAGATTTTGCAGTTAATCCTTCTTTACGGCAAAATTATACTTGTTCTGTTCCTACTGCACAACTTATTGAGTTAGAGTCATCTTACCTGGGAAAAGATAATTATATTTATGATAACGACAATCAAAGAAATATTGATAAATTTGATGGTAGAATTTGTAATAGTAGCCTGAATGACAGTAATTCAAATTTGTTGAAGTATAAATCTAAAGATCCTGGTTGGGATAGTTGGGGAGGAGGAACATCATATCATTCTCCTGAAAATAAAATAAAAAATCACAAATATGAATATTCAATTGACAAAAGACAAAGGCCAAATGACGATTTCATTAAAAATGAAGAACTTGAAGAAGCTTTAAAGGCTTTTAGTATGGGGGATTCTCATTTAAATTCACAGCCGTCTTGTTCTACGGCTGATTTAAAATCATCTGAAAATAAAATTATAAGGAAAAAGTCTAAACATGAATTTAATAGTACACTCCAGAATTCAACTCAAACACTTGGACGTGAAAATATTAAAAAACATGATATAAATTATATGTCTTTAAAAGTTAAATTAAATGATAAATGGGAGTGTTCTGCTTGTACTTTCCATAACAGTAATGAGAAAGAAGTTTGTGAAATATGTAGTAAAAGTAAAACTTTAGGAAATGAGGTTCAACCTCTTATCAGTGGTGGTAGGCAGTGTCCAAAGTGTACCCTTGTCAATGAAAAGGGAGTCACATTATGCGATGCCTGTGGAACAAATTTAAAAGATTCTCCCACTTACATATAATATATGCTTTTTGATATACTTTATTCCTGAATAAAGTAGTAAACAAGACCTTATATTTTTTAAAATTATCATTTACTTGACAATAGACGTGATTTAGTTTTGGTTTAGTCAAAAATCTAATTTTTATCCTTATTTTGGACAACATAATTTTTATATTCATTATATTGTTAATGATTCACTGAAAACAGTTTCAATTATAATCAATGTTGAAAATCCAATGAATGTTAGATTTTGTTAATTTTAACAAATGATGAAGACCTTCATACCTACTGAATGTTAATGTGTGCAAAAGCAGTAATTTTATTTTATAATTATTAAGGACCAATTTATATGAAACTTGTCCATATTACTTAGCTATTACAAATTTTTTCTGTTGCGTCCTATAGTTTATTAAATGATATACCCAATCTATGTAGAATTATTTGAAATATTCTAATTATTTTGAAAAATGTTTTATTGGTCACTTCTTAAAACTTCTACTAAATATTTTACTGAAACGAAAACATGTCAGTGTTACTTTGATGGCAATTATCTGATTTACTTTATTTTATATACAAGTATTTATAATTTTATATCATACAAGGAAAGTTGGTGTTTTTTTTTTATGGTCATTGATTATGAAACATAAATCATGTATATTTAAAGTGAATTATAAATAATATAATAATGCAAAGTATTTTGTGTTGAGTTGATTGAGATAATCTAATTTAAATTGATTTTGTTTCTTAATCAAAATTATATGCAGGACCACAGTTTTCAAATAGTGCTGTATAAAGAATGATTCTTTTGTTTTACGTTTTTTAGTTTTCAATGTTTTAAAAAATGTGCTGTATAAAGAATAATATTTTGTTTTTACAAGACTTAGTTTGTAATGTAATTAATACTTGTGAAGATTGTATAATATTGTGTAACATATTACTTCAAATATATAATTATTTATTTATATAATTATAGTTAGTATTTGTATAGATATATTACCCTTTGATCATCCTTTGTGATTTTTGTTATGTTTTCTAATTACAAATTATATTATATAGTTAAAAAAGTATGTCCTTTTTTTTTTTTTATACTGACTGTATGTTGAACCAATCATTCTTGAAACCATCAAATGTAATTTAGATATCAAACTATCATGTGAAGGCACATCCATGGTCATTTGTGAAAAATGATTCATCCATTGTTTCTTAAACTTTTTAATATCCCAACAATAACTAATTTACTATAAGTAATTAACAGTTGTTTCACTGTAAACTAGACAAAATTTACTTCAAATGAAAATAGAGTTTGTCATTTTTAAAACTATTTAATTTTTGAGCTACTGAACTACTAAGCTAAGTTCTCTTTATAAAGAAAATCATAAATTAGTCGCGATTTTATTTTATCATCATCTAACTATACTACAGATACCCCACTTTTAGAAAACTTCCTCGTTTAATAAGTTTCAAGTCCATATTAATTAAGTTGAGGTTTAGTATTGAAAAAACTGAGGATTCATCTCAAGTTTTGTAAAAAAATTAACTGGTTTTTTAATCAGTCATCTAAAAGTATTCTTGTTTTCTGCTAAAATGACTACAATGAATTTTGCCAAAGCTTTTATTTCTCATTTTTCTATTATTTGGGATGTATAATAATAAACATAATTTCCTAAATAGACTTTTTAGTTATAATTTTTTCTTCTCGTAAATAATGATACATTAAATATTAAATGAACAGTGTATTTAGACAATTAAATTTATTAAAATACATCCCAGTTCATGGGAAAAAAAGGTTTGCAGTAATATGTTGTAGTCATTTTTGTGGAAAACATGGGTACTTTTAGGTGACATGGTATAAAATCTTATAATTTTCTTATACAACTTGAGCTGAATCTCACATTTTTCCCTATTAAACCTTAACTTAATTAATATGGACTTAGAGATTATTAAACAAGGAAGTTTTTCTAATAGTAGGGTATCTATAGTATAGTTGGAGGATGATAAAAAAAAATCAAAAATAATTTATGATTTTTTTAAAAGCAGAACTTCGCTTAGTTTAGCTGCACAAAAGTCCTCTTTTAAATGGTTTTACCAATTACAACCTCTACTTTCATTTAAAGTAAATTTTGTCTAATCAACTGTGAAGTAACTCTTAGTTACTTAAACTAAGTATTGTTTTAGATATCGCTCCCAATTCCACAAAAAATGCGACTTACTTACAAAAACGCACTTGAATTCCTACTTTTCTGCTCAAAATTGGGCCATTGTTCATATAAAGTTTTTTGTAGGTCTTAAAGTCTGCTATCACTCCTCTAAATATTTCCCTCTACTTATGGGACACCCTATATACATATATCTTATATTTGCGAAGGCAAATATAAATAAATAAATAGGACGATGAATTTATATGCACGACAGTTGTGTAAAGACTTTTTTCACAGTAATGCTTTTTTTGTATTTTTAAAATTAATTTTTTACATCTAACAAATGAGATTAAGCCTCATATTATAATGCTGCAAACCTTAACTTCTTCCTACTAGTTTACGAGTATTTCCTGTAAACTTTCTCATTAATGCTTTTATCTAATCAAAGAAATAAAATACTTTTTTAAAATTATTATTTATGAAATTTACAACTGTACAAATTTGTATACATTCAGCAAATGTGATAAAAAGAAATACATGACATGACAAGGCTTGTGGAGGATCTACCCATAGGTAGCACTCTAATAAAGTATCTAAATTAGGAGATCACAAGGCCATTTTCTTTTCAGATGCATAGGAGGGTTATGAGGGATCGAGGAGGAAGCAAGGTTAGAAACGAGAGGATTAGGATGGTTCTGAAGTTTATTATGGAAGGATAGATATCGGGATTGGACCAAATCGTAAACATATGGAACATTCAGGTCATTATGGATTATTTTATTTGTTACAAAGTAAGGAGCATTAAGGATTTTGGATTGTAAAGATTGGATACGAGAGGAATTCGATGGTTTAGTTGAGCCCCAATGCTCAACTCCGTAAGTCCAAATAGGTTTTATTATGGTCATGTATATGAGTCTTTTTAATTTATTGAATGCTCAACTCCGTAAGTCCAAATAGGTTTTATTATGGTCATGTTTGTCATGAGTCTTTTTAATTTATTGAAAGGTTAGAGTGTTTGTCTAGTAAGTGCTGAAGTAATCTGAAACGTTGAGCGGTTTCTTGTCGTTTCAGTCTGGTATAGGGATTCCAAGTTAGACGTTTGTCCATGTGGAGTCCTAGGTATCAGATTTGTTCAACAAGCATAAGTGGGGTATTGTTAAAGGATACTGTAGGACTTGAAGTCATAGGTTACGACGAAGGGTATAGGTAATTTGATGGGATTTATTGAAATTTATTTTAATTCTCCAGTTTTGACACCATTCTTCAAGGTTTGTGGTGTGAGATTGAATGGTTTGGGATGCAATTGTTGGGTCGTGGAGGGAGGGAGAGGGAGAGGGAGAGGGGGAGGGGGGAGAGAGAGAGAGAGAGAGAGAGAGAGAGAGAGAGAGAGAGAGAGAGAGAGAGAGAGAGAGAGAGAGAGAGAGAGAGAGAGAGAGAGAGAGTGAGAGAGAGAGGTTTCAGGAGACTGCCCAAAACAAAAGACTGGTGGACCGCCAAAATGTATAAACTGCAGTAAAACCCAACTCAGCATCTAACTATCCGACAAATGACAAAGACTGCCCATCATACAAAAGAGCTATTGAAAGGTTAGTAATGAGGACAAAATATAACGAGAATCAATAACAGTTCTGCCCTCCCGATAGCCCAACACAATCTTATCAAGAGACCGCTCGCAATGTCAGAATTTAAACGCAGGGCCTCACTAAATAACATAGATATTAGTGCTCTTCAGGAACCTGCTACTAGGAGAGGGAATGTGTCTGGAACTGAACCGCAAGACCGCACCATTGCTAGTAATGGAAGTGGGTTGCACGATGCACCACAGAGCGCACTGGTGATGTTTAATCATTGCCTTATAATTACATCACAGCCTGATCTGGATTATAGATTTATTTCAGTTGCCAATGTAGATTACGTAGGCATTAACTTTGACTTGATCAATGTTTATGCAAAATTCGCACTCCCACTGGAAGATATACTAACAAAATTGCAGCAGGTAGTAGGGAAGCTGTTACCTGAGAGAAGCTCCTTACCACTTAAAGCAGTTAATCCATTTGAGGTCAAATACCTTTTACACAATATCACTCCTGGTAAATCCCCTGGATACGACCTCTTAATCCTGATCCTTCGAAAACTTCCACCCAAAGCTATTCCTTACATATAATTATAATTGCATCTTAAGAACTACCCACTTTCCTCTTCTATGGAAACAATACATCATCCTATAGACTAATTAGCCTACTCCCAATCCTATCAAATATTTTTGAAAAGATCCTACTGAAAAGAATCCTACCCATAATAGAATACCATAAAAGTCCTACCCATCAATTCGGATTTCGCTCCCAACATTCCACTGTCCAACAAGGACTCCGAGTTGTTAACTATATATCCTCAGCCCTAAAAAAGAAGCAATATTGTTCGGGTGCATTTCTGGACATAGCACAGGCTTTTGACCGGGTGTGGCACACTATACCGCTCTTCAAGCTTAAATTCCATCTACCACAGTCCTTATGTTTAATACTCCGATCTCTCTGACAGCTCCTTTCAAGTTCGATGTGGTACTGAGTTATCTGACTGTTATTTAATTGAGGCGGGAGTTCCGAAGGCAGCATCTTGGGTCCCATCCTCTACATTCTTTTCACCGCAGATATTCCTGTCTATCACGAAACCCTCCTGGCAACATTCGCCGATTATACCACTATCCTTTCAACCGACTCAGATCCTAAAACAGCGTCATTAAACCTACAAATGCATCTCTCCCTGATTGAACACTGGTATAAGAAATGGCGCATTAAGATAAACGAATCCAAATGTAAACACACTACCTCATACTAGACTTAAAAGATAGGAACTTAACCGACGATGCGGCCAACTAAACAGAAAATCTAAACTTTCTATTGAAAACAATTTACTGATCTACAAGACAATACTGAAACCTATTTGGGCTTACGGGTTAGAACTGTGAGGAACAGCAAAATTTTCAAACATCAAACGCATCCAATCCTTCCAGTCAAAAGTCCTTCGAACAATAGTCAATGCTTCTTTCTATGATAGTCCATTACCAACAAAACCCACATCATGATCTCAACATCCCATTTGTCCTAGACCTTATCACAGAAAAATTCTCCAAATTTTACCAGAACCTTATGTATCATCCAAATCCTCTTGCACAATCCCTATCAAGCACCACCCATCCTTATAATCCTCCAAGAAGGTTGAAACGGCAGTGGCCCCGCGATGTTTTGTAGATTGTATATATTTTAGTTCTGGCAATGACCAGATTCTCCGCTCAAGGCATGAGTTTATGTGGTTAAAGTAATCTCGATCAATCTCCACTGGCCTATAATCTCGCACTGGTATAACCTCGGAGGGTTATCAGGAATTGAAGAGGAAGCAAGGTTAGAAACGAGAGGGTTGGGATGATTCTGAAGTTTATTATGGAAGGATAGGTATCTGGATTGGGCCAGATCTGAAACATAAGGAACATTAAGATCTTTATGGATAATTTTATTAGTGACAAAGTAAGGAGCATTGAGGATTTTACGAAGGATTTTGGATTGTTAGGATTGGATGCGAGAGGAATTCGATGGTTTAGTGGAGCCCCATAGCTCAACTCCGTAAGTCCAAATAGGTCTTATTATAGTCAAGTATATGAGTCTTTTGTAATTAATGGAAAGTTTAGAGCGTTTGTCTAGTAAGTGCTGAAGTAATCGGAAACGTTGAGCGGTTTCTTGTCGTTTCAGTCTAGTATGAGGATTCCAAGTTAGTCGTTTGTCCAGGTGGAGTCCTAGGTATCGGATTTGCTCAACAGGGATAAGTGGAGTATTGTTAAAGGAAACTGTAGGACAGGAAGTCGTTGGTTTACGACGAAGGGTAAAGGTAATTTGGTGGGATTTATTGGAGTTTATTTTAATTCTCCAGTTTTGACACCATTCTTCTAGATTTATGATGTGTGATTGAAGCATTTGGGATGCAATTGCTGGGTCATTGTTTACTGATAGGATACATGTGTCATCGGCATATGTGGTGATGACAGTGTTGGGAAGGTAGGGATGTCAGCTGTATAAACTGTATAGAGGATAGGACCTAGGATACTACCTTGAGGAACACCAGCGGACTGGGAAAAAAGGGATGAATAGGCGTTATTGTGATTTACTTTAAAGTATCTATCAGTAAGGTAAGAACGGATAATGAGGAAGTATGTAGGTGGTAGGAATTTTCGGAGTTTGTACAGCAGTCCCGGGTGCCAAACTCTATCAAACGCCTGTTCAACGTCGAGAAAGACTCCCGTACAGTACATTCCGCGCTCCAATGCAGAGGAGACTACGTCTACCACACGATGACATTGCTGTATAGTGGAATGGGAAGTTCGGAAACCAAATTGGTGATCTGGGATTATGTGTTTAGAATTTAGGATAGGGTACAGGCGTTTTAAGATGAGTTTTTCTAGGATTTTGCCCATGATGGGTAAAAGAGAGATAGGACGGTAAGAGGATGGGTATTCTGGTGGTTTTTTGGGTTTGTGGATCATTTTAACAATAGATCGTTTCCAAGGATCAGGAAAATATGTAGAACGGAGTACAGCATTATATATGTAAGTAAGGAATAGGATGGCTTTTCGAGGAAGAAGTTTTAGGATCTGGGATGTAATTAGATCATGTCCAGGAGCTTTACGGGAAGGCAATTTTTGAATGATGTTGGATATTTCTATGGGATGAAATGCTTTGGGTGGCAGAGACATTTGGAGAGGAATATCCAGTTCTGCCTCAATACAATTGATGTGAGTTGAATTAAGGATATCGGGATGTGGGTTAAAAGTTTGGAAGAGATGTTGACCAAATAGTTGGGCTTTTTCTTCGTCGGATTTGGACCAGGTTTGGGAATCAGTAAGTAGTGGGTGATTAAAGTCTTGAAACTTAAGAAGTTTTTTGGTGGTCATCCATAATGATTTGTCAGTGGTTGTAAGTTTTTCAGTAAAATTTAGTAAATTTTGAATTTTGTATTTTCTTATTTCTGATTTCAGTTTGTTAGTCAGTTGGGTGTAATGCGATTTATCTGTTGGGTATCTAGTCCTATGCCACTTCGATCTTGCTCTGCGTTTTTCCTGTAATAAGATACGAATATGCTGTGGCAAGTTAGTATTTTGTGGGAAGTTAATCTTATTGATAAATGTGTTATTATTTATACTGTCTGTTATTGATGATGTCAGTTTTTCTATGGCACAATTAATGTCTTCTTTTGTCTTTAGCGGGATTTTGAGGTCTAGTTTGTTTTCCAAATCATCACGAAATTTGTCCCAGTTTACTCGTCCAGTGATCAGTTTAGGAAGTGATGGTTTAGGAGCAAAGTCAGAATGTAGTGAAAGCAGAACTGGACTATGGTCTGAAGAAAGGTCATCCAGGGATTTGATTATAGTTTGGGAGGAGGAAATCTGGGAGGTGATAAATATGTCCAGGATATCGGGACGTTTTTTGAGGGATGTTGGAAAATAAGTAGGATTCATGGGCGAGAGGATGGAATAATTGTTGGAAGAAGAAACTTGTGAAAGGGTATTACCACGGGAGTTGGATGATCGACAACCCCATCGTTGGTGTTTAGCATTGTAGTCTCCTCCAGCAATAAAGCGCGATCCGAGGGATTGTAATAAGGATTCAAGTAGGCTGTACGAGAGGGAATTGCCAGGAGGACAGTATACAGCTGAAAGTGTTAGATGGAAAGAACGAGTTGAGAGGATTACAGAAGTTGACTGAATGGCATCTGTTGGAATAGAAGGAATAAGGGAATGGGGTAAAGATTTGTGGATAAGGATGCAAGAACCGGCGTGGGCAGTGTTGTCTGGGTGGTCAGATCTATAGGTGATGTAGTCACGTATGTAGAAATGTGTCCGTTGGGTGAAGTGAGTTTCTGTCAGGAGAGCAATGTCAATATAATTGTCATGGAGAAATATGTCTAGTTCGTCACGGTGGTTTTGCAGTCCATTAGCGTTCCATAAGAGAATAGCTAGGGACTTCGTGTTCATCGAGGGAAGCTAAGCGGGATTTCGGAAAGGAGTCTGGTTAGAAGGGTTATGAGCGGTTTGATAGTCTGTTGAAGATCTATCAGGAATGACGATAAGATAGTGTCGATGTCGGATGGTGTTTGGCTGGGAAGTGGGTTTGGATCAGGAGGTTGTGATGAGTAGGTTATGCGACTAGGAATGTTGGGTGGGGGATGGGCCCGTCGTGGGGTACGAGGAGGATCTAAATTCTGTTGGACTTGTGGAGGGGGCTTCATCCTGGGATTAGGAACGAATGGAGCTGGATGTGGATGCTCTGGCGGGAGTTTGACTCTTAAGGGTAAATGATGAGGAGGGATTTGCTGGCGAGGTTGAGGCTGAGGATTAGGGATTTTGGGCTTGGATTGGAAGGCCTGAGGCGCCTGACGTTGAGGCTGCTTCTTACTGATGGAAGACTGGGAGTGAGAATTTCCGAGATTCTGGTGAGGCGAGTCCTTAGCTGTAGAGATGGATGGTTGTTGTTGGATGACGAGGGAAGGTGAAGTCGGCAATGCTGGGAAAATTTCCTGATTTTCAATTTCAGGTGCCGCAGTGTAAGTTTTCTGAGCAGATCCAAGATTTTTCACCGCTGAGTTTCGTGATCTTTGTTTGTAAAGATTTTTATACACTTCACATCCTCTGTAGCTCGCAGGATGGGCTTCGCCACAAAGAGCACACGTCGCAGGCTCATCTCTTGGCTTCTGGCAAGTGTCTGAAGCGTGTAGGCCGGCACATTTAACGCATCTGACTTCGTGATAACAATAGGCCTTTGTATGGCCCAAGTTTTGACACTTAGTGCATTGTACAATTAGAGGCTTCTGTTTCGGTTCCTCAAAACGGACTATTGAGTAAACCAATCGTTGAACCTGGAATATTTCAATATTGGTTTTTGCTGGTTCTAAGTCTATAAAAAATAATGGGAGCGGATATCTTTCTCTAGGATGTAGTACAGGTGCTATGTGCCTGACGTTATGACCGATTTCTTCGAGGCCCGATTTGATAGCAGATATGGGTGTGGTTGAATGCAGTCCTCTCAGGACCACTCGATACGCCTTTTCTTGTTTTAATTGGTAACAGTGGAAGTCGTAGTTATTGGATGTTAAAAAATTGATCAGTTTTTTATAATTGTCTCTAGAATTAGTATTGATTTTGATGTCGTTCACTCTCGAGTAACATCGAAAATTTGGCTGTCCGATCAAATCTGCAATTTGTTGACCAAACGACATAAAGTTCTTAATTTTTGAAACAAATATTGGCGGCGGCTCAGGATCAGAAAAATCTTGAAGCTGCGGAGTCTTGTGAGATAAGTTTTTTTCTTGAATTGAGTTTTTGCTTTCTGATGTTTTTGGTGCAGTTGGCTCTGATTGAGTGGCATTAGATTTGCTCCTAGTTCTCGGTGGAGATTTATCTTGTTCTGGTTGCTTATTTGATTTATTTTTCTTTTTTTTTTATTAGGTGAGTTTTGTCCCGATCCGGGAACTGAGTTTCGGAGACGCTTTTGGAGTGTACGCCTTTTCAAATATTGCGAGTCGGTCTCGCTAATTTCCGAAAAGGGTGTCTCATCTTCCGTGTCTTCACATGATGTGTTCTTATCCAGATCCATCATGATAAGTGTTAGAGAGAAAAAAAAAAAAAAAAAAATGTATATATATATAAACCTAAATATTAAAATTAAAATTTATGAGATAACTTCTTAAAAACTAAGCTATTTACAAAATTATTTACATAAATATATACAGATATAAAATAAAATATAAAATAATTCATTTCCAAAAAATAAATAATCAAAGAAAAAAAATTAAATAAAAGAGTCTCTGGAAAGAAAAAAAAAAAAAAGAAAATATAAAGAAAAAAAAAATGAAGTTAAATGTCTTGGATTCGAACTGAGAATAACACTGAAGAATGTTATTGTACACAGTGCCGAGCCTTGGCTTGAACTTATCGGAGATAAGGTAAAACCCGCAAGGGAATTACTAGCCACATGGGCTAACCAAACGAGCACTAATTTATAACTGTTTCATTGTTAATAAATAGTCACTCACCTGATCATATGTGAATATAAAAATGTAAAACAATTAATATAGTCACTGTTGAAAAAGTCTTAGAGCAGTATTTTAAATAATAAGCACATTAAATCGTATCAAGGATAGAGCGACGTGTAAGTTTAATTGCACTAGCGGCCATGACACTTGCTACTATGACTCAATAATTAAAAAAAGATAATAAAAAAATTTAAAGAAATTTTAACCTACAATTTTTTCCATTCTTATAATATCATGAAAAGAAATACTCGCGAGATCTACAAACTAAATTAAACGAAAACTGTGCTACAATGTTGTTTTGTTTCCAGACCTGGTCTGACCAGGTCAGCTAGTCGGCGATCGCCGAGGGGTCCCAAAATCATTGTTTTATTTTCGTTTACTTCCCCAAATTTTGGAGGCTGATATGGAACCCACATACAAGACTCAAAAGACAAGAACTCAACCTACGATATGGCCAGCTATATAGACTACTGAGCAGAAAATCTCAAATTTCAATTGACAACAAACTACTGATCTACAAGACAATACTGAAACCTATTTGGACCTGCGGACTGGAACTGTGGGGGACAGCAAAATTTTCTAACATCAAACGCATTCAATCCTTCCAGTCCAAAGTCCTTCGAACAATAGTTGATGCTCCGTTCTATGGAACCAACCAAACCCTACATCATGGACCTTAATATCCCATTTGTCCTAGACCTCATCCCTCAAAAATTTTCCAAACTCCACCAAAACCTTACATATCATCCAAATCCAATTGCACAATCCCTGTCTAGCACTACTCATCCCTACAATCCTCCCCGAAGGTTGAAACGGCAGTGGCCCAGAGACTTGTAAGAATATATAGGAGTTACGGCAATGGCCAAATTCTCCACTCAAACCATGTATGTCTGGTTTATTTATTTTGTTAGATTGGTTTATTTTTATTTAGTTTAATATCTTTTAGTTTATATGCAGTTTATTATTTTTATTTATTGTATGGTATGAATGAGATACTCTATATCACTATTACTATTGTCCTTGAATGTGACAGATTGTAATATCTCAATAAAGAATTTAAAAAAAATTAATGTTCAATATTTTATGGCATATATCTCAAACCAGTCCATCTGTGTCATATATTCATTCAAAGTCATTATTAAATTCATTGGATTATAGTTTTATTTAGATTGTTTTCAATATATCAATTCGCCATTGATTTTCCTCCACTTTGTGGGTGGCTGAGTGGTATACGGCGTCCTCTCGCTAGTGCTTGAGGACAGACTGAAGAGAAACATGAATTATTTTTTAAGATTCGTCTTTGGTATGTCGAGACTGTCTCATGTGTCCCACCTACATGCCGAGTCAAAATGGCTCTTCCTCTCTTCCCGCCACCAATACATCCTTGCACTAGCGGATCCAGGATTTATTTTTGGGGGGGGGGCTTCAGCCCGAAAGTTGTTTTTTTCATAAAAATAACGATAATTACTTCGGAAAAAAGGAAAGAAACTAACGACCTGCATGAAATGGTGTTTAAGTGATTCCTAAAGACCTTCTAAATGTAATTACACGAATAACAATACTTTAAGAGATACTTTTTTAATATTTTTTTCGATAAAACATGGTTATATTTCACCATTTGGGGGGGAGGAGGCTTTAGCCCGTAATCCCCCCCCTCGTAGATCCGCCCGTGCATCCTTGGAAATTTCTTATACCAAACGATCAACTCCCAGCACCCTTCCTATATCTACTGTCTCCTTCAGCTTAGCATGCCTCTTCCCTGTCATCTTTCAAATACCTCATTTTCCAATACCTCCTTACATCCCAATCAGACGATCCGCAATCATGAATTTATGAGAAGTAAGTGGTGGTGCCTATTGTTTAATTTTCAACATCAATGATTTTTGTCACCTAGTTTTATTATTATTTTTACTATTTATTTGATTTTCTGTTCACTTTAGGTTTTGCTATTTTTGTGGGGGGGGAGCATATATATTTTTATGTATATATTATATTTTTTTATGTATTTTTATTATTTATTTCTATTTTTCCATTTCAACTCGAGAAGATTTTTTGTTTAACTGTTAACATATTATTATTTAAAGTACTATACATATAGTTACAATTGTATAGTAAGTGTTATTTTATTAATTTAGCGTACTGTTTATATTTTAACATCTAAATCAATGCTTATCTGTTATTACTTTTATTATTTTATTTTATTTTGTGTTTTTTTTTTATTTGTCCAGGTTTTACTTTTTGTCTCTGTGTACCGATGTGTTTATGCGTGTGTGTATGTATTTTTTTTCCATTATGCTACAAGTGTTCCTGAGAGTTTATTTTCATTTCTTTTAGTGTTTGCATATTATGTAAGTCACTGTAGATATTATAACATTTTGTATTAAGCTAGTTTTTATTATTAGCCTATTGTTTATAAATTGTGTAGTTATGTATATATAAATATGTAATTTCTTTCTTCCATTACAATAATAAGTATTTTTGAGAATATTTTATTTTCATTTTTTTTTTTTTGTAGTTGTTGACATACTATTTTTGAAATTAATGTGTATAATGTTAGAATCTTTCTAATTTTTATCAAATATTTCTGTGTGATTATCACTAATAATACAGTGGCTTCCCGAATAATAACTTCCCTATAAAACATAGCACTTTAGTGATAGGCTTGAAAGAGCAATAGGAAGCTTTGGCGGTCTAGTACTTACGCCGCGACTCAAATCCCCCATCACGCATTTCTAAGAGAGTGAATCTAGTAGTTTTATAGATCTTGGTAGGGTTCCTTTTTTGTTACATGCGGCAGACATGTCCAAACCACACCAGCTGTCGATTTCCTATTATTTTATAGATATCCTTATTGCTTCCCTGATTCTTACGTTTCATAATCTTCTTATTTTTACTATCACCTATCTTAGAAACTTCATCTCAGCTGCTGTGATCTGCAATTTTTCATTCAGAACTCAAATCTCAGCTCCATAAAGAAAGACCGGGATGTACAGAGGCTCAAACAGGTGTAGCTTGGCTCACTTCTCTGATTCCGTTGATTGAATTGAAGTTGTGGTAGTAAACTGAATTCGCTTTAGAAATCCTGACAGTTCTTCCCCATATCTGTCGATCGAGGTACCCAGATATGTGAAGTCCTAAATCGCCCCAATAACCTCTTTGTTACTGTAGATCCTTCCACGCTTGGGTTTTTCCAGCTTAAAGAATCTTACTTTCAGCGGAGTTGGTGGTGATACCCTTCCTTTTCAGCTATTTGTATCACTTAGTAACTGGCTGTTGAAGTCTCTGAGTGGTGTCTGCGATAAGAACTAAAGTGTCCACAAAATGGAGGAACTAAACATCAGGAAGTGAATTCCGTCTGCCGATATAGATTCGAGGAGTGCATCTTATACAGCAAGAGGCGATCTCATCCATATTAGTGAGGTCGGTTTAAAATATATACTTCAATAATATTATTATCGAGGATGGTTTATAATATGTACTCTGGAAAGCCTCGATAAAGTGTATTCTCGTGTAATATGAACTCAATGGATAAAGAAAGGCTAAGAAAGGATAAAAATTGTCGGGAAGATGAATTCGCAAATCACTATCGGTAGCGAGCTATGGGATGAATCTTAAGATCTCACAGATTGGTAATCACAAACGGAGAGATGAGCCTTCAGACTTTGGGAAAGAAAGAAATATCAACGAAAGTATGAGCTTTAAGACTTGATATATAGGACTACAAGCGGATGGCTAAGCATCCAGAACCTCTAGTTGCATGAAATTACAAAAGGGAAATAGATTATAGTTGCATTTGATACAAGGAAAAGTCAGGACAAGTGCAAGAAATAAAAAATATACTGATCACGTAAATAGAATTGAATACTCTCTGACCAAGTAGTGAATTAATATCAGGCACCGATCATAGAGCTATTCATACCATATGGGTACATGTCAAACATGGGTACCGATGGTAATACTAGTAAATAATAGTAGCGGGCGTGTGTATTTCATTTCGGAAGGCCGCTAGAATGACAAAGAGGATGGGGTTGTGTGAGTCTGTGTGATTCCCATTCCTATCTTGAACCACTATATCTTGGATTCCTGGCCATTCAGGCGGACTATCCCCTTTGGTTCTTGATATCCTTTGGTACTTTTTTCTCACATCTTACAATTTGGTTGATATTTTGTAGCACTGCTACGTTTTCCTTCATATTTGATGAATTAAGGAGGTACTTGATCTCCTCCTGCTACTTTCTCGATTTTTACTTAAGATATAGCTATCTCCACCTCTTCTATCTCGATTGAGTCATCTTCCTGCCCCCCCTGCTGTCATTTCCTTCTTCATAGACTCAGTGCCAGGAGCGCCCAGAAGGAGATTTTGTGTCGCAAGTTGCACCATCAAACTTTTTGAGGGAGGCACATTTTGACGGGGTTTTGAATTTTTAAGGGGGGGACATTTTGACAGAGCTATGAATTTTCGAAATAAAATGTTTCAACCTAGGGGACAAGAGGAGAACATAGAATAGACCACTGAAAGTGTAATTATATATAGCCTATGGTTTTTAAAATTCTATTTTAGTTCGCACTGTTTTTAAGAAGAAGAAAGCAATAAAATATCTTGGGAGAAGAAGGGTGGGAGGTTCATACAACATCGACCTTGGGAGGGGGATGGGCATCCCTACCCATGCATTGCTGCTCCTTCATGCAGTACCCACGCCATACTTCCAGAATCTAAGTCATTTTTCATTCTTAATGTTTCTCACACTTTTCAGTTTCTGGCCTTTAAGAGTTTTGATCTTCCTCCAAAACATTTTTATTTTACTTTCTCGATCCATGTTTAATATCCTGCCATAAAATCTTCCTAGGATCTGCAGCCTCTTTGACTGCAGCTTTTGTTTTATATAACAATTGATCCTCAAGGTTTCTCATGCAGAACTTTTTCCATGCAGTCTTTCTCTCTTTTATGATCACTCCGAGTTTTTCTGACCACCAGTCGGAACGTTTCCTTGAAGTCGAAACTTTCCTCAATGTGCAAACTGAGAACGCCGATCCTAATATAGGTGTTTTGAAATCAAACCAAAAATCATCCATCTTCTTGTCAAAATCCAATTCCTGCTGTCAAATATTCATAGTGTCCTTTACGAACATCTCTAGCATAGAGCATTATGCTTTACATCAACACGATCATAGGCTCTAAACGAACTTTCCTCTCTAGCAAAATTCTAGTATCAGCAGTTAAGAGCATGTGATCAATGCTGATTTCAGCTCCATAGGATCTTCACAGACGAAAAATATCTTCACAGTTTCTTGGTGTATAGAAAATAATCTATTACACTATTAACTTTTCTTTCCATTGTTAAGAATGTAATCTTATGAACTGACTTATGAGGGTAAAATAAGTTACCGATAATGAGTCCATTATCTACGCAAAATTCGATTAACCTTTTGCCATTATTGTTTAACATTTTTTTACCTCCTTGCGGAACCATTCCTTTAAAAACCCTTTGGTGGTTTCTAGTCGTCCTTACATTGAGTTCTTCTATTATATTAATATTTAAGTTCTTATTCTCGTGGACAGCTCTGGCCAGGTCACTGTTAAACTGTTTGAATCGTAAGTTTGTGCATAGATCTGAATTACTGTAACATTTCCAACTGTAAGACGGATATTAACTGAAATTAATATGGAGTTAATCAGCTCCCATTTAAGGGTTTTATCATAAGATCCTACAAAATCACATCAACTACTTCCTTTGCTCTAATCCCTTGGGGTACCCCTGAGTATAGCAATGCCTGTCCTTTGTCAAGCTTGACTTCTCCACTAATGTTTTTCCTAATTTCTCCTATTCCCAGAATATCCACTTTACATGACCTACTCTCCTCAACAATTTCCAACTCTTTGCCATCATAAGATCGTATATTCCACGTACAAAAATATAACACTTAATAATATCACTATCATCAAAATTTTAGATGGGGCCACATTTTGACGGGGTTTTGAATTTTCGAAGGAGGCACATTTTGATGGATTATGAATTTACAGAACGAAAAGATTCAAACAAGGAAAGAAGGGAGAAATCATGGATTAGACCTAAGTAAGTGTAACTATATATGATCTACGATTTTGCTTGCGCTATTTTTATGAAGAGGGAAACAATAAAATATATTGGAAGGGGAAGGGGAGGTTCATATGCCATCGACGTTGGGGGAGGGGAGAGAGAGTATAAGCACCCATGATCATTATTGGGGAGGTATGAGGAAGAAAGAGACATAAAGCTATATTTTCTTAATCCAAAAATATTCTCTACAAATATTTTTCGAAGATATTATGTTGGAGTTTATTTATGAAACATTAAGATTTGATAAGTTTGTAGATATTAATCATGATGAATTTAAAATATAAGTAACCTTTGATTCACTTGTGCGAATACTTTTAAAAAACTATTGATTTTTTGATCTGCTTTATTATTTAATATAAGATTAGTCTTATTTTCTTCTTGGTGGAGATATTGGGCAATTTTTCACTTTCCTCTTTAAATAATCTTAAATTTTGGAAAATAAATAGGGTCATTGGTGTATTCACAGGCAGAAGAGCATTTAAGAATGAAGCCCCTTCAAATAGAAATATTTTTGTTTTCATTGGTCCATATTTGTTTCTGTCAGTTATCTTAGCTAAATATAACACATATACAACTACCAAATGTAAGCACTAGTGAAGAAAAAAATATAGAAAATTTATCTCTGAAAGCATTACTGTTCCTGTTATATATTTTTTCTACAAGGACCACTTAAACATCATTTAATATAGTTTCTTTTACTTTCTTCCACAGTAATTACCACATAAAAAGAAAAAAAATCTTCACGACCCAAAAGAAAATTAAATCCTGAATCTACTAGTGGTTTGGGTCAACAATTATTATGATTGGGATGAAATATAACCTCGTGAGAAATATAGTTTATCTTATACTTAAGATTGATTATTATAAATGTGTTAAATTGACAGAAGAATGAGAAAACATAGTAAGTTTGAAAAAATCATTTGTTTATACCATTTTCCCTCTAGTGTGGACATAGAAAGAACTAATCCACCACATTCCTTATAAATTGTCCATTTTTTTTGGCTCGGTGAAATCTGGCAGAATAGACATAATTGCAAGTTTTTCTCATTCTAGTATCAATACATAGAAATTATCTTCCCATTCAATTATAGATTATATCATAAAACACAATCTATTTATTGAAAAGTTATGAGAAATTGGTTGAGTTCAATTTAATAAATATCTTTACATTTTGAGTACATTTTATTATAGTTTTATCTTCCAAACTGAAAGATAAAATAAAAACTGCATATGTTTAGAAGGAAGAATATTCTCCAGGATGATAAATATCTTTTTTTGTAAAACTCACTCAAGATGAAATAAGATTAAATGATTTTCAAAAGTACTGTTGTAAACATAATACGAACTTACGTATCACATCATGAGGCATTATTGAGAATAATTTATTTTACTCAATATTATCGATACATTTTTATGATGATAATAAAGTATATTTTTGTTAAAGACCCATAGTTAAGCTATAAATAAAGCTAAAATTTTTCTGTTTAAAGGTTAATCATTAATGTTTGTATTTGAAAAGGCTATGGAAAATTTAAGTTAGCATTTTGTATAATAATTTACTTCACTATCAGCAAATTAAAAAAAAAAAAATGGAACGATTTAAGAGTAACAATAATAAAATAATTGTTTTTATTTTAATTTAACCAATATTTTAAATATACATATGTATGAACATTAAATATGATCTAATTTAATAGCAAGTGTTGCCAACATAATTCATATACAGCCATCTTTTTTTCAGGTAAATTATATGATCAGTATATTAATTTTTTTAATTGTCATTTTATAGTTTTATTTCATTTTTTAAAAAAGTAACTATTTTAGTCATTTAAAATTAGAATATGGAAGTTTCAATTTATTTTACAGGAATACTAGTTAATTTATTCTAGTCAACCATAATTACATTTTATGAAAGATATTTTTACATAATATGAATGTGGGATGTAAACAAAAACTGAAACAACAACATTGAGTAGAATAAAAAAGAAATACAAATCCACAAGCACAAATCACACACACACACACACACATACACACACACACATTCACACATACAGAGACAGACTCATATTTCATTTCCCCCCCTAAAATATGTAATATATAATAATTAAACTCACAAATATGCAATCATATTAAACATTATAAATTTTACCATATTGTGGTGTTTACGTTATCTAAAAAATAAAATATCTTTAAAGCTTTATAATGTAAAAATCCACATATAATTTAAGCTAAGGTAAAGCTAAATGAAAGAATACTGAATAAATTTTTATTTTTGTTTTGACTGCTTGGCAGTGTAAAAACCATATTCTACTTCTGGCACCACACTGAATTTATCATTTTAACCAATATAAAATAATAATTAATCACATCTCTCACTTATACTTTAATATCTTATTAACACTCTTGTCATATTTTCACATTAAAATATTCTTTACTAATTTGTTTAACATTATGGAACATACTTTGTATCTTTAAAAATATTTTAACATACTTTTTATATTGTGGAACATGTCATGTATATAAACACATGTATTTTCCAATTATACCACAAAATATAATAAAATGGCACATTTTCCAAATCTATGTTTTAAGATTAATAGATTTGAATCCAAGCTGCTTTCCTATGATTCTACTAACATTACTTAGAATCAAATAAAACTATGTTTATAAAAATAATATGCTATACATTAGCATTTGTCTTATGGCAAAAATATTACATAAATATTGCAACAAATATATACTAAAAATTAAATATTTACAGAAATAATAATAATAAAAAATTAACATTAAAATTTTATGCATATTTCTTGTGTCAAATCATCAAGATAAACTTGAAAACAAATGTCACAGTTATATTACAATGACAATAGTAACCGTTTACGATATAAAAACTACTAGACTTACACTTGTACATTTTCCAAATTCATTAATCAAAGCTTAGAGAACATTTCATTGCTAATTGAATTTAAATGAACTTAAAATTAGTATTGAGCAAATTAAATTGATATTAAATTAAGATTTTTTTTTTATACATTTATTTCATATATCTATGATCAGCCAAGAAATACAGTTTTTTTTTTTTATATTTTAATTTTATTTGTTTATTAGTAATGCTAAATAAATGGCGTATCTATTAAACCAAGCACCAGTAGAATGATACAGTCATACTTTATAAGAATTTGATTGTGAACATTGTATATTACTACTCTTTCCAATTCCATGAGTTAACTTAATATATACAACTAAGGTATGAACATTCCAAACTATACTTCTTATTAGTGAAATGTACACATGGGTCTAGCTTAAAAAACTTTTGATATTTGTTTTTGACTATTAATATATTATTAACAATGAAGCTTTAAAAAATAAAGTTAACCTAGTATTCTACTCTAAATACTATATTGGAAGAATTATTCCTCCATAAAATTAATTTTAAATAAATTAGGCAAGACTTAGTTTTCATATTTATACAAACTGATTTTTTCTACATTATTTCAGACTATTGTGATGTGTAAAAATATACAGTGACCTCTTAAATAATTTCTTTGTACGTATTCTAACAAATATATTAATAACAATAATTTTAGTAAACAATTAAAATCTAAAAGAAAAAAAAAGCATGCCTTCTTTCACAATAATCAAAAAATAAGAAAGAATTTCAATAACAAATCAAACAATAAAACATATATTTTCAGGTACTCTATAAAGGTTTAGACATGCTTTTGAGCTTTTATTAGTATCATTGTGGCAAGAATTGATTCATATCACCTACAATTTGAGCGATAATCATATTCAATGATATAAAGATGACCTACAACTAAATATTTTGATTAAGTTGGAACCATGTATACAATGGATTCATTTCTTATATGGCAAGTTGTTAATACATCACCAGAATTGAGATCACTTTTATCTTATAATATAAAATGGACATAGAACTTCACTTATGAATGAAGTTCATTTTCTTTAATATCAATAAATCCAATTTTAGAGAGCTTGCCTTAAATACCAAACTGAAACTCTATGATCTTCTTAATTTCAAAGAAACAAGAAAAACAAAAAGTATCTATATTCAGATGTAGTCATTTTCAAATTCGTTTGCAAATATAAATAGGTTTTTTTTTTTTTAACTTAATACTTCTTATTTTTGCTAAAAATATATTGATGGTAGTCATATATAATTTTTAATCTATAAATTAATATAGTCTTTTAAATCCTTTAACAATTTAAAGATAGATATAACAAAAGTCTCAAAAAATATATATTAAAGAAGCTAAAAATTATTTTTATACTATTATGGCATTGTTGAAGGGGGTAGTAAGAATGAAGTATTCCTAACTGTAAACTTAAAAAGGTATGGATAAATTTGATTCCATGTATCCTACTGAATAATACCAATGCCTTTTGGATCACAATTATTATTTCTGGAAAATGATTCTACATCATTAAAACTACCATTGAAATCTAGAGAGCATTTTTTTATTCAATTATTTTCTTTTGAGCTTCTTACTAAATCATACTGACTAACATAGAACCCACTCATATTCTACGCTATAGAAGTTCAATCCAGGTCAAGACTGTTAGTCTTGTCGAATAAACACATCAGAGCTTAAGTACATAAATCAACAAGATAAAGATGAAACATTATTACAAAAATCAATTAACAATATTTAAAATATATACGAATATTATATAATAAAATAACATTTCTTTAGAAGAAATAAAGCCCTTAGTTATTAATGTGTGCAAAACAAAATATTTATAAATTCAATAATATATCTGATAATCTGAGGATCCCCTTAAAATTGAGAAAGACACTGATAACTTTTTATTTCCACCTGAGTGATTTAATGCTCTGGCAATTCTACTAGGATTATATCTAATAAATCTTCACTCTCCTCAGAATGTCGAACTTCAAGCAAAAATAAATCCTCATTACAATAGTACGTTAACATCTCCTCATCAATTTTCGCCAAAATTCTGTAAAAAAAAAGGAATTTAAAATTACTCAATAGTATGGATTATTCTATATAATCTATTGCTTGACTTATTACTAAATTTGTGTTTTGAAGTGGAGGTTAAACATCAAATTATCCATTTTCAACATGCCATTTTTGAAGCTAGTTAATGAGCATAATCTACACATGTATAACTATTCATTAATTGAATGAAAAGCAAACAAATATTGTAGAAGGTTAATAAACCATCATTAAAACTAGCTGCAAGTTAGTGCAAAGCATACTTTGAGCAATAAATGTTTAAAAGAAAGTAACTTCATAAAATGTTTTTAATCAATTTATTTTCAAATATAAAACAATGTAAAATAATAATAATCAAAACCAAGAAGACTATAAGAAAGGAAACGCCAAAAGGGAGGAGTAAAATATAAAACGAACTTACCCTTTTCTGTTTTTTCTATATAAGTTACTAATGCTCGAAGCAGAAATTTTGTACTTATTCTCAATCTGCAAAATAAGGAAAAAAAAATTAATATTTCCTTCTACTGATATCGGGAAGTTCTTCCTATATGAATGCAAATTAAACCGACAAAAAGAGGTGAAATTATTTAATCACTGCAAAAATTCAATAGTTTTGTTCACTGAATAATCCGGCTTTAATAAATATCTTATTTTTATTTCATTTTTTATTTTTAGAAACGGACTTACCCATGCTCATTTATTTATGTTAGTTTACCCTAATCATGCACTTCTTCTAAGCCATAAGCCACCCTTAAAACTTACCAACTTAAATTGTAACTTTCAATTAAAAAAAAATATTTTTGTTAGTCCCTGCACCAATGAAGCCCTCAATAAATTAGCAATTCTATCTCCTCTTATTTAAATTTTAAGAAATTAATTTACTTATTTACATTATAATGTTATTCATAATGCTCCCCTGTTTCTGTCAAGTATGAAGTTGACTTTCAAAGTATTTATTATTTTACTAACAGGCTGATAATAAAGTAAATTGAGTAATTATATAAAATTGAATAGATAATAATTCAGGGTAAAATAAAATTTAGAGATAAAATATAATTTACAAATAACATTTTTTTTTTTTTCAACATCTAAAAAGAAGTGCTTGGTTCCTGTGGTATTGTTGTTGAATTATATGGCAAATGTTCTCAACAATGATCCAGATTTGTCAAAGTGGTATCTTTTTACTTGTTACTTTAATGAATTATATTTCTATTTTGTAGTAAATTTTATTTTAACTTAATATTTTTATTGCTTACACCGGCCTTATTTAAATTGCTGCATATGGAATAATCAGCAGTCATTTGCAATATAACTGAAATAAATGATAAAATTGTCCTACTGAAAGACTGAAGAGATTTCGAACAAATGATACATTTATTTTTGTTCAATATAAATCAAAATTAAAATAGTAGATTACAGCAAGATATTATAAACATTAGAATTAATCATTATCAATGGTAGCTCTTTTGACCTGGAGTAAACAAAGTCTATTTTTATTGATGTTGAATAATAGATCCTAAATTGTTTATTTGATTTTTATAATAATACTCTATTTAGTCTATAATGATTGAATTTAAAGAAAAATAGAATATCCATGCGAGGAAAAATAGTTAACAAATAAATCAATTAAAATGAATCTATCTATTTCGGTTTTCTGTTTTATTCTTAAACCTTATATATTTAGCAGTACTGGCTATCCGATATTGTAAGAATACAATATTTCTTACCATTTTAAATATATATCTATATATAATAATTTAAATTATTAGTCCATAAATTACAGTCAGCAAGCACCTCTAATCTGGCCCTCAAATGTTTCTTTGATTACAAGGTAAATTTTTTAAAACTATTTGTTATTAACTATTATTGTTATTTGTTATACTATATCAAATTTAGTTAATCACTCAAATACAAAGTTAATACAACTTTTATGGCATGAGTGTTTTATCTAAGGAAGCTCATTTTAAAACTGTAAGGTCATTAATAGAAACATATATCTCTTTTTGATGAAGTTGGTAAAAATCATCATTTGTTGCCTATGGTATATACCAAATTATTAAATTGTGGTACTAATATGATATTAAATTTAATAACCTTTAATTTTTTAAAGAGAAACTTTTTTAATTGGATTCAACGTTCCAGAGCTATAGGTGAAAAGTCCTAAAAAATTGAGGCTTTTTGGCTGCCAGAAGTTTTCCTGAGTTATCATTTTACTTGTTTGCATCCGTAAATACAAGACAAAAAAATTTCACCACATTATTTGCAATGTATCCTAGTTTTGATCCTCAACTGTCTGGCCTAATATTTATGAAATCAACGGCTTTCGAATGCTGAATAAGGTCCATTTTACTTAAAATAACATACAATTTTGTAATCCCCATTCAAACCTTCTCCTGCTATGAGTACCCTTTTTAGTGTCTGGGTCTAGACATCTAGGTTTTGATCTGATTTTATGGGTACAACAGTTTGGGAACCTCAACTATATAGTGTCTATATACTAAGACACAAATTGTGAATAAATATACATGGAAATAACATTTTCAGTGAAATCTAATGATTAACATTTAAATTTAAAAAACATAATTTATGAAACATCTTCAGTATCTGTATCTATTTGGTGGAAAAAGGATATTAATTGATGACTGACATAAATAGTTTTGAATTTATAAAAATGCTTGCAATGGTTAATGGTTATTTTAATTTAAAGAAATATTTTTTATTGTTAGTTTTATTATTTTGGTATTACTACCTTGATTGATTGATAAATTTATGTATGAAAATAGAAACATTTAATAAAAACAATAAGCTATGCGACTTGATATTGCACATTTGTGGTAGTTTAAAAGAAATTCAGCTATTACAATCCAATATATAATAAATAATTATCTCCTATACAGTAATATTTTTGATGATTTTATTTATTGAAAAACACATCAATACTTCTTGGTGCTTTAAAATATGTATAATTTATGAAATATTTCTCATTTATGTCAGGATTTCGTTCTTAGGTTCCAAGAAATTACCAGACAGAGGTATATTATGTTATTATTATTTGGTTATTGATTTAAATTTCTGATAAAATTATTTCAAAGCCATAATAGACCCTATTTCCTAAAATTTCCACAGTTGTATGAAAATGTCAGGTAAAACTGTAGTTTAAATAATATTTTCATTTAAGGTTTGTATTTTGAAATTGTTCATATATTAGTTAAAATTAAATTAATTACCAGTTAACCTCAATAAGTTGAACAGTCCAGTTAACCTCATTACCACACCATGCTCTAATTCTGTTATTAAAGTTATGTTCAAATTTAAATGAAATTAATACAAATAAATAATTAATTTAGGTAAAACTCTGTTATATATTTTTGAAGTTTCATCAATGATTTTTACTTTTTTTTAAAAAATGCTTTAAAGGAAACCTTTAATATATCAACTCATCTATAAATTTATTAATAAAAACTTACAGCATTTAGAAGTCCAGTGGTTGTTGGTGGTACAACATGAAGTGGTGTATAAACATCCTCTGACTCCTGCCTTACATATAACATCACCCTTTCAGAGAGTGGTGGTATTACTTTTGGTCTTTTCACTGGTGGACTTGAAAAGACAGTTCCATCTGTTGTTAATCCATCTTCTTTTTTGTCACTGGAATAAAAAAAAAAAGATTAAATGTAGACAGTGTCATTAAAAATACTTCTTTTAGCTTAAATTACAACTTTAAATTTAAAACCTTTTTAGAGATATAATTTTCACTCAGAAACTTTCTTAAACAAAATTTATATTTTCTTTTAAAACACTAAAAAGACTTCAGAGTATAAAAATGAAATACTTTTTAAATAAGATTTTATTCTAATTGAAGGCCCACTAGTAGTTTTATTATAAATTTTATTTTATAGGAAGAATTAATAAGGATTTCATATTATTTGTTTACTATTCCTTATGTGTTAGATATATAAAGTTCAGTTTTGGATTAGTTATAGGATGGACAAAAAACTAAGGAATAAAAACATACTAAATGGATTTGTATAACATCTATGATATGGTACATTTGATCAAGACAATTTAAAAAATAATAGTTTTATAAATAATGAGAACAATTTTTTAAAACTGCTAACTTAATAATTCTCTTTTCAGAATTATTCTGAATGTTCCACACATTTTTTCTCATTATTTATTAAAATATTATTTTTTAAATTGTCATAAACAAATCTACCACACCATAGATGTTATTCAAATCCATTTAATATGATTTTATTCCTTACTTTGTTTTTCATTCCATAACTAATCCAAAACTGAACTGTGTATGTCAAGTTAATAAGGAATGGTAAACAAATATGAAGACCTTATTAGTTCCACCTACAATTTTATTTATCATAATTATTGCAAGTCCTGTGAAGAATCCATTGTTTCAATGGCACCCCAGTTTTAATGAGTCCTGAATTGGAAACGTGATAAAATATGGAACTTAATGCAATAAATTATTGAAAACTAATATTTCGACTTACTTAATTGTTTCTGGGGGAAAATGGTTGTGAAACTTGAGTGTTTGTGTTGGTACTGGCCCAGGTTTTCCAGATACTGAATGAAGTAAGAAAGGGGAACTATGCTTCATTGAACCAGCTTCTCCATTTGACAAACTATAATAACCAAAATACATGTTGTTAATTAAAAAAAACACAAAACTGAAAAACTAACTATTAAAATAATAGTAAAAATATTTAAGATAAATATGCATAATTTTAGGTATCGATATATATATATATATACTACTACTATTGTGAACTTGATATATTTTAAATAAATCTTGAAGACTGGTTCAAAATATGGACAGTACTTTTTAAAACATTAATTGCGTCTTTCAAGATTTAAATTTTTTTATTCTGCTTTAATGTTAATGTTCCAATGCTGAAATTCTCTGAATGAAAACACTTCAATTTTTTTACCATTACTTATTAATTTTATTTTATTCAGATTGATAATTTAAGAAACTATTTTATTTTATTAGTCTTTTCATTATAAAACTTCTTAAAAATGTTCAAATCAGTAGCAAGAGAGAGAGAGAGAGAGATAGAGAGAGAGAGAGGGAGAGAGAGAGTGAGAGTGAGAGAGAGAGAGAGAGAGAGAGAGAGAGAGAGAGAGAGAGAGAGAGAGAGAGAGAGAGAGAGAGAGAGAGAGAGAGAGAGAGAGAGAGAGAGAAAGTAGTCATTAAATTGTTGAAAAAATTATTTTTGAAACACATACAACAAAATAAGTAAAGTAAAATTTCATTAATACGAAAATACTATCTAAAAAGCATGACCTTAATAAGATGCATATTTTACACAAACTGCTCATTAAAAGATAAGTAATGCTAGACGAAAAAAAAAATGTATAAAAAAATAATTGGTAGATTCTATCTGAAATTTGTAAAACAATCAATATTAGATAGTTACAGTGGAAGGGAGATGACAAGGAGACTTTTGGAAAATAATCTAATTAACTTATATTCAATCTTTGGTGAATGTTGTTTTGGTTATGTAAAAAATATTAAGCATTATTGATAAATATAAATAAAAGATATATAATGTTTCATATTTATTTATCAAAAAGAAATTAGTTATATCATCATACAGTAAAAATTTACTCCTGAGTTATGACTTAGAATAGTTGTCAATAGTTAAACTAGAGGTGACCAAAGAGCATCAGACTCAACGCAGGACTTGAACACCCACCCCTTGCTTATTTTTTATTTTAAAAAACCAAAACAAAAATTAAACATGAAACAAAATCTCATATCATTACTTTAATTTGAAAACCTGTCAAATAAATAAGGCCATAAAGAAGAAGAAATATATATATATATATATATATATATATATATATATATATATATATATATATATACAAACTAATTGATAAAATATCATTGGTAGCAATGATAGATAATTTCATAATGGTGCTGAAACAATAAAAATTCTCATAAGAACTGAATAAAACCTTACCTTGATGTATCAGTTTCATGACTGTAAAATCCTTGAAGTTCCATGGGTGTCAACTGAAAAATAAATAATAAAAATAAATAACTTAATATTAAGTAATAGAATTGGAGTCACAAAATGTTAATAGAATACTAAAGAATAGCATATTTCTTACATAAAGTGTAAGAAATTAATATATATACACACACACATATATATATATATATATATATATATATATATATATATATATATATATATATATATATGACCTAATAATAGGTCAGTATTATGATTTCCATAGTATGATGATATATATATATATATATTTTCCGATTTAATTTTTGTATGTTTATTCTTTGTATTTTTGTTTATTAATGTATATAAATTTGAACTAAAAATGTATATCATGTAAAACTAGAAAAAAAAAAATTGTAAACAAATGTAATTCATGTAGTATTGTCTTTAAGGCATGGAGCATGAAGGAAAATCAAATAAACAATCCTTGTGTGGGGTTACCACATAGGGAAAAAAAAAAAAAAAAAAAAAAATATATATATATATATATATATTAATTCCTTGCATTTTATTTAAGAAATATGCTATTCTTACACTATATATATATATATATATATATATATATATATATATATATATATATATATATAACAACATTCAAATATTTACAAAAAACAGTAAATTACACTGCACAAGTTTTAATACAATACTGAACGAGACTAGAGAGAGGGAAATAGTCGTGGTTGTTCCAGACCTTATGGTTAAATTAGATTTCCCTACACACACACACAAACACACACACACACACACACACACACACACACACACACACACACCAATATTTCAATGATTTTATACATAAATACTGAAATTAATTATATGAATTATCATAGTATTTCAAATTTGATAATACATATAATTAATTCGTTTAATTTGTTTTTCATGTTTTAGTGAAATTAAGTAACTACTTCATATGGAAATTGATCACATCCTTAAATTAAACAAAAACAAAACCAACAGCAAATTCAAACCTATTTCACCTGAAAACTATTTTGCTACATTTATAGGTTCAGCTGTTATGGGTTAAAAAGAGCATACAAACAAATTACAAACCTTATCAATATCTTCAGCTGGAGTGAATAGAACAGGAGGTTTCGTAAGGTCTGCCATGCTGTAAAATTCAGATCTTTCGCAAGCTGGGTGGTATAATTCTTCAATCTTTTTCCTTCCTGTTGCTGCCATTTTCCTTTTTGCAGCTCTTCTTTCTTCATCCCTCGTTTTTCTTTCAGCTCCCTATATTCAATTAACAAGTAGTATTAGAAAATAGACATGCAGATTGATTTTTACTATTAACATAGTAATAGCAAATACCAATATAGATTTGAATAACATGACTTAAGATATCAGATTAATAAAGGCAAAAGGTAATAATAACAGAAAAAAGGTCACCTTATCACAGAAAACTTTTATCTGACAGTATCCTCTGTGCACAACAGGACCATCTCTTGGATCTTCATAGGTGTCTATTTGGATGTGTAATGGGAGCCCCTGAGTAATTAAAAATAAATTAATTTTCATAATACATGATTATTTAAGTAAATGGATTCATCGTGTAATAACCTAGCAACATTCTGTTATTTGTAAAAAAAAAAAAAAATACTTTGATCAATTTGATTTTTTTTTTAAGTAATAAAATCCTAATAAGCTATAAAGAAGCTATATCCTAATATCAACAAGCTGGTTAAAAAAAATTATATATTTTATATATATATATATATATATATATATATATATAATATATATATATATATTAAACTATGAAGCTTACCTTGACTCCTTTTTGGCTACTGAAGTCTGTGCTTAAACACTGAACAGCTATGTTCAACTAAAACAAAAACAATTTATATAAAATATACAAATTTTGGCTATAGACGACATACTTACTTTTAAAAATAATACTATTCATTAAAAAAAAAAATCAAATAAAATTGTAAATCCTTTTATTTTAATTCTAATATTTACAAAATAAAAGTTATAATTAAAAAATACATAAATAAAATATTTTGTTCTTTTAATTTTTATATATTTTTAAAAAATCAATAAACAATATTTACTCTTAAATGTAGTATATATGTATTTATATTTACTCTTAAATAAAATTAGTAGTCCAGATATTACTTTGTACTTAAAATTAATTGATTTTAACAATGTCTGCATTGTATACCTAAATACATATATATTTATCAAGATAATTTATTTAAGAATATTTTCACTGTATAATTTTCTAAATTTTGCATTTTGTAAAGGAAAAAAAAAAATTGCTGGTAAGTAAGTGTTTTTGCAATGGTAAGATAACATTTTATAAAATCTAAGATAACTTAAAAAATAATTCATTAAGAATTGAAAATGCATATATAAGTGAAACTCATGTATATAAACCCTTAACAATTTACCTTGGCCGAACTTTCCAAAGGATTCCAATATACTGCAATTGCATTATGAGCAACTTCTTCAATGCATCCAACAAATCCAACACTATTCTTCGTGTCTGGAAAGTAAGATTCTTAGTTAAAAAGAAAACAACGAATTACTAACATTAATAACGCAATGAACTAAATTTAAAGTATTAAAAAAATGAGTAATTTGATTACATTAACATAATTATATTATATATCTTCAATTAAATTAAACTTATGAAAAAAACAAAACAATGTTCAGGATGATCTTATCATCTAGCATTTGAACTACAAGGAAATTTTTGTTGGACTTGATCAGAATGCGCTGCATTTACGATTTTTCTAGATCATTAAAAAAAAACTAATTTCGAATTTTCAGCCACATGATACTTCATTTATAAGGGATATTTAATTCTCTCATTCAAATTTTAACAACAATGATAAAAATTTTGTCCTACTGCTTTCTATTTATAATTATTTTAAACAATATAACATCAAAATTTCTTCGTTGTTAGATGTAGAGGGCAACGTCCTCTTACTACCTCAACCTACGCCATGGCTTGGCATAACCCGTAATTATTAGCTGTTCAGCCCCTGATGGCATCGATTATGTAAGCATTTTGCCTGAAGATGATAATTTTTTAAGTAAATGCTGATGAGGTTCTTGAACAAGAAAAATATATTAAAGCGTTAAAATTAAATATTTGAACTATGATGTTTTTATTCATTAAAATAATACTGCTAGTCAAATTAGAATGCGATAAAGAAATAAATTTAATATAATTATAAAAGGCTTCAAATAGCAGATTTTGAAGTATAACATTTCCAAAAAATAGATATGATTTTGAATATATATTGTGAACGATTATTTTACTGTTTTTCGTATAGTTTATAATTAAAATTGAAATAAATTTCAAAACAAAACAATAATTAAATATGAAATAAATACGTATTTTATTAGAATTTTGAAAAAATAAATTTCGTAAAAGTCTTTTTTTTATTTAATTAATTTTTTGCATTAACTCAAATGTTACAAAGTACTAAACTATTGTAATAAATTATACCACTATACCGCATAATACATAATATTTCTAATTCAATTTTTTTACAGTTACAAACTGACATCATAGTTGATAAATAAACTATTTATCATAATTTTAATTACTATAAATAACATTAATAATAAAATAAATAAATTAATAAACAGATATAAATCAATAAACGTATAGGTATAAAGTTAATTAGCATAAAAAAAAGTTGCATCCTTCTCAAGCGTAGGACAGTTCAAGTTTATTAAACTTGTTGTAAACTATAAACTTATAATGATATAGAATCATTAATTGATAATTGAACTGGGATAAAAATATATATACATTTTGCAGATATATAAATATAAACCACAGAAAAAAAATACGTTTCAATTTATAATTTGTTTTATATTGCCTTTCATGTTCATTTTCTTAATATTTTGGGATAAGATAGAGGAGGCAGTGAACTGCATAAAACACTGAGAAACCTGATAGTACATAAATGACGAAGATTTTAGGAACAAGTCATTAATATGTCCAGGATATAAAAAGGTAGAACTTAAATGAAACAATTACAGAGGAATTTCTCTACTCTAGTGTGGCTGCAAAATATTCTCGAATAGCCTGTCCTAACGCAGTTAGATGAATACAAATACAATTCGGTGGAAAAATGTTTTATAAACATATTGAGCTCTTAGTTTACGCAGTCAACGTTGATATCATCGGACATTCAACGAGTAAAACCACAGAAGAATTCAAGCCATTGTTTGGAAATGAAAATAGATTAGAGACCAGAAAAGTAAAAACCAAGCAATGGCGACAAAGGTTATCACAAGACCTGGAGATAAGTCCGTGGAGTATATGGTATCCACTCATCACAAAATTCACTCAGGGTCATTAGCCCCAAAAGGCAATAATGCAGTGGCTGAAATAAAAAAAGAGAATTGTGGCTACCAACAGATGCTATTTCATCTTGCGCCTCAAACCATGGTCCAGCTCTAAAAGAAACCTTGTATGGCCAATTCCAGAGCTTGGTCTTCCGATATTTGTAAAGAGGTCCTCCGAAGAATTTACAGATCTGTCCAACCTGCTGGGCAATGTATGAGACACTCCAACTTTGAATTATGTTTTATATTTCCCAAACCTAAAGGCGTCTATATTATTAGCTCTAAGGCTGGTAGGACATTTATTAAAGATGGAAGAGGAGGAAATACTGAAAAAAATCCTTATGCAACCACTGTACAACAGATATAGGAGGGAAAATCATAGATTGAGATGGTTTGATGGTTATGGCTGAGGATTCTAAAAGTATCCTGGGCATAAGAAAATGGATGGGTTCCGTGCAGGGATGACATATGCTGCTGGAGGTGCTCAGGATTTGAAATCGGATTGTAGAATCATTATGATAATATTTTATTTAAGTTAATGAAAATGCATACAATATTTGCATCCTGAATATAGAAAATAATTAAACAAAACTACTACTAGAAAAGATCGAACAAAAACAAAAAAAATTTAAAATGTCATTTTGAATTTGAATATATTGACAAAAAAGAAAATAAAGAAATATGAACAATTAAAAACTTAAAAAAAAATTACCTGCATCAAGGATTCTCTGTTTAACACTGTGCTGACGACCATGCCAAAATTGCCATGCTTTGATTTCGTCTTCAGGGCTTTTCTCTTCTCTGAACATTAGCATAACCACGCTCTAGAAATAACAATAAACAATTTTAAAATGTCGATAAATTAATATTTTTGTATATTACTACTAATAATAAAAGGCTTAGCAAACCCGAAGGTTCGATGCCGACACCACCAATCCCTGTCTACACACTTCCCTCCACCGGTCAAATAAAATATTGACTGGAGATTTTATGCTGTTCTGAGATTTTAATTTAACCCATCAGCGTAAACGGCTCAGATGAACATTTTAACCAAGCTGGAAAATATTATTTTAGAACACTTGAAACCAATTAAGCTGCGTAATTTATTCATCTCGTGGTAGTTCGCCACCCCGAAATAAGTACGAAAAAACCCTGAAAAACAGTCCTGAATTCTCGTATGACGTTGATTTTAGGCTTTCAGTAACTTATCAGCAATTTTTTTTAGTTTTTATGTATCTATATATATATATATATATATATATATATATATATATATATATATATATATATAAAACGATAATTACTTGGGAAGAAAAAGAAAGAAACTAATTACCTATATGAAATCATTTTAAGTGATTCTCGAAACCAATTAAGAAATATATTACAAGAGCTATAATAATACTTTTAGAGATAATTTTTAAATATATTCTTTATAAGAAATGGTTATATTCTGTAGCTGTCTGTATATGCACTATAATTTAAAAAACAGAACTTTGTTTAGGTATTCAGGTTAGTTCACTCATAATAGCAGATATGAATAAATTAAAAAAAAAAATTGGGCTTCACCCATAAGCCTCGTAAATCCACTAGTGTAAAGAAATAACTTAGCAACATTATGTGATTTGTGAAAATGATTCGCCGGGTCGGAACTACTTTATGGGTTTATTAACGTATTTCAAGTTTAAAACTGGTGTCCTTTGAAGTCTAGGAATAATTAACGTGTCTATCCTGCGTAAATAAATTTTTAATTTGATATGACCACCTAAAATATTCTTACAGGATTTTGACTCAGAGTGCGGCTGAAAGAGAGGTGTCTGGTTTTAGCGGTCTGCTTTAGAAATATTAGAAGTTTTAAACTTCACCTGATACGCCATATTGAATTAGCGGTTTTCAAATAAAACAAGAAAAAATTGTAGCTTACTTCTAAATTTTTTATCACCACTATTGCCTTTTAACTTTTACGTGACACTTGAGGCTGGTGTGCGGCGAAAACTCGAGGTTTTCATATGAACAAAGAAACCTGTTTTTTCGTACCACCGTCATTAGTATCATTTCTACTCATTAAAAATTTATGAGAGATTCCGAAAAATTCATTTCGATAACTTTTATAATTGACGCATTTACGCCATTAAAGAAACTTGCATTCTCAACCGCATTGTTATTTTTTATGTCACCTAATAATAAACTGAAATCTAAGGAAAGTTCTTTTTTTTTTTTTTTTTTTTTGGAAAAAATTCAAAAACACAGTAGTTCATTTTTGACGAAAAAGTGAGTTGAGCAACATGATGAGACAACATCGCCCAAGTACCCTCACATTAATTAATGAGCATTTGTTTTTTTTTAGTGTTGTACCTAAATTTGCTCACATTAAATCGATTTTTTTTTATTTATTTTTTTTATAAAAGTGATGGGTTAATTTATTGTCAAACACTACCTAGACTCTTCAGGTAAAATTTGCTAGGTGCCCGTCCTTATATACAGGGTGTTTCGTAAGTAGAGAGAAATATTCAACATGTTGATAGTAGAAATCAATATCTACAAAAAAATTCATATAAAGAATTGCCCAATTTCTAGTAGAAAAATTAAGATTTCTGTATTTTTAAGAGAGTCGCGTTTTTTGTTGAATAGGAAGCAATAACATAAAAAAATATTTGATTTAAATAATTAAACATTGTTCCATATTGAGCGGTCTAATACTAAGTTCCGTTTAAAGAAAAAGTCATACATTATTTGTGATTTTTTTATTTTATCATTATTCAACTGTACTACAGTTACCTCACTTTTAGAATAACTTTCTAGTTTAATAAGCTTTAAGTCCATATTAAATAGGTTGAGGTTTATAAGCAAAAATGTTGAGATTCACCTCAAGTTATGTAATGAAATGATTTTCTATCCGGTCACCTAAATGTACCCGTGTTTTCTGCAAAAATGACTACAATTAAACATTGTAAACCTTTTATTTCTTGTTTTTCGGTTATATGGGATGTATTTTAACAAACTTAATTGCCTAAAAACACATTTTATTTTTAAAAATTAAAAGTTTTAAAATTATGATTTTTAAAATATTTTTCACGTAATGTAGTAATGCAATTATATTTTTCTTCCAGATCCCCGTCATAGGAATTGATAAGTATGTATCAGTGATAAACATAATGTTCCTTACTAATATTTACGTTTAATATAAAAAAAAAAACTACTGATTGCTCTAACTATTTTCATGAAAACGTAAATGTTAGGATTAGAAACCTTCAGTTTGACACTTATAAATAAATACGT
The DNA here is from genome assembly GCA_928085145.1 of Nezara viridula. Lineage (NCBI taxonomy): Eukaryota > Metazoa > Arthropoda > Insecta > Hemiptera > Pentatomidae > Nezara > Nezara viridula. Next base: position 134,584,408 of record OV725078.1, read on the forward strand.
ATTAATTTCTATGACCGAAATCTGGGAGAAAAACACAATTTCATAACCACCTTATGTAAAAAATATTTGAAAAATCATTATTTTTAAATATTTTATTTTTATAAATAAAATGTGTTTTTATTTATTATGTTTATTACAGTATATCCCGTAATACGAGAAAACAATAAATAATAGCTTTGTAGTCATTTTTGCTGAAAAATCTAGTACTTTTAGGTGACCTGATAGAAAATCGCATCATTTCTTTACACAACTTGAGATGAATCTCAAAATTTTTCCTAATAAACCTTAACATAATTGATATAGACTTAAAGCTTATTAAACTAGAAAGTTATTCTAAATGTGGTGTAACTTTAGTACAGTTGAAGGGTTATAAAAAAAAAATCACAAATAATGTATAGCTTTTTTTTTTTTTAACGGAAATTAGAAAAAGCGGATTAGCTGTGTTAGTTCGTTCAAGTGTCCTCTTTAAATAAATTTTGACAATGACAAACTCTATTTTTTTTTTAAAGTAAATTTCGTCTTTTTTACTATGGAGCAATGTTTAATTACTTAAATAAAATATTTTTTATGTTATCGCTTTCTATTTAACAAAAAACGTGACACTCTAAAAAAACACAAATCTTATTTTTCCTACTTTTCTGCGGGAAATTGTGCAGTTCTTTATAAGAACTTTTTTTGTAGATCTTGATATCTACAATCACCCTTTTAAATATTTTCTTCCGCCTACGGGACTCTGTGTGTGTGTGTGTGTGTGTGTGTGTGTGTCTCTATATATATATATATATATATATATATATATATATATATATATATATATATATATATATATATATATATATATATATATATATATATATATAAAATAATTCCATAAGTTGCGATTGGAAACAATGTTAGTGTAAAATACACTAATAGAATTTGGAGTATTACCTCCTATCTCATCTGTTTTTTTTTATTCAAAAATCTTTTTTAATCATATTCGTTAACCGTGGTTGGATCAATCGTCCAATTATTTCTCCGGCAAGAAGATGAAAATAAGAAGAGGTAGCGGCTGCTGATTAAACAAATCCGTATGCTGGCCACGTACTCTGGTAATAACGATCACCTAACGAAACATTATTAAAAGGAAAACAAAAACTAAGTCAATCTATCAATGAACCTCTGTGTTGCTTCAGGATGCAAAGAATCAAAAGATAAAAATGAAGTTGAAAAGGATTTGACGATTGACATTTTTAGTTATTATGAGTTACAAAATCTGTAATTTGCACTTTTATTTTAGACTTAAGAATCGATTCAAATATATATAAAAAATAAAAACATGCAAAAAAAAAAAAAACTGGAACCTTACATATTATAATGATGTAGAGATGGTTGATCGTGAAATAATATGAGAAGGAGTTGATCGGGGGGTGCGGTCTAATAAATACTAAATTTTATAAAATAGTATTTACATATTCTCTATTTAGATATAAAACAAATGATTAAATTATCAGTTTATGTTTTTGGAAATATTCTGTAAAATATATTTTTAGCTCGACTATAATTTTTGAAACAAAATTTCTGATGAAAATTCTGTAAGGATAATCTTTTAATTTAAAAAATAAAAATATATATTCAAAAATTATTCTTAAAACAAAAGTAACTTTAAAAATTGACCTTTTTTTTCAATTATATCATTCGGGATATAAAGTTATTTTAATAATTGTGATGTTTATTCTATGCTGTTTAGTCATTATTATAATGATAGTTTGAACAACTATTTATCTAAATGCGTTTGAAAAGATACCACTTCAATGCCGGATCACGATATCGAACCGTTCCGTAGTAACGTTTTTTTCTCTCTTTTTTTTTTTTTTAGTTTTGAGCTCACCGCGGAATCTGCTCCCAAAAATATTGGCCAATTAACCGGTTCTTTCATATCTCTGCTCTGCCATTAATTTCTAATAAATAAAGCATCTCGCTTTTCAAGCTCATTCAGTTTTCTCTCGTAGCCAATCTGTCATTTTTAACGTTTGGATTTCCTATGCCTTACGAATATCTGAGGTTTACGAAAAAATGATAAATGCCAGGTTAGACTTGGTAAGCTCCACTCAGAATTCTTCAAGATTTTTTTATTTATTTTAAAGAAAACAGTTACATACCATGGCTCGAAACTTCTATAGGAAGTTCTTTTAAACAGTTCCATCTGAACAGTTTCGAATAAACTTTTTAAAAATACAAATTTAATTGAAATTTTTTGTACTACAGTTCTGGATATATTGTAAAACCTCAACTTTTATTTATTTAAGTTCTTTAAAAAAAAGATTACGTTATATTAAAATTTAAAAAAAAACACAGTAAGTTGGCTTAGAGTACAGATATATTTATTATTATTCATGAAATTTACAGTTGTATAAAAATAAATATACATTAAATGTGACACAGAGAAATACAATATAATGAAAAGACTTGAAGAGAATCAACCCATTGGTAGCACTATAATAAAGCATGTAAATTAAGAGATCACGAGGCCATCTACTTTTTAGACTTCTCAGAGGACAGATATAATTTATCTCGAATGAATTGCGGGATACCTATATTTCCTTTGTTTGAGTAAGAGTGTACATCAAAGCAATTTTTCAGATCGACTTTTGGGCGAGATGAATTGTAACAACAGAACTTTTAAATAATATTTTAAAAAATAAATAAAAGTTCTATGAAACCAAAAAATCGAAAACAAAGATCCCAATCATATCGTAGTTGATTAAAAAAAATAGTTAACTTTTATCAATCCAGATCCTTATTATTTTTTGGAATAATTGTGAAATGAATAACTTTTAGTACCTTTCGTGTAATATTACATTATATAATATATTAAGAATAATATCCAATTCTTTCTAATCGGGGTACGTCACAAATGACTTGTGGACATCGTTAGAAGTGGCATGATATTGAAATTCGATAGTACTGTTTAGTAATATAATATAATATATAATATAATCGTCTTATATTATATTAATATAAATTCGATAATATATTAATATTGCCAAAAATTGGTCATGGTCTTGCACTTTGCAAGACCAAGACCGAGATTGGTCAAAAAAGACTCGCAAGACCAAGACTCGTCATGGCCTCAAATTTGGGCAACATTGATAATAACACGAAGCTTCATCTTAACAGATTCGAAGGAACTCTTTTGAACAAAAGAGTTTTTAAAATAAAAGATCCAAGGAATTGACTAATAGTACTCCACTGCACTTTGAAAATGCCCAAATTAAATAATTATTTAATTATCACTTGTTATTCAATATGAGACGAGACACTTAAAAATACAGATAAGTTCCTGATTGTCTGTGTGGGGTCGGATCATCTTCTGGATGAACTTTTCTGTAGCTCTTGGAGCTTACTAATACCTCTTTGAATATCTTGCATTACTTAAGATCTTATCCTCAAAGATGTCTTTGTAATAAAATGTTCAAAGTTAGTATCGCAAAGCATTAATTGTAATTTAATAAAAATACGACTTCCTTTATAATTCTTTATTTTTCTCTCTTTGCGCAACCGGTTTCATTCTTTTATCGGACCTTCATCAGGCTAGGTAAAATAATAAAATCAACAAAAACAAGAAAAACTACTTGCAAAGCTATCAAATAATAATAAAACCTAATTTAACAATTTAAAATCCAATCTTAATTAATTATTTAATTTTAATTATTATTTATCCCTACCCCCCACGTTTTGTTCACATTAGCCGCAAATAATGTCATGAGGCAGAATCCTCAAATTGAGTACTTTGCACATTCAGGCAAATTATATAATTCTTTTCTTTTAATTTTAAATTTTCAAAAAAGTCCATTCTTTTACCTTTTGAAATGGCTTGCAACAGTTTTACCTTATTACTTTTAGAACAATTTAAAGAATGATCTTTAAAATATGATGCATGGCTTCAGCCAGGGAGTCCCTTAGTCATCATTTGACAAGCATGAGAGGAGGACCACCATAAGTTAGGTGATTACCATTTTTATTAAGATTGGATTTTAAATTGTTAAATTTTAAATTAGGTTTTATTATTATTTGATTGCATTGTAAATAGTTTTTATTGTTGTTGTTGATTTTATTATATTACCTAGCCTGATGAAGGTCTGACAAAAGACCGAAACCGGTTGCGCAAAGAGAGAATTATACAGGAAGACAACATATTTTTATTAAATTAAATTTCAATCCTGCAACATCAAGTCTCAATTAAGGAAAAAAAGGGAACATTAATTATTATGATTGTCACAAGTTCTGAAACCGAGTGTACGTTTGGGTTACTTTTTTAAAAATAATTATTCATGACTTTAATCAATAATTATAGCAGCTGCATCAGGATTCATAATTGTTTTTTCTAATTTAAATTTGGATTTCTGGGTCGTTTTGAGTAGAGAGTGCACTAGAATCCATCGTTGATTTATTCAAACAGTTTGGGATCTCCAGTTTTAAAAGTTTTACTTAATATTCCGCAATGACAAGTTATTTCGTGTCGGAACAAGGGAGGAAACAGAGGACAGCAACTTCATATCCGCTGCAGAATCCTTCCCGAAGGCCAAGGAAAATCATTTAATGAAAACTGTGAAGGGAGTTGAGGCAAGCTCCCTGCAAAAACGAATTCTATACATAATGCATGGGCGGCCTCTCGCGGGGGGGAAAAAAAGATCACTTGTCTTCTAAAAGAGGAATATTTCGTTTTAATCAGAAGAAAACGGTTGGAAGTTTCACATTCCTCGCACGGGGACGTGACCAACATCCGAAAGAGCCCGCTGCCTTCCCTTCTATCCTCCGCTCACCTCAAATTAGTCAAACCGTATCTTCACCTCTTTCCTAATCTCTATGCAGCCGGCAGTAAAATTGTGTGTTTATGTTGTGCGCATTTTTATTGGCCGAAGCCAAAAAAAACAAAAAAAAGAACAAGAAAGGTTGCAATTGCTTCAGTATTCCGCGAAATGATTCCAGTTACTGAACACTTCAACAACTTATATCCTCTGAACCTCATAAGTATGAATTTTCCAATAAACAAAAAACTATTTTTTAAAACATAAAGTATATCAATAAAACTTGGATCTATTATATATCAATTGGATCTATTCCTATTATTCCCTATCATTTTATTTAGTAATCGTTTTTATACTTTTTATTTTACGCCGTCATAGAATCTTATTAGCCATAAGCAGCCAAGAAAAATTTATACCTCCAACTATAAATATAATAATAACTTTTTAGATATGATTACAAGAACGTTTTGTGAATTAGGACTCTGTTTATCGATAAAAATACAGAGTAAGTGCTCTAAAATGACACAACCCCTTTAAGGTTATGGAATGTCACTTAATGAATTTTTGCAATAAAGCTAAAATAAAGAGCTTTCATGGGGTGCTTTGGTCAAGTAGGTAAGTACCATATATCTCTATTCATACAAAAAACAACTATCAAAAAATTATAAAAAAATAATGTAAAACAAATGCATACGTACATATAAAACACTATTATTAATGTTTAATTAATTTTATCAATAATTAACTCACTTTGACAGTCTGTGCTTTGAGTGGTCTGTCCGGATCAGGGATGTACTCCATCGTGATACCATAAAATTGGCCCTTGTTTATGTACGTCACCCGATCGTCTTCTCTCCGTTGGTTCGTCGAAATCGGCGTTTCTAGGTGATATTTAAAACCGTACTCAGAGTACCTGAAAAAAACACACAAAAAATTAATTTAAAACTATATATAAACATCGCAATAAAAATTATGATACGAATCACAATACAGCTAACAAGTGGAGGCAAAGGAAATTTTGTCGGATTAGAATGATACACGAGTCATTCTAATATTATTTGACCATTTGATGCCCCCGGTATTTGCATTCGTTTTCATATGTCTTTTCAATTTGAAAAAAAAAATAATGGTATTAATTTTTTGTATTGTTTCTAAACAATTGAATGATGGCATTAAAATAAATCTACATCAATCACAAGACTGTCCCCCAGTCCCTGGTGAGGATGCGAAGTTCTTCATGCTTTGATATGACATAATCTGTATCCATTAATTTTTAACAATGAGGAATATTACTGTTATATGATGGTATTTCGAGTTATACATGCCTTTTTTAATTGTCTCAAATACTTTGATTTTAAAGTAGGAAAATTGGTTGGTTCCAAAAATTTGTAGAAAAACATCGTAACGAATGTTACCGGCTTTTCTTACAACACTGTTCATTAAATATGACTAAAAAGTGTTCAAAAGTATCTGTCTGTGGCGCCAGCTATCAGTCCATGTGTAATATTGATGCAGTGAAGAGATAGTGACGAAAATGCGAAAAAATGTAAGGAAGAAATCTAAAGAGCTATTTAAATTTATTAAGCAGTACGGGAGAGATGAAAACGGCTTTTCCAAAAGTGCGCATTTCCATCGCACGCGATCTTTCAGTACGTTAAAACTAATATTTTCGTATCTGACGTCAAGAAAAGTAATGCGAGCTAGCTTTGCTCAGTGTAGAGCGAGAAGAAACGGATAAGATTGATTTCGAAAATATCATCAACAAGTTGTTGGGCGTTGCAGAAGGCCAGAAAGGTGCAATTGTAAGTATAACGGTTTTACTGACTTACTTTCGTTATAAAATAGAAAATGGATGTGTTTTGTAAGATTCATATTAAGATAATTTACGAAGGGGCGCAACTATGATGCGTGCCCCAGGCGCCATTCTCAATTGGTACTCCACTGAGACTATGAGAACTATAAGTATAACAATAAGGCTAACCATCATTATCAGTGTATTCGTCTATTACATAGCGACTTACAGCATTACGTTCATTTATTCAAATTTAAAAAATAGTAATTCAGTAAGTACGGTAATGAGTGTCCATTAAGGGATGAAGGAGCAGGTTTTCAACTGTACAAAACTTAAACCCAGCAATGAAAGAAGCGTTTTCTGATCGTAGAAATATTTTTCGAATATGGCTAAGACACAGATGGCCGTGACGAATGGAATCTCCATTATAATTATTTAAGGTCGTACTAATCCCTGATTACGCATATGTAAATCTGTATATTCCGTTCTAAGGATCAGGCATGTAAAATTTATTAAAATTGGTCCGGCCGGCATACAAGATCCTCCAAGCCCATGGCTGTTCCTTGAATGTATAATTTTCTAAAAGCACACCAGATGGGGGCTGGCGTGTAAGAGCTTTGTAAAGGACGGCAATTATAGAAGGGAGCTAAAGTCCAGTTATCTTTCAACCTAGCTCTCATTAATTACTGAGATAGCTTAAGTGTTCGACAGAGAACCAATTAAAAAAAAAAGTCGAGAGTTTTTTGGTGGGTAGTCCACTTTAATTGGAAGATTTTTACTCGTGGATAAATTAGGCTAAGGGGGATTAGGGGACCGTTACGAATTCGCGTCCAAGTCGCTTGGCAAGTCGCACGCGCCGTTGGGAAGTCGGATCTGTAAAAATAAATAAAATATAAGAAAAAGGATATATTATAAATTTCAAATTTATTGAATGTGCGAAGTTCCAGCGCCCAAAACCCACAAAATTTCGAAAATTATTAAGTTGAATTATAAAGTAAAAAAAAAGTCAAGAAGTTGAAAACGCGGTTGTCCAAGGGTTTGGATCTTTTACACTCTACAGCTGAGAGGATTGAGAATTTTTGGTTGAACAGACCTCGAAGAAGCTACTGCCCAAACCGTTCCACACAGTGAAGAACCATTTCTTTACCAAGGTGAACTTTTGACGAAACAAGTCGGATCTCGAGACACTGTATACAACTTCAAGAACTGGTGTGGAACTTAGGACTTAAAACGTTTGTTAAATCCGTGAACGGTAATCTCAAGATTGAGTCCAACAGTTTCCATTGATAGTAGGGACATCTAGGTGATTGGTTCCAAGTATATTTTTCCAATTAGGAAAGTATGAAAAAGAAGAAAACTGACGGAGTAACAGTATTTAGTATTCATAATTATTTATAATACTATTTCAAAGAAAAAATACACTTATACACTTCGCTTATAATCTATAATCAATACTCTATACACAGGTTTCTACAGAAAATATCAAAATATATTATAATAATAATAAATTACCAGTTTCAACTATCCATTCAAATCAATCTAAAATAACAGTAAAAAAAAAAAAATCTAAAGATTTATAGCTGTGAAAAATTAATTAAGTTCTGTGATTTTTTCCCCTCTCTAAGTGATATTAAAATTGTAAAAAATGTAGAATTAAAATCAGTTTAAAAATAATTGTGATATAAATCTTCACTTTTATATTTAAAAAATACCTGACCTTGAAGTGTCTAATATTGATTTAAAACTTACTATTAATTAACTTATTTTTTTAATATGTAAAAAATATTGCATCTTGGTATCCATTTTTTAAAAAGTTATAATTTTCCTCTTGAATATTATTAATGTTAATTGATAAAGGCGAAAATATTTTTTTTAAGCTAAGTCCTTTAAACTAGGATTGCTTAGGTAAACTCATATAATAATTCTGGAGTATGAAAAGAATATTTATTATCACACGTCGGGAAACTTAATATGTAATGTGACATTTAATAAATAAAAACAATATATAGTTTTTAATTTTCATCTTACAGGTTTATGAATATATTTTTCGAAATCTTATTATTTTTCGTTTTTCCAAGGATCTGAATAAAGTTGATTTTCTATAACATAACTTTTTTTTTTTAATACTTCGATAACTATAGCATAATAGATAATGTAAATAAAATTAACTTTTAATTACGCTTGTCGAGCTTCGGGGCTCTACTAAACCATCAAATTCCTCTCGTATCCAATCCCTACAATCCAAAATCCTTCGTAAAATCCTCAATGCTCTCTACTAAATAAAATCATCCATAACGACCTTAATATACCATATGTTTCTGATTTAGCTCAATCCAGATACCTATTCTTCCATAATAAACTTCTGAACCATTCGAACACTCTTGTTTCCAACCTTACTCCCTCTTCTATTCCTGATAACCCTGCGAGGCGTCTGAAAAGAAGATGGCCTCGGGACCTTCTATTATGGAAATATAATTGGACTGCTACCAATGGGTAGTTTCTCTTCATGTTGTACATGTCATGTTACTTGTTTCATATTTACTTGTTATATTTATCATTCAATACAGTTGTAAATTTCAATAATAAAAATTAAAAAAATTCGCTTGTAAATTAGTAAGCCATTAAGATATCGATAAGATTTAGTATCAGATTGTTTTTGTACATTGTATCTTAAAAAAAAATACGGAACCATTCCATTTGGATACATTACAAAGCCGACACATATATTTATTCCTCTATTAACTATTCAATGAAATCCATAATTGCAATACGTCATATTATATTCTATATGCTTATATATTATATTGAAAATAATATTTCCTCAACATTGTGAAATTAAAAAAAAAAAAATGTGCCTTTGCATATATTCAATTACAGCATCGACTATAGTGCTTTCTTATCAATAAGCGGAATGCAATAGGTCCAGGTCAAAACGTATTTGATTCCAAACGGCCTTCGATTCCGATAGCCCATGTTAGCTTCGCCGATACGGACCTTTCACAGAGTTCATAGGAATACAAATTAACTTTTTAAAATGAGTTCTTATCCCGTGTTGCTAGCCCTCACAAATAAATCCTTCCGAGAGGAGATTACAGTGCGGTGGTAGGAGGGTAGCAATGAAGCCACGAAATATTAAACTGAGGGGCGTTAACCCTTCGAGGCAACTAACACTCCGGCAAACTGGTCATTATCGCTGCCCAACCCCCTTCCTTCATCTCATCTAACTTTATAATTTAAGCTCTTTTCATTTAGTTCTGAGCAATTTCATTAGGAATTCTTGACATTGGAGTTCGTCCAATGTAGGTAATTGTTTCTATAACTCCTAGACGATTTAGCTTGACCATTTTTTTTTTTTTTAATGATATCATATCGTGATAGTGTACAGTTGATCTGGATCCGTAAGAACAAGTGTCGAACACAGAGGATAGAAAATCCCTAAAAATACTCGTACATATGCCTAGTAACATATTTAGTAATTAAATATTATATAACAATTTTATATTCCGATTATTATTTATTATTTTATAATTATTTATAGGTTTTGCCATTCTTTGAAGTTAAGAGGTGGTAAGTGTTAAAACAATTAACTAAGGTCTTAATATAGACATTAAAATCTTTATTATTTTTAGGATGATTCCTCAGATGTAATATTATGTAATTCAAATTTAATAATATACGTAAATAAAATATATAATTTATAGGCCATTAATGTGTGTTGTGCAATTTTCAGTTTACACGTTTTTTATTCCTAATAGTGCAGGATGTTTTTATTTATTTTTTAATTTGCTTATTTTTAAGTTATTTTATTTTAATTTTTTTTTAAATATACCTTTTGATTATTATTAAATAGTTATTTTGCTTCTGTTAATTTTATATTGCCTGTATATATAATAGCGTGTATGTAGTCTTACCTCACTATAGGCATTGTCCACTTAACAGTGATATTTCTAAAAAAAAAAAATTAAAAACAAAGATCAGGAAACGTTGATTTGTTATTTATTCACTGCTATTTGAGAGATTCTAGACTTTTGTTTTCTAAATTTTGCCTCCTTATTTTAGTTCTTGGTAGAAAAATGAAAATTAACTCACTCAATACTCGATGAATTTTCTATATTTATTTTTCAACAATAAATCTAGTTAAAATCGACATTATTATTGTCAAGATTGAAAGTTACTATATATATATATATATATATATATATATATATATATATATATATATATATATATATATATATATATTTACGATACAACATTAAGTACCAAGAATAACAGCATAAAATTGAATGGAAGTTGTCACGACAAATCACTAATATGAGTAGTTTCTCATAGTATCAAACTAAGCTCTGACTCTAATGACCAAATCGCCCAATTAAATCTTTAAAAGTGAAATCAGAATTATTTTCCTATTAACTAAGCTATTTTTCCCAATATGCCAAGCCATCACTTTTTTAAGACGCAATAATGTGGAGAACATGTTTACGCCATACAAATATAGACAATTCTGAATAGTAGAAAGAAAGCGTGAAGTTTTTTCTTCGAAGTTTTTATTTTACTTTTTTTTCTATCCAATTAGAAATTATCTAAATATTAATATTCATACCGGTACTTTCAATAGCAACTTTCTAAACCGCCTTTAAATGAAAATGCAAAGAAACTCTAAAGTTGTAAAAAAAGCATAAAAAATCGTCTTATATAATACAATCATTGATTTATATAATATAAATGGTATAAAAAATTATAACAATTTAAAATATTTGTAAGTGATGAATGTGGATAAAAAAAATATAATAGTAATAATATATATATACTATTATTATTATTATACTTCGGGAGAGAGATAAATCGAATTTTTGACTGTGTATCAAATAAATAAATATAAATATTAGAATTGAAAAACTTCTTTCCGATATTTTGAAAAAATATCAATTAAAATGGTTCCTTAATATTGTTAAAGTTGTTTTCCCCCCTAAATCATCGCTGAAATGAGAACTTCAACTCATCTTTTTTTTGTTTTGTACTGAAAAGGGTTTTATCAGTCGACCATCGGCTTGTTCTCACTTCAGTACTGACATTAAAATGAAGCGTGGATTCCATTATCGATGAACACTTAATGCTTAAACAGTTTTCGAAGAGTTTTTTCAGTTTTTTTTTCTCTTTTGACTACTACAAATACTAACACAATCACAATATGTTCTCTTTAGAAATTATGATGCATATAAAGCCAGTAAATGTAAGCATGATTAAAATATTTAGAAAATATATCTAAAACCAGTTTAGTTATTGCAATCACCATTAACTTTTTTTTATTCTAGCCCTAAAGACTTTTTCTACGGAAAAAAGGTGTATAATATGCAGAGGTGCCTAGAAGGAGGTTTTGTGGCGCAACTTGCTTTAGAGGGAGAGCATATTTCTATGGGGTTATGAATTTTCGGAATGAAAAGATTCAAAACAGGTAACAAAAGGAAAGCCATAACAAAAGAACAGATCACTGAAAATATCATTGTATATGTATTTGATCATTGTATATTTATTAAATTCTACTTTATCTTGCATTGTTTTTAAGAAGTTGAGAGCAGTGAAACATCTTGGCAAGAAGGAGGGGGAGGAGTGGAGAGGGGAGTGGAGAGGGGAGGTTCATGCACCATCGACCTTGAGGGAGATGGGCACCCCTGATAATATGAATGAATCCTACCAATAATATAAAACTTCATCACTATTCAAGCTATTTTATGATTTGCAAAGCATTTTACTACATACATATATGTAAAGAAAGGAACAATTCTTTTTTTTATTTCAGGAATTTAAATTTAAACCGGAGATTAAAATAAAAATTTCATTATGGCACTTTACAATAAGATAACGATTATATTAATAATTATTAATGAAAAACACGAACTAATTCTTTAATATGACAAGGTCGGAAACTCAAAGGGTTGTTGGTATCCGACTCAATGGCAAAACGTGACCAGATAACTGGAAGCCATCTCCTGGCTGGAGTAGTTCACTGTTCTGCATCAATGGCCCACCGTCAATGAGTCTCGCACCTCTTTCATCTATTACCGGCTTCTTTACAATTTCTTCTAGATTTAAAAAAAAAAATGTATATATATATATATATATATATATATATATATATATATATATATATATATATATTTTACTAATATAAACTAACCACTTCTTTATATTTATACATAAGTTCATTTATTGTCCTACGGATTAACGAGTATGCTGTGTGTATAACAACGCAATATAATTGGGCAGCAATCTTTTATATTTTATATAAAACAATAAAGTGTTTCTCTCTCTATTATTTTTTAAAATTTATTTTAGACCTTTAGTTCATGAATAACTGAAATAGAATATTGTCAAGCTTTACAACTACAAATCAGGGGGTTTTAAAACTGTATATATATATTTTTTTCCAGTTGAATTTCATTGTTGCCCAAGGCTAACAACAGGGCTTAATTGAAAACCTATAATAATTGTATCTGTCAAGAGTAAAAGCTGCCTCATATACCACGGACTAACGTTTATTGTGGCCATATACCAGAGAAAAAGAATGAAACTATATAAAATGATGTTTAAGTGCTCCTTGAAAACTTGTTATAAAAAAAAAAAAAAAATTACAGGAACAATTATGGTTTAAAAGAAATTTCTTATTGACAAGTGTAAAATTTAGTAGCTGAATATCTTTATAATTTAAAAATATTAAACATACAGTAATTGTTTCTATATTTAGCTCGTAAAACTCACAGTAATTAAATAAAAAAGGTGTGATTCTATGAAGGTGTGATACAATTCTATGAAAAAAAATTACTCTCTCTCTATATATATATATATATATATATATATATTTTTGGGAGGGGGGGAGATGGGTGTAACTTCAGCCCGGAAGCCTCCCGTAGATTTCCAGTACTCTGGAGCACTCGACACCAGTCTCGAAATAGATTTTGCTATTGAAATAAATGTCAAGGCAAAACTATGATATAAACGTTTTGATAAATATACTTAATTATATAATTACCTGCGCCAAAAATAAATTAAATTAATCGAAATATGCAACACAAAAAAAAATGCCAAAAGATTTAGAATGGCTTGTTTCATAAATATATCTACTCGTATTTTTGACAAAAAAATATGCATTGGCATTAGTAGCGCATCCATGATATAAATTTTTTTGAGGGAGGGTGGGGGATCTTATCCCAAAAACTCATCCCCTTCGTTGACCCGCCAGTGACAGGTACATCAATCCGGCCTTATTTGTTACTCTTCCTTACTTATACATTACAACTTACCAGGACAAAGTAATATTTTTTTAAAATTCTCTTATAATCGATACTGATAATTACGTGTTACATGGAGGAGAGGGGAAGGATTATTACTTGGTAAGACTTTGTTTTTTTTCTTTTCGAACGCGACAAGACTCAGCAGGTAGGTCATCGCTGAAAACACCAGCTCACCGCTGAGATATGTTTTACGACGCTGAGGCCAGAAGGGTTAGCGTATGTGAGATATAAGAGAACTGTGCTGGCCGTTTGGTGAAAGGGGATTTGACGGCAACTTTCTTTATTTTCTCCGTTTCTCTTTGAAGCTTGGGCAGTGACCACTGCTTATCTATACCGCAGCATCGCCTCTGTTCTCTTTTTATAACACTCCTCCGTTTTTATTTTTATTCTTGTTTTACGGCGTCCTCACAAAACACCTGCTGGGGGAATAGGGGCAGGGACCATAAAGTTGTCTATACAATAAAGTGTTATTCATTAAAATTATTAAAAAAATAAAATAAAAAAAAAAAAAAAAGAAGAAGAGCGGTTATGTACATAGATAGTCCCTTCTCTTGAAACGTTACATTTATACCAACAGAAGGCTATTGAAAACAAAAAGAAAGCAGTTGAACTCTTTATAGATTACAATTATTATTATTATAGCTTAATAATTCGATTAACAATAATTCGATAATAAGACAATATTTTAAAAAATTTAAGCTACAAGAATACTATTTCAGCTGGGACTAGCGCTGGGGGGCAGGAGCATAAGGAACGCTAAAAAGGGGGGCAAATTTGGAGCAAAATTTAAATTTTTTGGTCAAGTAAAACAAATATACATTTTTTTTCATCGTTTTGAACTTCCGTTATAAAGACAAATCTTTAAGTCGTTTCTCGTAGTATCATATTATGCTCTCTGACCCTAATGACCAGATGCTCCAATCAGATCTTTTGAAGTGAAATTAGAATTATTTTCCTATTAACCAATCTATTTTTCCCAAAATTGCCAAGCCAACACAATTGAAGACGTAGAAATGAGAAGAACACGTTAACGCAATGCAAATACAGACAGAAAGAAAGCGTGTGCTTTTTCTTTTTTTCCTTCAAATATTTGTTTTTTGATTGTTTTGACCTTACTTTGATTCAATAAAGCGAGTTGATATTACGAACTGATGATATTTATTTCAAAATATATATTGCATAAAATATTGTTATAAAGTAGTTGATTTTTATCGCGAGGAGGGATTAAAAGAAGAAAGATGGGGGAGGGAATAACTGAGCTTGTTATCTCTCCCGCACATAAAAATCATTGTTGCGGCCAAACCCTATGCATGCGATGTAACTTTGGATTTTACGATATGAAGCGGATATAATATATCTATCTCTCCCTTCCTCCCATCTCTCTCTCACTCTCTCTTTATTTACAAAGAACTTTTATTTTCATTTTATTTAATTATTTAATTTCTTTTTATTCTTTCCGGTTCTTGACTCTGTAGTATCGCCTATGTCTCTCATTTTTTATCTCTCTATTTCTTTCTTCTTTTATCATATTTCATTTTTTATTTATACTACTAACCTTATGATATAAAAAAAAAATGATAACATTAAGATCAAATTGTAAAAATTATCATAAAAATGGATCATTGTATATTGTATTGGAAAATGTTATGCCTAAAATGTCACTTCATTTTTGTCTGTAAGAAAGGGAGAAATTTTTGTCTCTCTCTCTCTCTCTCTCTCTCTCTCTCTCTATATATATATATATATATATATATATATATAGACAAATATATATGAGACAAAAATGAAGTGACATTTTAGGCATAACATTTTGCAATACAATATACAATGATCCATTTTAATGATAATTTTTACAATTTACTCTACAATTTATATACAATAATTTTAACAATTTACTCTCTCTCTCTCTCTCTCTATATATATATATATATATATATATATATATATATATAGAGAGAGAGAGAGAGAGAGAGGCTCAAAGGGTCACCGGCGGAGCTCATATAAAAAAACAAGAGGTGTTAGTTTGACGGACGAGAGGGAGACTGAGAGATGTGTATGCATTGTTATTATTAATGAAGGAGAAGGAGTAATAAAGTGGGTACAAGATCCAAGCCGAAGTTATTTTTCGGAACATATTTTACACGGACTACTGGCTTGTCTGATTTGAAAAACAATGCTCCCGCACGAAAGCATGTCTTGTATATCATGCTCTCTTTTTATAATGAGCCCTTTCGTTAGACTCGAAGTTCATTAGTCATCGTTGAGAAACCTACTTGGAAAATTTATATCCTACGGAATTCTTCAATTTATTGTTCGATTCCAAACAGCAAAAATATATATATAACATATTAGAGAAAAAAATCGATCTAGTCCATTCTTTCATTTCGAAATGAATGTCCTATTATAATAATAAATATATAATTTATTTATAATAAGACTGTTATAAGTACCCATATTTTATTAATATCATCCGATAAACTACAATCACGGATATTTTCTTTGAGAGGACCAGATAATGGACTTACGGAATTGATCTTTGTGAAACCACTAATTGTAACCACAATCCAAAATTGTAAAATCTTAAATGCTTCATATTTTTTCAAAAGTAATGTCATACACAAAGACATTATTCGGTCCGATCCAGATACCTATCCTTTTATGATAAACTCCAGACATACCCAAACCCACTTGTTCCCAGCATTACTTCCTCTTCGATTTTTGATAATCTTCCTAGGCGTGTGAAAAGAACATGGCCTCGGGATGTTACTTACTATTTAGAGGTCGCTACTATCGTACAGTGGGAAGAGTAAGGGAAAACTCGCAACATCGAGTAAACCTATTTTGTTTTTTTTTTCAAATGAACTGCTCAATAAAAATGGTGAAAAATGTATATTCTGCCAACTGAAAATATTCTCGGGAACTCCACGAACTTCAAAAGGTATCAATAAAATAGTTTATCTAGTTTTTGGAGTTCTAAAAAAAAAAAAAAAATAGATTTAGTGAGTTTTCCCTTACGCGTCCCACTGTGCATCGAGTAGTTTCTCGACAAGTCTGTTCATGTAATTGTTCTTGTTCTGTCCACATTTACTTGTTGCATTTCATTACACACAGTAGTAAATTTCTATAAATAAATTTTTAAAAAAGAAGATAGAATATATATATAAAATATATTCATTAAATTCTATGAGAAACAAGCTTCATTCATTAAAAAAAAAATCACATAATTCTTGTTGACTGTGAATGAGAGGGGATTAGTGGTAGTGAGTACTATATCCGTTAACAAACCAAATACGTTCCTCGATGTCTGATTCTGAGAGGGAAAATTTTCATTTCTCGCATAATATTTATGATATCATGTACCATGAAGAAGCAAGTATATCTAAAAGGTATATTATATGGAATAAATAAATAAATGAAATTAATTATTCCACCTGAACTTTCCGACTCATTTAATTTCCACCTTTCTGTTCATGACCACGGATTGCAACGGAGGATGTAATCAGAGTTTCAAAGTTACACAGAAAAGTTTTATAAACACAAAAAAATAAAAAAAATACCGTAATTAGGTGTGAATTTGTACGAATCTAATAATTCATGTCTATTTGCGAGAATATTTTTTTTGTTGTTACCATTTTTCACCACGAAGACCATACAAAAACCTTCCATCAATAAATTATTCTAATACTTTATTTAAAAATAAAAAAAATATGGTTGTCCTAAAATGTAAATTTTAGAAAATGGGAGCAGCACCCGAAAGTTCCCGAATAAGCATAAAAAGTTGAATGGAATCCGGAGACCTTTTTTCACGTCATTAAAAAATCTTAAACGAGGTATATATGTGTGTGTATATATATATATATATATATATATATATATATATATATATATATATAGAGAGAGAGAGAGAGAGAGAGAGAGAGAGAGGAGAAGGAGGAGGAGGAGGAGAGGTAGATGGGTTTGTGATTCCTCAGCCGATTTCATACTTGTTCCTATTACTTTGTAAGGTTCCAGATTTTTTATGGATCGCAGTATGCTGATGTTTTGGATCTTAACAGTCGATATTCTAAGAGTTATTTGTTTAAACAACTGCAACATCCAATCCTATGGAATGCATGGCGGATTTGTGTTTCTAGTCCAAACGGATTTATAGTTTTTGACATTCATATATTATTTCTTACTATACAATTGAAATATTTGAAAGATTGGAATGGTGTTCCGAAGTGGGCAGCTCGAGACAGATGTTGGAAGAAATTTTCTACGTGGCGTTGGCCACGCCCCCGATGGCTGGCCTCCCCTCCACCGCCCTGGATTTTAAATAATTAATTGCCACAAGACGGACCTGGTTTAAAGGTAGCCACTGCCCAGCTAGGACAGGTGGCTTCAAGGACTAGTTGCCTCTAGTTAGAATTATCCCGTCTAAATCCATCATATTTTGAAGATGGATCCAACGTCGAAGGATCGGTGGTGAAGAATTCGATTTGAAGAAAAAAAAAAATCAAATGAGGAAAGCAAACGTAATGGCTTCGTGAAGTAAAAATTCTAAATAAGAACAAGAAGCCAATTGAATAAATATATCAAAGGCCTTACTTAAATATAATAATGTTATTAACATTAAACATTACTTAATAAAAATTACATGTGACAAAACTAAAAACGAATACATAAACATAAATCATGAATGCATAGAATCAGGGCCGCAGTGAGAAACCCAAGAGCAGAAGTATAAATTTCCCAGGCACCCATCAAATATTAAATTTACCACAAAAATCTAACAGCAAACTTTTAAGAAGCTTTTTTTTATATATAATTCATAATTATTATATAATATGTGTGATGTTATCTATACTTTATTTTAATATAAATTTAGCAATTAAAAAATTAAATCTTGTAGGCCAATTTGAACCCCTTCGGAGCCCGAAAATTTGGCCACATGTAATTACATTATATTTATTCTACTCATATAATAGGGAAAAATTTGACAAGTCAAAATCAGTATAACTTCTTCTTTATTTTAAAACTTACAAAGATCCAGATCAGGGGTCCAAGAGGCACGCGAACCTACTATAAAAAAAATAATACTTTTTTCTATAAA
Organism: Nezara viridula; assembly: GCA_928085145.1. NCBI lineage: Eukaryota > Metazoa > Arthropoda > Insecta > Hemiptera > Pentatomidae > Nezara > Nezara viridula. The sequence goes on from OV725078.1 coordinate 134,603,374, forward strand.
TGACCCTTCAGCTGTGAAATGAGCTTTCTGAGACCAATAACACATTTTAAAAAATTTCATATTTTTTTTAATTTTGCCTCTTAGTCAAAGGAACTTTTGGAGACCCTTGCTCCAGATCATAACCAAAATGTAGTTAAAAAAAAATCATGAATTATTCGCGATTTTTTTTTATCACTCCCCAAATGTTCTTTACTTCAGTTACTCAACTTAAAAAAAAAACTTTCTTGTTTAATAAGCTCAAGTACATATTAATTGATTTGAAGTTTATTACGAAATAAGTTGAGATTCCATCGCAAGTTGTTTAAAAAAAATGATGTGATCTGATATCCTGTCACCTAAAAGTACTCGCTTTTCCTACAATAAAAGTAAAACGCAAAAATGACTACATTATTGCTAAGTTTCAATTTTTTTTTTTCATCCAACGACCTGGGATGTATTATAGTGAACATAAATGTATAAATACATATTCTAAATACAAAAAAAAAAAAAGAAGGATTTTTCAAATTTATATCTAAAGTGATAATGAACTGTGTTTTTACTGATATGCCTATTACAGAAATTGATCCGTATTGATAACTGAACAACTAAATATCCCTAATTCTAATATATACGTTTTCATGAAAATAATGTTAGCAATCAGCAGATTTCTTTGTTTTAAATGTAAATACACATATATAAAGCGTTCTTGTATAACCTAAATTAAGGTAGTTCAAATTTAATTTCACACTTCTAAACACCGATTATGCTGGCATTGCAGTAGGTAAGTGCGTGCCTCTTCCATAAAAATTTGAGTGGCGTGTTATATAATCTCAAATGTATAAAATTGGAAATAATTATAAAATAAATAATCAGATGCTTTTTTTTTTTTTTAAACTACTTTCTTCATTGTCAAGCGGAACTAACTGAAATACGAATATAAAATCTTTCAGAATAAAGAAAATAACATTTTTTTTTGTCGTCGAGAGTGGAATGGCCATTTTTTTTTTTCACCATGGGTCCAATTAGGCCAGCTCGAAAGGCCGGTCCCCTCGATTTCTGATACAGGACTCCTTTTTAAGAGAAAAGCTCCGATTAACTGTACCCGAGGGGACATTATTTATTGCCTTTTGTAGCAAACATCTCCGCTATTTACATTAAGTAAAGAAACTCCGCAATTCTAATGGCGATTTAATTATAGGGCATTCCTTATCTTCATAATACTATAATGTAAAAAGTCGAGTAAAATTTAGTCACTTAAGTTTCTGGTTTGAAGAAACATTAAATAAAAAAGAAATTGCATTATAATCTTTGTAAGAAAAATCTATAACCCAATTTATTCGGTCAGACCATCTGAGAGTATCATTCAAGCTTAAGATTTTAAAGAGCTAAAACATAATAAAATGGATGCCAGTATTGCAATAGTGTCCTGTCCATAACTCACATTTTCCAAGATTGTCCGTTTTATAGTCGCAAATTAAATGACTTAGAAATATCACAAAATATATCACTAGCCTTAGGATACGACAGCAATAGAACTGACAAAATAATAATATTTCTAATAATGGTAAATTTAATGAAAGACCCATAATAATAATTACTATTTATCTTTTTTTCTTATTTAATTTGTTTGTTTAATTTAATTTGTTGTATAACATCGAAACAACCAACAACCATAAAATAGAAGGTGTAACGTCAATAAAAGAATCTCAAATAGTAAAAAACAGGGTTTGAAGATTGTATAGAATTATTTTAAAAAGTTCAATTTTAACAGTTTCTGTGAAACTTTTTAGGAAAAGGAGTTCTTAAAATAAAAGTTCTAGATTTACGGAAAAAGTTTAACTTTTATTTATTTTTTATTTTATAAGTTCTTAACAAAACTTCCGTTAAATGAGAAAAAACATTAATTGGGCATAGATAAGAGTTATAATATGTCTTAAATTAATTACACATAATTCTTATGTGTCGTTTGTTGGAGTAGCTAAGAATAAAAATAATTTTTTAGATAGATTTTTTAGCGAAATCGACAGAACTTTTAAATAAAAGTTCTGACAAACCTTTACTGGAAAAGTTATAGTTATAAAAGAACTGAAAAATTATCAAAAATAAAAGTTCGAGTGGTACCGAAACTTTAAAAAAAAAAGTTGTTTTTCAGTCTCATGCCCTGGTAAAAAAAAATTATTCCTTCACTGTCTATATGGACAAATTATAAATGAATATACCTAACAGAATGTCAATATTAAAATATATATAACATTCGGGAATAAGATATTCTCAATATTACTATATTTTATGCTTCTAAAACTAAAATAAAAAATTATAGAATATTTTCATTATTATTTTTTATTATAGATAAATAACCTAGTATTATAAGAAATTTATTAAACTTCATGTTTTAAAAATAACTTTTAAAATTTTACAATGTAATCAAAGAAACTTTTGAGTGCAGTGGTTTGGAGACCCCTGCTCCAGACCAATCCCAACATTTTGCAATTTTAATTTTTAATTATTATTATTGTTTAATTAAAAATTGCGTAATTTAACGTCCTAGCATAAATATTGAGTCGATATCGTTAGGTAATTTATCTGCTCAATGATCAAAATATAAAAACCGAATCGTATAAAAATTTTATAATTTTAAAATATACACAATCCGAAGAAAATATGAGATAGCGTATTTATTTCAAATTATTAGACTTTTTGGACAAACGATAAACTAAACAAATCAACCTTTAGCTTTTTTAAAACTTTTTTTCGAAAACGGTACATATATTCCGAAGAAAAATCTATTAAAATATAATGGTACAAGATTTAATTCTTTTAAAATACATACTGGCTGTCCCGTATGCAAAAGAAAATATGTAAAGAAGTTCTGATAGAACATAAAATCATTTGTTTACAGTCCTAGCGGCGAATCTTAACATATTCTGTAAAAAACCTCAACTTAACTAATATGAGCATAAAACTTATTAAATAAGGAAGTTTTCTTAAAAGTAGGGTGTCATTAGTGTAGTTGGAGGATGATAAAAAAAAATGGAGAATAATCCATGATTGTAGGAAAAAAAAAGATCTTAGCATAGGTCACCCATTTGAAAGTCCTATTTAAATTGTTTTATTTTACAAACATGAACTATCCTTGAATTTGGATTGAATTTTATATAGTTTATTATGAAAATAATTATTAATTATCTAAATTAAATATTTTTTTTTAAATTATCGATTAAAAAAAAACAAAAAAAACACAAAAGTTGAATTGCCGACTTTTCTGCGAAAAATTGGATCAGTTTCTAAAAAAAAAAAAATTGTTGCTCTTAATGTCTACTGTCACCTATTAAGATGTTTCTCTTTATTTACGGGACACCGATATAATCTAAAGAAAATCTAAGATGGCGTATTTTTTTTTAAATTTAGTCAGCGATGAAATACGTGATGATTGTGTATTTAATACTTCTGCAGTGCAGTGAAGAAATGTTCATTATTATATTTTACTATAGAAAAATAGCATAAAACAGAAAAAAAAGGTTGATTAAAAAAATAAATAAAGGCTTACTTGAGATTTAAAAGCCAGTTTTTCTTATGACATTTTAATTAGACTTTTTAGAATAACAACATAATAAAAACGGACCCACCACTAGTTTTTGAAAACTTTCTCTCGAAAACGGTACATATATTCCGAATAGAAATCTGAAATTAAAATAAAAATAAATGTCGATATCTGGTTTGAGAAACGAGTAGGTGGCTAGGTGAGGCGATGTCTTGACCCAATTAATATGCAAAACGCTAACATGTCCAACTGAGTCAATGGCCCAAGTTGCCTCCCATACTAATGCAATGGCCCAGCATAAGCTCTGTCCAACGCCAAGCCAATTATACCAGCGATGGGTATCATATATTGACGCGTTCGGATCGAATAGGAAACGCGAGGCTGTACATGTCAGAGGGGATATTTATATTCGATAGGATTTGTAATTCGATCTCTGGCGTGGCAGTGCTTCAACCAAGAACCAAGGGGACAAGGCTCCATTTAATGGGATACTCGGGATTGAGCTTGGAACAGGGAGTCGACTTAAGACGCTACACCAATAAAGGAACCGTGACGCTTTCGAGCCTTATAACGCCGTAATATATTGATCCAGAAGCAAGATTAGCAGACGAGTCACTGCATGATGCAACTAATAGTAAATTAATATGTGCTTATCTTCAAAGGATTATTATTATACAGAGCGAAACCTTTCTCCAAAGGACATCCTTGCGGATCCTACGGGGAGGGGATTGGCTTTCGGGCTGAAGCTCCTTCAAAATAGAAAAATATATATATTTATTTAATTGGTCCACATTTGCTTCTATGAGTGATCTAAGCTAAATAATTAATCAATGATAATATGTATCCTTTTTAAATTATAAAGTATATACATCTAAGTATAAGCACGTCTCAAGAAAAAAATATCACTAAAAGAATTATTATTCCTCTTATAAATTTTGGTTTTTGATTTATTTATTTTTTGTCACAGGCCTTCAAGGAGCACTTTTATATAGTTTAATTATTTTCAGTCCAGAGTAATTAACGTTATAATAATAATAAACAAAAATAAGACCTCCTGAAATTAAATTTAGGATTCAGATCCATTTGCAACCAACAAACCTTCTACGAACTTTGTAACCGAGAGACATATTAATTAATGAAAATTTACAAAACGTGAAACGCGAGAAAATCATATTATGATGTTGATATCACTTCAAACAAACTATAATATATATATATTTTTTATTATGTGACATTTCACGAAAGTTTTACTTTATACGATTTGTGTTACCAACACTTATGCTTAAGTGGTATCGTATAAACCTACCTACATTTTTCTGTTTCCTGCCCTTTCGGAGTTTCCGGTGAAATACACGATTAAAAATTAATTAGAAATACACGAAACTATAAAAACATTAAATGAATTTAATGAAAGGAAAGAGGTTATAGATGAATTTTATCTACAATTATAAAGGTATTCTAAAAATATTATATAAAACGAAAAATTAATGAATTCAAAAAAATCATAAATGTATGCACCTTCATTATAGTAAGCCATTACCCCATATTAACGGACACCTCTCTGCGACGGACAAATTGAGACCCGTTGCATATGAAGAGTTCAAGGGTTATTTTAATATTTACCAAAAAAGTAAAAATAAAATGATCATTGGTGTAGCTTAAATATTGTTGAACAGAAGGAATAAAGTAATTTTTTATATTAATAATACATATTGGGAACTTATTTGAGGATTTAAACATGAAAAATAAAACAAAACATAGGCTGAAATAAATTTAATATTTTTAAGTATCTAAAGATTTTAGTTTTTAAACAAAAACAAAATGGTTTATGTAATTTGGATTAAAATACAAAATTTATAATGGTTCTAAATAATAATAATTTTACTGCATTAGACATTTAACTATATGCAGAAAGATAATTATGTAATAGGTATTGAATTCACTCAATATTAAATCTATATAAAACAAAATCGTTCTGCTTTAGTTAATAATAAAATATTGAATTATTAATGATTATTTCTTGTATTAATAGTTTAATGATATATTTAAATATATTATTGAATAGAATATGATTTGTAAGTATTATTAATATAAACAGTCGTGCGCCTGGTGAAATTTCTTGACGGGCGCCTAATGCCCTAGCGACGTGAATTAGAAGTATATAATCGATTATCCTAAATAAATAATTTCTCATACTTACAATTTTGGTATTTGGATTTTGTCTGCATCGTTCTGCCTCCCGAAGTCGTGCCAAGGGCGAGATCTGGCAGCCGGAGAGCTCTGACTTCCCCTACCTTCTCCCAGCAGCGAAGGCATTTCCGAGTAGTCGAAAGACTGCACAAAAAAAAAAAAAAATAATAATCTTCTGTACCTGTTAATGCATCATTTATTAAAAGGTATATACATTAAAAAACATAACAAAAGAAATTTTCATAAGTAAATTTATAGAATAAAATTGACCCAAGTTCTCATACATTTTATTAATAAATAATGCCCTGATAATGCATTATTTCTGTTTTAAAAAAGGTGAAGAAATGGGTGCGTTGAGAAATTTCATCAAAAAATTAATTGTTAAATAAGAAATAAATTATATGTTAGGAAATCATATATAATTTCGCTACTAATTGGACCTAGACAATATATTCACAGTCCACAAAACTTTAAATTCGGAATTAATGCTTAAAAAACAGTTCACTTTTAAAGAATTTTATTATATATTGTTTTCATATGAATACAAATATAATTAGTAAAGATATCAATATATTGATGCTTAGTTTATACGCAGATTATAACTCAACATATATATGTATAAAAAAAAAAAAAAAATCTTGGCTCCAGTTGGTATTTAATTCAAGGCAGGTTTTATTTCATGACTGAAACAAATATGTATTTTTTAATTTATTTATTTTCTCATTTCTCATTTATTTTTTTTAAAATTTATTATATTAAGATCGCAGATATGTATTACGAGCATAAGGGCTCCCTCAGGTTGCATGATAAATTTCAATAAATATTGTGCATAAAGGGAAAAAGAAAAAGCTGGATGGTAATTACGTCGGTCAGGTTGGCAGCCTTGAACCAATCTCTTAGCCTATTATGTAAAGCCGACAATGGTAGTAATTAGGGCCGTATCGTTAAGGCGTTTATATCGCTAAGTGTCGCCTACTGTTCCTATCGACCAGTCATAGGAAGGAAAAAAGCGACAGATGCCGCATAAAGCAATCCTCAAACCTTAAACGGATACCAGCTCGTACAACGACGCTATATCCGACCATTATAGAGACACCCGTTCTGGATAAGGATCGGCGACCATTCTTTCTCAGAATGATCCTCCTTGTATATATGAGAGAAAAAAAAATAATTCGAAGTCTTAACGGTTACTTTGACTGTTTGGACTGAACAAGCACAAACGAGATCCATCCTGACTGCAAACAGCAAACCGACTCGACTTTCTATTGCACCTGGGAAACTTACGGAACGAAAATACATCTCATTTAACTCTCTATGGGATTAAATAAAATTTCCATATTTGTGGGTGAAATCAAGTTTTATTTTTTTTCTAATGTGAAATGCCAGGCGATGAATAAAAAGTAAGAGGGCGTTCTGAAAAGAAAGTTTAAAAAAAATGTTTATTGGAACGTGGGAAGGGCTTTCATAAAGATGTCTAACAAAGATGGCTCTGATTCAAGGGATAACTCGAGTTGGGTTCCGATTTCAAATATGAAAAAAAAAAAAAATTGATTTGTCGGGAATCAATTGAATACCTCGTCTCGAGTATTCACATTATAGTCCACCGTATAGACATGTTTTTTTTTTTTTTAGTTAATAATTAACACTACCCTAAAACTTCGTGAATGACTTAATTTTATCGTAAGGTACACATTTTTTATTAATAAAAATTCTCAAAAACGGGGCGTTTCCAGTCTGGAGATCGGTAAACTTCGTTTATTTAATGAGGCACTAAAAACCAGCGAACGAACATTTGCTTTCAACTTGAATCGTGGGATAATTTGATCACAAAATCGAGAAATAAGTGGTCTTTACCCCCAACATGTCAAAATAATGAGGTAATATAGGGAAAGGGGATATCTCTCTACTACTACTAATCAAGCAATAATTGTAAGGTGCAAAAGAACCTTGGTTTGTATGTAGTTCTCTCAGAAGAGTATTGCTGATAGTATAGAAACCATACCTGCATATTTTATTAATTTTTATTTATTTAAGCTACCATATTATATATATAGTCTAGATTATTGGTCGAGCTGTATGAGTTCTATGGCTTATTTCAACAATCCTAATTCCTAATGATTTAGAGATGGTTGACCGTGATATAATATGAAAAGGAGTTGATCGGGGGGTGCGGTCAAATAAATACTAAATTATACAAATAGTATTATTTAAGTTTTTTGCCGATGTTTCAACCCACTTTGCAGGTCTTCATCAGGGCAACAAAAGATACAAAACATGGTGAAAATAAAAAATAAGAATATAGATAGATATAATTAAGTAGATATAAAATAAGAAAAAGTTGTCTGATAAAGAAATAAAAAGATGATATCAGAGTGAGTGGTAATGTAGTAAAAATATCAAGTATTATGTATATAGAAGATACAAACAAATATGGAAAATAAGTATAAATAAAAATATAAAACAAAGGAGAATATAGCATGTAAGTTAAAAATAAACAGATTGCGATAAAAGATAAGGAATGAGTGTTTAACAAACTAATAAAGATTACATTTGATAACTGTAGGTTAACAGATAAAGAAAATGAAAATTAACGAATAAAGAGATTAAAAATTGAATAAGTATTGATGTAGTAAAGCTAAAATAAGAATATAAGATATCAGTGGATAACAAGCTAGTGGATGTTACATTTGATAACTGTAGGTAAACAGATAACGGGACTAAAGGTTAAAAAATAAAGAAATTGAAAGATTAATAGGATAACATTAGTTGTAATATCGTTAGGATAGATTATTAAGTATAAATAACTCTATAAGAAAAAAACTTTTACGAAGATAAATTTAGAATGTAAAACAAGGTTATGATGATAAAAACAAGTTGTGCTATGTATAGATGACAATTGACATTCAGTTTTTTTGAAAGCGGTAATGGAATAGTATGCTGTATGAAGATTATAATAAGGTATATAGTTGAAGGATAGGTGTGTTACGGAAAGAATCATAATACAAGTCAAAACATACCTGAAGACCTGCAGAATGGGTCGAAACGTCGGCAAAAAAAATATAATAATACTATTTGTATAATTTAGTATTTATTTGACCGCACCCCCCGACCAACTCCTTCTCATAATCCTAATTCCTTATTAAAATATGCTATATATTGTAAAATAATATACTTGCAAATAGTAAGATATAATTACTAACCTGCTGGATGGGTGGCTGGTCCCTGGGAGTGATGGCATCAGCGCCAATCCCGCTGTCCGGGGACGGGAGGTCGACGGTGAGGCCGGCGGCAGCGATGACCCCCTTGTTGTGGTAGGCCGAGCTCTGACGGACGTAACGCTCGACGAAGGAGGCCGTTGCCGCATTTTCCTCCGCAAAGCTGGCCACCTGCCTCAGCTGACCTTGGTACGGTGACTGCTCGGAGAAGTATTCTCTGGAAAAGAAGTCATTGTTATAATTTAAATGGCCTAGGTAACAAGGATGCTGATACCAAAGATCTATACTTAAGGGACATAGTAACACGATTGCGTTGGTGAAAGAGTAGAAGATGGAATGGGGATGAAACGAGCATTGCGTTCCTATATGTGTAATCATTAACTCCTTGTATATTCAGATGATATAGCTGTTCTTGGAAGCAACCAAGAGGACATTCAAAAACCTCTCTAAGAATCTAAAAGCGAGAAGCATAGCAAACTGCTCTACAAGCCAATAAGGATAAAACAAAATACATGATAATGAGCCGAATGAATTGAATAATGAAAATTCAAATACCTCTTCTCCACAATAACCTCAATGTATGTCCAACGGTCGAAAATAGCAGTTTATAACAAGCCCAAAAATTACTTTCTTCTCTCTTTCAAAGGTATCTGAATCCCGAAAAATATCAAGAAATTTCAAATTAAGGGCGTTAATGTCACAACTCACCACATTCACAAGTTTCAGTACAGAATACAACAACTAACTGTCAACAATACAACAAAGTTCGAAATAGTCGATGTAATCTTGCTTAATGCTCGGAGCACTGGTCTGAGTAGCAGCGCACCTGTAGCCCCGTCGTGACTCCCGCGAGATTGCTCCAGGGAGCTAATAACGGAAGACTAGATCTCAATTCTGGGCTAAGCAAATCTCATTAAAAACATTTTTCTAGAAACAATATCTTCAAGTAGTTCAAAGTTCTTGGGATATGTGGAAATTGATATTTCATTAACGAATCATGTCCCCTCCCCCTTGAATTAGTAAGCAGCTTTGACTCATCACAAACTACAATGTTCGATATGAAATCTTATAAACCCCAATATATTTATACATATATATACTATATATGCATATGTACTTGTATATTTTCGAAGTTGGAAAATGGCCAAGTAGAAGATATCCATTTAATTATGTAACATGGTTGATGAGAATAAGATACATCATTTATGTTCATATTGGATAATGAACCTGTTTTCTTGGATAACAGAATTGGATAATGAAGATAATGATCTTCTATTAATTGCATAATTTAACCTGTAACATCTACAGCTATGTGACATTAAGTAATGGATAGTTGTTATTACCTGTAGTAAGGGTCTGAGAAGGCAGATGGCCTGCCGGCGGCGGTGGTGACGTATCCAGATCCACCTTGGGATCCGGGGGTGGTGTATTGGTGTTCGGTGTAGGGGATCGGCGAGGGGGACCCGCTACCACCGAACATGTGCCCACCATAGGTGATGCCCGACTTGAGGCCTTCTGCAGAGATGATCTCAATCGGTGCATTTTCCGGGGTGATGAGAGAGGAGGTGGAAGACGGTGTGCCGTTCATCGACCTGCTCGGCTGCTGGGGGGAATGTACGAATTCGTCCTTGATCGGGGCGGTGTTGTTATTGACGACGTCAACGACAAGGTCTTGATGACCAACCTCGCTCGTCACAAGGAGCACCTGAAACAGAATGACACTATTACAGTTTGGTCTCGAAAGATTATTGTAAAAGACAATGAGGGTTGAGAAGATTATAGTCTCCTCAACCCCCCGGTAAGTAATTTCTATGGTTATTACTGTTCTTCCAGTTTCGGAACACTTTGTCCAATGCTGGGAAGAGACGATAGCTGGAGTGAAATTCTGGGGGACCATCATAAACGAGTTGTCTTCCGAATCACAAGAAGCCTGCCCGTACATGGAAAAAGAATTCTAATGATACGATCTATTAAATATATATATATATATTTAAAGAATAAAACATATGAAAGAAATGAGTTGAGATTACTATATAACTGTTTACTACATTTTTTTTATTAATTAGTTAACATTATAACAATTTGAAATGTTATGGACAAAAATAAAGAAATAAATAAATTCAACTTTCTAACGCCCTGATCCTTAATAAACGTATTGGGAGCTTTCAAAGGTTGATATTTTATTTTTTTTTTAAATAAAAATTTTATTTAAAACTACATCATTTATAGCCAGAGAAATGTAAGCATGGCTTGCGAAGTTGAAAGCTGTGCATTTCCGATAAGATTTCTCTCTCTCTCTCTCTCTCTCTCTCTCAGCTTTATAAGGCAATAAAATGCTGATGCGGTGACTCGAACCCGGCATTAGGAGCTACACATTTTACTGTTTTATTATCGTCCAATTGAGATCGCTGAAAACAACCTGTAAGCAAACCGTCTAATACAGACATCGACCCATTGCCGGTTTTTATTGTTTAAGATTATCTTGAAGCAAAAAATGGCTATATGTAGATGCACATGCATGTATTTGTTCGAAAATTTAAACTTTTTTATTTTTAAAAATTAAGTATCATCTAAATATTTTAACATTTTATCACTAAGTTTATTCTATTTCTATCAGGTTTTTTCTATTACTTTAGATTTTTTTTCTAATTTTTTTCGCCCATTTTCAAAATAGTTAAGCCACGACATTTAAAATATTGAGCTTACGGGTCAATTCACATCTGGCTGCATTGTGTAAATATACTAACGTTTTTTTATGTGCAGAATTAAAGATATCTCAAAATCGCTGCGTAAGTCTATATACTATGTGATATTACGCAGGCTTTATCATTAGATTGCGATCCCCCAAAAAGTACGCTATTTAATCAGATTACAGTAATGCTACTCAATTTTTCTTTTATATCGTCGGTCCAATACCAAAGTTCAATGAAAATGTTTTTGTTTTTATTTTTGTGATTTTTTTAGTGGCAATAAATAACAACATGAGTGAAGCAAATGGTATTTAACATGCTACGACCAATTCTTTGGCATTGCACCGAGGATGTTTCATATATATATATATATTTTTTTTTTGTAGCATCCTTTTTATTATTTTAAATTCATTAAAAATATTTAATCATTACCTTATGCCTGTCTTTCTCTCGCCTGTGGTGGCTGAGGTCTTCCGGTTCCCTCTTAACCTCGTCCGAAGCAGCACCGCCGAGGAACAACCCTTGGATGTCGTTGAGTGGTTCAATCCCTGGACCACCACCAATCACACCATTTCCACCCTTCAGCTGGGAGGAAAGGATGGATGCACCACTCCCTCCGCCGCCCGCCCTACAAAACAAAAAAAAAGAAATTAATTTTGCTATCAAATTAATAATGCCAGTATGATTGAGGTAAAGAATGACAATTTTATATAAGAATGATACATTGTGCGTTTGTTGTAACAATAATAATAATTCATAAAATAATTCAATACATTGGCGTCAATAAATCAAGCGAGTTCTGGGAAATAAAAAATATAAGACTAAAGTTTGAAAAAAATATTTTATTCCTGAAAAAAAAAATTTTCATGGTAAAATACTCAACATAATCTATATAAATATTAAATAAACAAATTAAATGACTTTACATAAATAATTGTGTCTTTGTTAACAGTTAGCTCTCATCGAAATAGTTGGTTCACAATATATTCTCTTTGTACAAACAAACAGAAAAAAAACATTCTATTTTTAGACAACTATCCTAATATATTTTTTTTTTATATTAGGAAATTAAGATAATTAATAATAACTTACGAAGATAACCATAATTCATTTTTAGGCCTTAGGCCGAAACATCGGCACATTTAAGAGTAGTATCAGACTTATTTATTTTATTGTCCACACTTCCCTTTGCTAATTGAATTTCAAGTGTTAGAAAATTATTCAAAAGAAAAGCTAGTTTTTGAAGAGTTTGTATAGCTAATTATATAAATAAATTATGTAATGCGGTAGAGATAATTGAAAGTAAGTTAAATTAATCAAACGAGAAAGTTCTTAAGGCTTAAAGGTATCCACGTAAAGACTAAAACATTTATTTATTTTTTTTAGTAACAAACTATTTTATTTAATGCCAACGTTTCCACCCGACTTTGCAGGTCTTCTTCAGGGCTAGAACGAACAAGATACAAAAGGCTGTAGAACAATGTGGCAGTTACATAATGTTTAGATAAAAAATATAAACAATGTAAATAAACTTGTTAAAATTATACACAGTGTGAATAGCAATTTTGTTTTTTATATAAACTGATTTTTCAAACTATATACTACACCCATATTGGTTCTTAAAATTTTTAGTAATATATGAAGGGTCCATATTATGAGTAACTTTTAAATTATTTTATTTCAAGTATTAAAATTAATAAAGTTTTTTTATGGGTGTTTAAAATTAATAACTTGTGACAATCATGATATATTGTTAAATTGTTAATCAGTATAGTTAAATATAGTAAAGTTTTACACATCACTAAACTTTTCGTTTGGAAAGTCCTCTAGGATAAATTTCCGAAAAAGAATGAATGATATTTAAATGTATTAAATAAGGAATTTAGGACCATACGACCGCTAAGTTTCTTCACAAACGGTAGACTATTTTCTAAACTAGCTGTTCCCAAAGGATAGTCAGTGATATTTTTATAATAATTTATTCTGATGGTTCCATAGTTTGGCTTGCGCGATGGAGTGACTTATGGTCCAACCTAAGCCCCATAAATTCAGCTATTCCTAAAAGCTTTCGTAACGCATTCATTAAAGGCAGTAGCTGCGATTGCTACAGAAGGGAATGTCTAAGATAAGCTCTTTTACAAGTTTTATCATGTCAGAGGGGGAAAATATTTTGTAATATTAAAAAAAAATATATAGATACATAAAGCTTTTTATTAAAGTGAATAAGCATTTATTTTAAAAATATGCTAGACGCAAAGTAAAACATCGAAAAGTTTAAATTTAGCTATCATACGTATTCGCATTATTGTACAACTATGTATAGATGTAAATGATTATATCTCATTCTTTTTACAGTCTTTGTTAGTTAATATGAGTTAAAATGAATCAGATTTCTGGGCAACAAGCAGCAAAAATAATGAACATTTTAAATTAATGATATGGTATCTAATCATTAAGAATATACCATGGCTATTTACCAGTTTAAATTCTACAAAAAGCTAAGATATCAATAATAACGAATATTTAATAAAATCTCACTAAAACCGATTTAGTCTTTTGAGTGTTACGGCAACTTATTGTAGCTCAAATTATTTAATGAATAGGACACTTATATTTTGTAATATTATAAAAATAACGTCTTGATACTCCTTTAATCAATATATAAATCTTTTTTTTTTTTTTTTACGAGACGCTAAGAAACGCCCACTTGCTATTATGCAAAGAAAAAAAAATTAAACCAAAATAAAATAAAAATGTAAAACATATTAAAAACAGGAAGAAATGAACTTTTAAACCTAAGTACATATAGAATCATGTCTTTATAAATTTAAGATTAAAAAGATCTTTCTATTATTAATATGGTTTTTATTTTTAGTTGATTATGATTTATTGAAAGTTAAAAAGCAAATATAAATATAAAATTATTGTTTTGTTTCAGTTGGACTTGGTTTACTTAAAATAATAAGATGGCGTTTCGGAACGCCTCCTAAATAAAAAATAAATTAAAAAAATGTAATTGTTATATATTGATTAAAGGAATAACAGGTAAGTAAAATTTAAATTAATTCAAAAGATAAATGACGTTATATTTATTAATTAAATAATTCTAGCTACAATAAATTGTAACACTCAAGAAATATAGGATATAGTGATATTTTATCGATTATTTTTTATTATTGTTATTTGTGATTTTGTAGATTTGAAACAGCTATGATGTATTATTAATATTTGCAAACCACGACATAATTTTTTTTTTTTTTTTTACTAACTATACAATATCAAAGTTTTCAAGTATTCTAATTCATTCATTAATATCTTTCTTTATTTGCTACAAGTACTATTAATAAGAAACTGTTGTTTACGAAAATATATGATAAATAAAAATAGAAATACGTTAAGAAATCTGGGTATGTCCATCTTTCGAGTCGCACCTTAAAAAAAAAAAGAAAAATCTTATTTAAATGGGTGGATTTTACTAATATATCTATATTGTTGAACCCCTTATAATAAATATATATATAATTGAATTAAAATCAACCCTTTCCCAAGGTACGTTGCCTAAAGGACGTTCCAATGGAGTCAGAGAAGGATCTCCTCCCCGCTACCATTCCTTAATCAAACAAGCTAAAAAACTGGTCCGTCTTCTTTTTACCAAAGGCTTGTTTTAACTGGTGCACCAGTGGGTTTGCTACCTGTGACCCCAAGCTAGCAATCGCATAAAAAGGCAGATAACATCTTATGGGAATGAATCGGCCCCTTATAACGTACTCCACTTCCCCAACGTCATCGGACTTACGATAGTGAACTTAGCGCGAAGTACTTAAACAATGGCTTCTGAACTGAGATGATTGTGTAACAGGTGCCTCTGCGCGTTTCCGTTAGTCTTATCATCCTTATTGTTTATCGATGAACGGAAAAAGTAGTAAAAAGAGCGAATTTTCATCAATTTTAAATATAAATAGAAACATAGAAGCATGTAATATATTCTTTACCATGAATTAAATAATTCTAGCTGCAATAAGTTGTAACACTCGTGAGACATAGGCTATAGTGATATTTTATTTATTACTTTTTATTATTGATATTTGTTACTTTGTATAATTTAAACAGTTATATAACGTATTATTAATCTCTCTCTTCGACTGAGGTCCTTCTCAGCACTTACGTCAACTCAGACTAACACCATTTTTTTTTTTTAATTAGTATACTTTTCTCAAATGTTGTTGTCAACACACATACAAAAAAAATTGAACTATTTTTTCAGTTATTTAGAACTTTATTTCTCTGTTATAATTTGCAAAAAAAATATTCACAGTGATCATATATGTATTGTTTGCTTAGACATTTTGAGGGAAGTCTTATATAATACACTGTATTATTACTTGTGTTGTTTGCACACATAACATAAAATTGAATCATGTAAGGATTAACTCGATGCTATATATTCTTGATGAGGTGTGTTCTAAAATTAGAAACGATACGTAATCCGAGGTGTTTATAAATTGATTATTTAATATGCTTATAAATACTCTCTTTCAGATATCATTTATTATGTTTCAATAGAATTACTGCCTATACAAATTAAAAAATAAAGCCTTAAGTCGTCGAAAAACAATATTTTTTTAATCATCTCAGCTCCGTCTGCCTGGACAAGAATTCATCAGTAGCGACATATATAGTTTATTATTGAAATTCACAACTGTATTAAAACATTATAATACAAGTACACGTGATCTGATATATGTGCCTTTCAGTTGACAGATTGACTAACTCGAATTTCAACATTCTTGAGTAATTTCCTTTTAGTGATATTTCGAGTTGGAAAATATAGAACTGTGAATAAAGGTATATATTTTCGTACTAGAAATATCACTAAAATTAATAATAAAAACTACTAAATTTTACTAAATTATTTTAAATTTAATTTCTTTATACGCGCTTATATTTAGGAGCTAAAGTAGATGTTTTAATAATTGTAAAATAGAAAAAGTTGTGGTTTTTTAAGTATTTGTGGTTTTTTAAGTATTTAGTTGTAAGATCACTCATAGAAACAAATATAAATGTATGAAAAAAAAAATAGCTCCTATTTTTTTGGGGAGGGGTACACCTTCAATAGAAAATCCTCGCCTACAATAATCCCGGAAGTAACATCGATGCTGACAACATCAAGAAGTTATTATATATTATATATAAATTATTACGAAACTATATATTTTTCATAAAGGCAAATAATAAATATTGATTAGCACTCGTTGGAATTCCTGATCAATTTTAATAATAAATACTTTTTAAATTGCCTTCTAAATAAATGTAATGAGAATCAATTATAGATAATGAATCAGTTATAACGAGAAACGAAAGCTAAATCATAATCTAGGACAAATAATTAATTAATTCATACATATATATATTTAATTAATGTATTCACGTCAAATATCATCTGGATATGTTGAAACGAGTCCTTGTTGACTTCAAAAGGAAACAAGGCACTGCAGAAAGATTATCAGAAAATCTGAATATCTTAAATGCTATTTAACTTTTTTTTCCCCTTTTAAATATCAAAACAAGTATATTAATTGCTTTCAGCAATCTAAAATACTATAAATATCATCACCAATGTTGTAAATTACGATTGTTAAAATAAATATTTAATTATCTACATCGACAAAAAAAAGGACGATAATCGTATTAAAAACTATAGTATTTCATTTGTTATGCATAACGGGAATTTAATTTAATTAATTTGAAATTAAAGGAGAATTAATTTGAAAAGTGTGTTTAAACGCATATTAAATATTTACTTTATAAACACCTCGGATTGCGTTTTATTTCTAATATTAGAACACACCTCATCAAGAATAAAAAAAATAAAAAAATCGATTTACTTCTTATATGCATCAATTATATTTTGTTTATACAAACAACACAAGTAATAATACGATATAATATACAAGTCTTTCCTGACAATGCCTAATTAAATAACATTTCCTCAATGTGAATATTTTTTGTATATTAAAAAATAAGGTTAAATAACATAAAAATCTATTATATTATGTTTTACATTTTTTTTTATGCTTATCAAAATTAAAAAAAATGTAATATATTTTTTAAAATTTATATTAGACTGAAACATTTTACGGAAGTTATTATCCCATTCATTTAGATTTTTTGCCACCTTTTAGTATATACCCCTCCAGTTTTGACAATATTGTTCAAGGTTTGTGATGTGTGATGTAAAATGTAGTACTGAAATAATAAAATAAACTTGTTGGCAAATGAGTTTTTCAAATAAACCTATTAAACCGTCAATGTTTTGCCAATTTAAGCATGCATTTAGGAATGCAAATATAATAAATCTCACTTTAACTATAGTAACATCACTCCTATTAAACTATTATATATATATATATATATATATATATATATATATATATATATATTTATGGTTTGCATTAGTTTGAGCTTGCCTTCACCTTAATGAGACTTGATTTTTTGAAAACATTGACTGGCTATTTATTTCATACTGTTTGAGAGACTCACAGCTTTGTATTCTAATCTTAAATATATGCATTACATAGTGAAAAGAGCTGATCAGTGTTTTGTCATTAATCTTATCTCTTTAAGTTTTATTTTTTTCCATAATTATTGCTTTGTTTAATTGCATTTACTACCGTTTCGGTTTTATTGCTTTTGGTAATGAATATATTATTTTCCTCACTTAACTTTTTTTTTTTTTTAATAGTCGTTATATGTAGATTTATTCTTATATTTTTCTATAAGTCTTTATTTTTTTTTTATAGTATATTACTCCGTTTTAAGAATAAAACGTATGTCAACAAAGTAATTTATTTAACACCCACATTTCCTCGACTGGTTTCATTAAAGATGAAAAACAAGTAAAGAGAAAAATCTAATACTTACTTAATGTTGGTCATATTAATTTATAATTGAGTCTTATATTCACAGTGCGAATCCTAATAGAATTTTCTGGAAATTGAAATAAGTATAGATTCCTATGGAAAAAATAAAAACACCCAATGAATCCGATGTTGCGATTATTTTTTTTTTGCAAAACGGTTTTTTTTTCTTTTCTTTACTTTTTTTTCCAGGGGATGTAATGAAACTTGCGTCTATCAAGTATTAAAAAAAATACATCAAATCTTTTTAACGGTTTTATTCAAGCGAAAATTAAAAATAAATTAATTTTATTGTATCATTATTGTAATAAAAAAATAATTTTTTATAGATCAATTTTCGACACTTATTTCCTCGAATCGTACATAATTTTTTCCGAAACAAACGCTGATATTTTTTGTTTAAAAACGGGACCTGGTGTTTAGTTATTTGCAAAAGGGACTCTATTAAAGTTTCAACGTTTTTAAATTACTTCTGGAATAATTAGTAGTTTTCGAAAATATGCTCTATAGAAAAAGAGTTTCCTAATTTTTTTTTTTAAATATTGATTTCGACATTAAAATTAGAATAGAAAAATATGTTTTTTCGCGTTTCCTGAAAGAATTGTAAATAATGCTTAGGGTTTACATTGGAAATAAACGACTCAATTTATTACAAGTTTTTAGAACTTCAGGCCCTAACCCTTTTCTTTATAGCATACTATTGAACCCACTATATCATAGGACCTTTTGAATACGAAAGCCCTAAAACTCTGCCATTAATTTTCGGATGAGCACAATGCCCTCCCTATATAAGCCTCGGCTGAAAATGTTTGATTTAACAACAGGCCTTTCTCACAATAAATATTAATATATTTATGTATGAGTGCTACCTGTAGGGTGTTGGACCCCATCCAAGTGTGGGACCACCGGGGAAGTTGCTACCCCAACCCTTCGGGACCCTCATTGTGTAATGGTATGCTCCGAGCGTATACTACATCGTCAAGTCAGGACGTCCTCATTGTGCTCGCGTCATAGAGCTCATCTCCTGCTGACAACTCCTGTCAATGCTAGCCATCGTTAACGTCTACATGGACCAGTTAGCTATCGGCGTCTTTTATCTGAATCAAGTGACCGTCATCATCCATGCGAGATGGTAAATGTTTGCGCTTGTTTGAGTTGAGCTCGGGTCGATGAGGATTTAAATTGGATTCTTCCACCTTAAAAAAGCTTTATATGTA
Organism: Nezara viridula; assembly: GCA_928085145.1. NCBI lineage: Eukaryota > Metazoa > Arthropoda > Insecta > Hemiptera > Pentatomidae > Nezara > Nezara viridula. The sequence continues at coordinate 134,623,123 of OV725078.1, forward strand.
TATATAGATTCACAAGTATCCATAAACGGATCCCATAGTCCATTAAGGATGGTTTTTCGAAGATAACTCACTGTGGATTATTGCTAATGACTGGGACAGGCGTTTCAATTGTAGCCTATACTTGAAAGTTTATGAATTACCAAGATGATTTAGAGTGATATTGATAAGGCTACTTTTTGCACACCTCCTATTAAAATACAATAAAAAAAAAATAGTTATAATTTAATTAACTAAAAAAAAAGCTGATTTTACATATAGCAGTAATCTACCCTTATCCTGCTCCAGTATATGGCGTTATACATGCAAGTCTAACAACAGACAACATGAAGTGATGAGAATCATAAATAATAACCAACAATGCACTCAAATATCCACCAAGTTATCAAGATTGCAGATTCCAACAATAAAACAATATATTTATTTTAAAACACAAATATTTGTTGAGATAAAAACCAGTTTATGAAAACTCCAAGATCACAACAATATGAAAATATGACAATAAATCACTAAAACGGTATACACCAAAACTGTATCTTTCATACCAATTAATAAATTACAATTATTAATTTTTTTTCTCATTATATTATATGTTTCATGTAATTTGATGATAGTAATTTCATTTGTTTTTTTCTGTATCTTATATAGGTTTACTGTACAAAATAGATTTATATTTATATTTCTATATATGCGTGTGCGTGCGTATGTTAATAAAATACTTTTTTAAAAAGTTATAATTTGAAATGTATTTGTTTTTATTTGTCCATTATATCTATTGTCATTCATATAAAATATCATTAGGATATGAATGGTAGTAATGTGACAAAGGTTTAATCGAATTATTAAAATAAAACTTTTTTTTTTATTTTATGTCTCTACATGTGTTTAAAACTATATTTAAACGATTATTATACTTAAAGACCCTCTAAGAAATTTAATAGTCATATTTTTAATAACCTTTTTATAAACACAGTCTTTAGTAAACAATAACAACTTAGAGAAAATCGATCCACACATCTTTCTATGTTTAGATTTCTCATAACATGTTTAGAAAATTCAAACTTGCCAAATGTATTTACATCCCTTACTACAATGATTAAAATTTATTTGTCTTTAAAATTTCGATTAAAGTCTAAAGCGTTTTAGTTCTTATGAGCGATATCAAATAAACGTTCAAACGCTATTTTCTTATTTTTTGTGTCTGATTTGAGAGAACGGAAATTTTCCGACTGTTTACAGTCTAGAATACTAGGTATTTAATTTTAAAATTTTCATATGCGAAAAAAAATTGCTTCTACCCGTATAATGGGGCCTAACAGTAGTAAACAAAAATGTCATCAATTAAAAAAAAATACCTAAGATAAATACAGCGTGTGTTAATTATCTAGTAATTACTAACTGGAAAGGTGGAACGCACAACCCCTCACATTTACTAATAACTATTTTCGTTCCGTCCAATCCAGATTCTCTTCTAATATTCATAGATTTATCTTTCGTTATTCATATTTAAACGTTTATATGACACCGATGTATAAGTAATAAGGGGAATCCCCATTGAAAAAAATGTTATTACATAACAATGTAAGTATATGAAATCGATCACTATTATTGTAGATATATGTTATTTTGTAATCAAAGCATTCATATATATATATATATATATGTATATAAAATATTACAATTTTTTTATCAATCGATCTTTATATACAATAATTTATGATAATTATTATAATCAGAAAATACGTCGCTAAACCTTTTTTTAGTTAAAAAATTTAAAAAGTTTAGTGAGCTACAATCCGATTATAATAACTATATACAATTATAAATATAGACTGTTTTATATTCTTTGATGATCAAGGATACCAAAGACAGTATCTGTAAAAATTATTTTATTTTACACCTTAAAATTGAAGAAGCTTTTAGTTTACCAGAACCATATTCATCTCTAATAATAACATTAACAATTTATTTATATTACATAATTTTCTAATAGTCATACAGAATAATATCATGCCGTACCTATTATTTTAATTTTTTTTATTTAAAAATAAATTATTTGAGTAGTGTTGTTAGATTTGTTATATTATATAAAAATTTGATTTTAGATTGAAATGAGTAAGGTTAAAATTTTACTAATTTACAGTAGGACATGATATTAGTTTGTAAGACTAAGTGCTATTTAATGTTATTGCACAATTATAGATATGACTATGGCACGGTTACACCGAAAGCTTAATTTCTTAGAATTTTTTAATTTATTTATTGAGCATTACAACAATCTGTCACTTAGACATTAGTTACAGGGAGGTAGGATAACATTCACACTATACGTACATAAAATTTAAAATAAATAGAAGCAAAATAATAATAAAAAAGTATATACAATAAATAAAATAAAATAACCTAAAACTAAGAAAATTAAAATTAAGCAAAAAACACATGGATACCTCAGGCGAGGGAACTCCGAGGAAGGCTTGTCCCTCCAACCATAGAGGGAAAAGCTGGACTCCAGGAGAACCCTGCGCTACTCTCTCAACCGCATCACTGGTACTAAAGCCAGCGGAGATTGATCGAGAGCGCTTTAGCAACATACACTCATGTCTTGAATGGAGAATCTGGCCATTGCCAGAACTCTAATATTTCTTATAATTAAGGTAAATTTAAGGTCTAAAATAAAATATTTTATACAGAGACTATCGTTGGTAAAGGACCTAATCATCAAAAAATATTATTGAAAATATTATAAAATAATATTTAAAATATTATTATTATATTATCAGTGTTTTAACTGGCTCCCGCAGTGCCACATCCCACGCCTTGATGAAGACCTGCAAGGTTGGTCGAAACGTCGGCGTAATAATTAAATAATACTATGCTCCGATTAAACAGCGTTTAAGTGAAAAAAAAATTAAATATTAAACATGATTCTCGTCATACTGAAACTGTTGAAAAATAAAGGTTAAAATTCCATTTCAAGTCCTGCTTATATTGATTATTAATATCGCCTTCAAATTATTGTTAAAAACATTTTTTTTTTTCCAATTATGAACTATAAGTATTTTGAACTCTAACAAAAAAAGAACCTCATAGGATAATTTAACGCTTACTAATCGATAGTATAACGGTAACCTCCTAAGACCATTCATTAGCGGCAATAGAACGGGTACATCCCTCGGTTGAAATTGATGCGCCATCGGACGGTTTCTCTCCCGGTTCATTTGGTTAAGACTCCCTGTGTTCCAGAGGGTGGGAGTGGAGGAAATTACACTGATTAGAAGTAATAAGTCATGTAAAAGTGTGGGGTGTGCTATTACACAGTTCGCCGTCATTAGGCCCTCTACAACGCAGCTATACCCCGAGTCAAATCTCCCAAGACGGCTCTAGAAACGTTCTTGATTTAAAAGAAAATATCATTTCTAAGTTGTATTTATGATTGAATATAATAATCCTTATGGATTAGGAACATGTATTAAAATTACTTCTGAAGAAATCGGAACACCAGGGACTCGATTGGAAGGAACCGCATATGTGTATATGCATGAATTTCTCCCAGAGTAATTTCATATGCTTTAAAACAATTTTAACATACAGGAGCTAATAAGTACGTTAAATATATATATGAATTATATATTAGCTAGTCGACTGTTCTATTTATTACCCATAAATATATATGTATTTTTTTCTGGATTTTCTGGTAAATCTAAAAAAAAAATATACTTTGTAGTTAACAAAATAAAATCTTCTACCTTACTAGATAGAAACGATAAAATATGCAATTATCATCAAATACGCACTATAAAATCAGCGGTTTTAAAATTGCATGGAAACAAAATATGCAATAGCATGAAAATCTGGGCCTTCCATATAAGTATTGTAGGAATTACATCTTTATAGTTATATGTATTATGATCCTCGATCCCTGATAACCCTCCTAGGCGTCTGAAAAGAAAATGGTCTCGTGATCTCCTAATTTAGATACTTTATTAGAGTGCTACCAATGGGTAGATTCTCTACAAGCCTTGTCATGTCATGTATTTCTTTGTATCGCATTTGCTGAATGTATATTAATTTGTACAGTTATACATTTCATAAATAATAATAAAATAAAAATATGTATTATGAGATGTTCAGATTTCAACTTTAACATTTTTTTTTCAAACTATTTCTGCTTTTCTTAATATTTAAAAAATTGCATTGGATTCTTGAAAAGAAACTGACGTTGAATCCTCTATTCCAGTCTAAAACAATGAGGCTCTGATTCATATATATTATTAATTTTAAAAAAGAAAAGTCCCTATTACTTTTCTTAGCTATTTCTTGGAGGTCTAAAAAGATGTTTTCTGTAAAAACAAAATATTGCACTTCCTTCCGTTAATTTAGATTTTGACATAAACATAAATACGTGCAATACAAATTATTCTAAAGCATTAAACTGTGATATTAAGAAAGTTTTGAAAACGAGGATACAGCTCCGAAACGTCAACTAATAAATTTATCAGAGAATAATTTTATTCTTTGCCCACTAGAGCAGATTGAATTAAGAATTAAACTTTATTTTCTTGCCAAGCATCCAATATAATTTTCTAAATATCATGAAAACCTTGAAGTTGAAAAACATCAAAATTTCATTTCTGCAATAATTATATAAAATGGTTCAAAACAGTTATTATTATAATATTATTTTTGGTTATGTCGATTCTTTATTAGAAACTATTGGTATAAAAAAAATTAACTACATCGATTTAAGAAAATATTAATGAATAAGAAATATTTATATTGAGGACAGGATTAATCAAAAAATTACTTTCTCAACATTTATATATATATATATATATTTAAAATAACTAAAAACTAAACTACCGATTCTTTATTGGTGAGAAAGGAAACACTTATTTAAAATTTTTATTACACAAAACATTTGTATTACACAGATGAAGGATTAGAATTACTTATGAAACACCGATTCTAATGATTTATTCAGAATATATAGAGACCGTGTGACGGTAATAAAATATATTCCATTTTTTTACAAAATAACATAATATTAATAAAATCTTTAAATAATTCCTTACATCCAAAATTCTTAAAATATTTAAACAATTCGTATTAAAAAAATACAATTATATAATTAATGGAGTTTTATGGACTAGACTAAATATAATATAAATGTAAAATTACGAATTGAAGGGAAAAAAAAAGCATAAAATGCAATACAGATATTTTTAAACAGTGTGTTGTTTTGATCTTCTATTGCGTATATGAAAGCTATATTTCTATTAGAGACTTTGTTAATTAATAAAATAAGATAAATATGTCTACAGTTTTACCTATTCCCCTTGGTTGTAACATAGGCACTTAGCTTGAGTGGTTCGCATCATATGAGGTATTTTAAATCGTAATGTATATTTTGTTCTAATTACTTCCTATTTCAGGAGTTATTCCAAAGACGGGGCTTAACTAATGGACAGCAACCACTCATCCGGGGCGGGTACCTCTGACAAGAATTCCGTTAGCTCCGGAGCAATTAGAAGATGAGAGATAATCTCCTGAGGTAGAATGGTTTGGGAACTGCCCGGGGATATGAGATGCATCAATGGGCACCGAAATTCGGTTGGTCCCTCACGCCCGGAGGAAATGGTGTGGAAGCCCTTCTGTGTACAAACAGTCCCCCTACCGAAGACTCCCTACTCGGCAGCATTCGACGGATGAATTATTTACAAGATCAAAAAGTCACTGGAGATGTTCCCGTTCTTCTACAGGACCACCAGCAAAGCTTTGGGGAGGATGAGACCTGAACATTGAGTAATCCAGTAATTACTTCAACATCATTTCAGATAATGAAACTATATAATTTCTTATCATATCACGGATACATAACAATTAATCCACTCATTAATTCACACATAAAGTTGATTTTTCCATTAAAAAAATATGTATGTAACTCTTGAAAAACTATAATTAATAAAGATAGATGTGAACATTTTTATTAATTTATAGGGAAAAAATACGAGTCTCAAACATTTTTTTTAGTAAAAATGCATACCATATCATTGGACATTACACAGTAAAAAAATAACAACAAAAACACGTTTTAACTATTCATTAATTTAGGCGTAGAATATATTTTTCTATTTTTTTTTTTTAATTTTTCGGTAACTCTTATTGAAACAATTTTTATTGAAGATCCTATTTTCGTACGAATCTCAAACAGAGCACTTCATAAAATATTAGCAATTAAATAATTTATAAAAAATTATATCATATTTATGAAATACTACACCATTTATAAGGCGAATAAAATATTTAGATGAGTACTAAATTATAATACATTGTAGAAGAGAATTCAGGATTTAATTTTATATAAATGTATTAATCTGGAAGGAAATAAAGAAAAAAACTATATAAAATGATAAAAATAAAAACCGTTATTATAGGAAAAATTATGCTTTTAGAAGCAATTTTTAAATATTTTTTCTGGATTCGTGCTTACATTTAATGCCTATATACGGTTTATAATTTATAAATAGTACATAAGTGATCTTTTTAACTATTTAGCTCGGATCAGTCGCACAAGCAATGGACCAATAAAAAAAAAAAAATTCTGTTTTTGAGGAAAAAAAAAAAAAAATTAAAATATTTTTCAGAAAGTCCTCTCCAGCGATGCACATCGATATGACTATTTATTTTCAATTTTTTATTTTTTATACGTTTTATTCAACAGCCATAAATAAAAAAAAATCATAATTTATAAATACAGCGAAACAGGACAAATTAAGCGAATTTTATTTTCACGTTTTTGAATAAACTTCAAGAAATTTTCATTTTAATGTAATATAAAATGTATGCATAGAAAAAAGGCTAAATTATGAAGATAATGACAATTTAATAAGATATTATATTCATACGAAGTTGACTTACTTTTTGTGATTGGGTTTCATCATTCATTATTTTTTTTCGAATTTTACAATCCCATACTTATAACCAGTTTCAAGGAAGAAATCAACGTTTCATAGTTTTTTTTTATGTTTTAATATTTTATAAAAATTTAGAATCCATCACTGGCATGAATCTGAATTCAATAATTATTTTATTTATTGTAAAGTTTAAAAATAATAATAAGAGATAGTATCAATAAATTTTACCTTTGAATGGAGATAAGTAAAAAGCTGGGTGTTTACTTAATGTGAAAATGATTACACTTGTTTTATACGCATTTGTATTTTTACTTTATACTTCCTTGTGTTCACAAGTCATTATTACATTTTTTAATTTAAAAAAAAAAGGAAAAAGATTATTTTGAATTTTATTTGTATATTATAACGTTGCTTAAGAAGTAATAGCAACACTGTTTGTTGCATGTTAAACTGATTTTTCCTTATCGCAACTATCGGCTATTAACATCAATTAATCTACTATAAATTATTAATTAATTTAATTTCAAGTTATTTACTTCTAATGTTATCTTAATAAAGTTCTCATTGTCTTAAAACCGATTATCTCATTTGTACAATGAGGGTGTATGATATAGGAAAAATATTGATTTTTACAAGTCGATAAAAGTCACCAATTTCAAATGAACAAATCAAAATCAAAACATATATAATGAAAATTATGTAAAACAGTTGTTTACACATATCTATAATATATTCCGTTTCAATTTTCTACCTGTTTATTTATTACCCCTACCTAAAGGAGAAGGAATAAAACAAGTTTTGAATAAGTTGTCTTGAATTTTTATCACCTTGGTAGTTTATTTTCAGCCTTACATAATCTGGTACAGGTCTGATAAACACTTTATCACTTTTATGAAAACTGATTTGTTCAGATGACATAATTATATAAATATATATATATATATATATATATATATATATATATATATATATATATATATATAAACATAAAAATAAATTTACTGTAGAAAAAAAATGAATTTGTAGTTCATTAGTAACGACGGATTACTTTCGAGGTTTAAGGGAGAGACTGAAATAAATAAGTACAAAAAAAGATACATGAAAATAAACTTTTATTACTCACAGTACATGCCTTATTATGATACAATAATATTTATAGAAAAATGTTGACTACAAATTGTGAATATGAGGAATAGATGTCAATTAAAACTAACATTGAATAGATCATAAATATTTTGATTAAATAAATGAAATATACACCTAATATATATATATTTAGCCATTATTATGCTATAAAACTGCTCAAAGGCGTTACAGATGCTGTGTTGATAATATTTTGATAAAATATTATGGAATATATATTACCTATATAAAAGAAATAGAAAGCAAATAGAAGAAAAAAAAATTGTATGCAATTTATATTTTCAGTAAATCGTTAAGGTATGATTTCCACTTATTTATGAAAATACTTATAATGTAACGTAGGTAAGATATTTAACAATAGTAAACTTACAAAGGGCCCAAAACTTCTATTTTAAGAAAAAAAAAAAAAAAAAGAAGCAAGTATTGAAAGATAGTAAGACTACAGATGAAATATAGCCATACACTACGGCAGAGACTTCGACAAGGCATCTAAATCGCCAACGGCCGACAAGCCCGTATCTTCTCTGTAGGATCATTTGTTTTATTTCTCTCAGAAGGTAGAGTACAGTGCCTTGTACCTACCCTATCTCTACGGATATCAGTCACATTAATGCCTTGTACATTTTTTTTTTTCAGACTAATGGGTATCAACATGAAATGCTTTCATTAGGGATATTTTGGTTTTTATACCTCTCAGGTCTCTTAAGAGATGTCTGTTGACAGGAGGAAAAAAATAATAAAAAAAATAAAATAAAAAATAAATAAATATATATATATATATATATATATATATATATATACACACACATATATTGTGTTATATTTATATTAATTGTAAAAAAAAAAAAAAAACTTTTTAAGAACAATAAAAACTCTTCAAAAATAAAAACAACTAATAACATTTTTATAATATTACAATATGATTTAAGTATCTTATCTTGTGTTTGTGCCATTGAAGGAAAAATATAGCAGGATTATTCAGTCACAATTTCATTTAAAACTATAATTTTGTAACTATAATTAAATTCATTTTAAACCTAATTTTCTTTGTAAAAAAAAAAAGTTCTTGTGTGATTTTCAATAGTAAATAGTTATTTCGAATTGCTTAGAGTGTTTTATTAATATGGTATATTAAGATGCATGAACGGTCGAAACCTCTATTTGAATTCAAAAATAATAAGTAGAGTATTGCAGTTTTATGGGTGATAAATATTCAGGAGGCAGTTTTTTTTTTTTAAAAATTTTAATTTTTTATTTATGCCGACGTTTCAACCTAAACATGTGGGTCATCTTCAGGGCTGATTTTTTTTATAAAATACAATCAGAGATATAATATAATAAACTATAGTGATTGATATTATTTACCATTATTGATCGTATAATATTATATCTCTGATTGTATTTTTAAAGAAATTCAGCCCTGAAGATCACCCACATGTTTGGGTTGAAACGTTGGAATAAATAAAAAATTAAAAATCTTTTTAAAAAAAAGATTGCGTCCTGAATATTTATCACCCATGATATGTGGAACAGTCGATTAACTTCCTTCAATATTGCAGTTTTAGCTATCATTAGTCCAAATTATTAAAAAAAAAAAAAGTTTTAATAGATTTTTGACAGAAAAGTATAGCTGTTAAGATTTACGCAATGACCGAGCACTAATCTAACATCAAGATTTTATGTGGTAAGTAAGACTACGTCATCGGTCAATTTAAAATTTTTAGGCTTTGGTGTAGAAATCAAGTTGTCCGGAATTGCGATTTATACAAAGTCTACATGGGGTCTTATTTGATTTCATAGGGCTTTAAACTAAAATATGTGAACATAAATTTACCTTCTTAGTTCTTGCATCAAGGCCTTAATTTTTTTGCCTTAAAAGAAATTGATTCTGTTTTCATAATGTATTGTATAAACTATATTTGTTCGTATATTACATATACGAGAAGGGATAGTTTACGTAAATTCTTAAATATTATTAAATGACAATGATTAAACACAAGAAGCCGCAAAACCTGCAATAAAATTAATTCTAAATTTTTGTATAGATTATAGCTTCTTGTTTCTTTATTTGAATAGAAATAAAAGCTCTCTAATATATTTTCTGGTTATTTCAATAATCCACATATTTCTCTTAGCACTAGATGACCGTGTCGATGCTACGAGATATGTTAGGATCATTACAGCAGTAATTGTTTCAATCTCAAATGCTACTAATCTAAGTCGAGTATGGCATAGAAAAGAAATTACGCATTAGCTTGGGCAGTATGAATATCATATTAAGCTCTCAACGGAAATGAAGGAATCGTGATGCTTCACGAAAAGGGTCTAAGGACATCTAATATCTTCCACGGATCCGAAAATCTTCTGCATGACAATACTCTTACTTGGACTAGGAGAATGATACGGAAGATGCGCAACAGTTAGGTGTTGCTTTATTGTTTACAGGGAGCAATCATAACGAATGAACGCCCCGGCAGCTGGCACAAGATCTGATTACAACACAAGTGTTGCGGCATGTCTCCCAATTAGCATAGATAGAGAAGGGGTAGCCCCCCCCAATACCAACAGTAATAAATTAGATGTCACCAGCTATTGTGTCCTCATGGGAACCATCCAACCCTCCTCTGCCCCGTTTATCCACTTTCTTGTGCGCTTCCTCGCAAACCGTGGACCATTTTCCACCGCCGTTTGTGAAATCGGATAGATATTTGATAGATACGGAGGGTGATTCGATAATCATAGAGGATTTACCAATAAGGTGGGTAAAATTATAGTGGAATATCTATTGCTATAATAAAACAATAAAAATCCTAATATTTCATATTAAGAAGGAACTTTATCGATTAATGTTTGACCAATTCAAGCATCATGAGAACATAAAAAGACAAATTAACATATGAATACATCCGTCTAAAACCTCATGAAAAGCTTCATCTTATCGTGACCAACAACTTTTCTATTTACTAACAACTTATCATTATATATAGTAATAATAATGATAATTACTGTACGAAATTATTATAATATTCCTATTACTGGGCTTAAGTCTCTCAATTGCCAGCATATTACTAATATCATGAAATGCAGCTAATCTCACTCAAACAGTATCAAAATACTAACCAAATATTACCTATATACGTCCAAGATAAAGTCCACGTTACGGACCCATTTTTATAAAATTATTAGTATTCGTTTAAAACTTTGTGAATTACTTCATCTATTCTATTTAAGAAAATTCACGGAAATGGGAATCTAAATCTAAATGGAAATCTAAATTATTTTCAATAATGTAGATCGTTAAACTTTGTCTATTTAATAAGATACTAAAAACTTGCGAACACCCATTTCTTTTCCACTTGAATCGTAAGATAATTTGATTACGAAATCGAGAAAAATAGGTAGCCTACAAAAATATTGGACATTTTGACATGACCTCCACCTCCAACATGTCAAAATAAGGAAGTTATATAGATCAAGCGAACCAATGTTTTTGTATATCACCTTTTTTTATGAGTCAATCAATTTTCTCTGATCAAGTGACCTTATAATATAAGTAGAAAATTTCATTGTGAGTTTTTAGCCCCTCATTAAATTTAATGCCACATTTCTGAGAATTTTCTTAGAAAAAAAATTGTAGGTTACGATAAGACGAAGTCTCTCACGAAGTTTTAGACGGATACTAGTAATTTTATAAAAATGGTTCTATACCGCGGACTTTACCTTGGACCGATATAGGTAATATTTGGCTAATCTTTTGATATTGTTTGTGTGAGATGAGCTGCATTTGATGATTTAGTAATATGCTGGCAATTGAGAGACTTAAGCCCAGTAGTAGGAATTTTGTAATAATTTCGTACAGTAATAATCATAGCAATAGAAATCCATTCGAAAACAAATATCTCATTCAGACGCAATAATTGAGGAAAGAGTGACCAATGATATAATTCTTATGGTAAGTGAAAATCGGAATATAGATTTTAAAAAAAAAAATAATTGTCTGTATATAACAATGTTTCGAATAATAATCATTTCGACATACGAGTTTCACTCACTTGATTTAACAAAAAAAACAAAACAATTTAACCGTTAACTAAGTACGAGAATGTAAAATATTTTGTTAGTTGTTAAAGATTAATTATCAGCGTCTAATTATGCTTAAATTGTTATTTGGAAAATAGAAAAATTCTTGAAAAAAAGATTTTTAAAACATTAAATTAAAAATTCATAAGATACACCCCGACACTAAATAATATAATATAATCTGAAATTATTACGGTAATATTTAAAAAAGAATATTTTAATAAATCGCCTATTCGCGATCAAATAATAAATTGTTTTTCATAAAGTAAAACAAAAGAAGGGAGAATAGTTTAAACTTGCGCCTAGGCAATGTGGCAGATATTTGATTTTGACCATAGAAAGATTGTAAATTGATTATCATTGCAGTTTTATTATTATTTTTGAGATTTTTTTATAAACGTATTTTTATTATATACTTTTAAAATGTTTAATTTTATTATTTGAATGTATTTTTATATTTATTTTTTATCTATCTATCTATATTTATGTATTTTAATAATTTTATTAAAGACAGTTTCCAACAGAAGTTTTTATTAATATTAATAAACATGGATCCGTATAAAGCTCAATATACGGTTCCATGATTGCTAATCTTAATAAAAACCTCTTCTATCCAAAACATTTCAGGAACTAAACAAACACTTTTTTATAAAATATTTTTATGTATTTTAATTTTTTAAAAATATATGAAAATAATCCTTTAATACTTCTGTATCGCTGCAATTATTGGCATGTTTCAAATTATTAGTGTTATTAATCTTTATTACCCGACAATTGCTATAAATTTATTTTGAATTAGGACAAGGAAACGAATAGGCAAAATATTATTTAAGAAGAATCAATCGGACAAACTCATTGATTGATGATTCCTGTGCTTCCGAATGGGGGAGGTGTGGCAGATTCCGATTCTAACCTCAACCATTCAGCGTTTAGCAGTTGTGCGGTTGGCGGTCCTGCAATATTAAACAAGCGAACGCCCACGCTGTATCAATGAGTCTTTCAATAACTCGCCAATCAACGCATCCAACCAATCCAGTCTAAATGAATTCACTGTGACCGCATTCGCGGGGAGAAAGCCCACGGGCATCACTCGTGCGCCGATTTTAATCGGTTTCTTTATTAAAATTATCGTCTGGAAATGTGCCTAAGGTCGTAGCCGCCCATCTGCTAACCGCATTTTTGCTCTCTTACTTTAAGAATTAATGCGACGAATTACCGCTTACCCCAAGTGACCTTAAGAATTTTGATGAAGGGAAAAATTTGGCAATCGAAACTGGTCAAAAGAAGAATTTAAAATTAATTAGGTCCTTCAGAGAACCGGATCATAAACAGTTAAAACATATCGTGACTACAATGCCATTAACATAATTCTGTCAGCCTGTTTTTCCCTCTTTCTCTTTTTTTTTTTTTTTTTTTAATCCTCTGCTTAATTTGTTCCATTTATAAACTAAAATTAATAAAATATATAAATCAGCCGGCATATAAGAACATTTTTCACATTTCATTTCTATGTATACGAATAATACCTTTCGTCATTGAGACAATCATTAATTAGAAAAATTAATCGATTGTATAGAAGTAATTATCGCTAGAGAAGTGACCGTTCATCAGGATTATAATTTAAATCCTAAATAATCAGCCTCTAAAAACACAACAAATAATTATCTGAATGAATTAAGGAAATAATCTGCATGATATTCATGTAATTATAATACAGATAACCTTGATAATTTGACAAGACTTGTGTCAATTTTATTTTATTTTTACTCTTTCCTACATGTTATTAATCTCATTCTGAATAACTATAAAAAAAGTACAAAGATCGTTTATATCATTTTTTTTTTATTCATTTTGCCAGGAGAATTACATATAAATATACAACTTACGGCCAGAGGTCTCCCAACTTCTCCTTGCTGTAATACTCATAGATGAAGTTGGTGGGTTGGTCGTCCGGAGGTGCGCTGATGTTCAGCATCGCAGAGGTAGCAGCTGTCAACGGATGCTCGTAGTAGATCCTCCAGCCTTCCTCTTCTGCCATACCCGGCTGCTCACGATCTGAAAATCAGGCTGCTATAGCCGCTTTTCCAAGAGGGATATTTGTTCGGCGCCGACCTCCACAGTACTAAGTGTTTCCTCCTCAACAACACGCAGATGGTATCCAGCTCTTTTAAACTGGATGATGGATACGAATCCGACAAGTAGCCGATGCAAATTGAGGATACGTCGCAAAACGGACACGTTCGTTTGAAAAATAACCAGCGATTTATAAATACAACCTTCCTCCACTGAATAAGTTATACCAACTGTCAGTTGCAAAATAAAGAAGTCAATCGACCAATAAACGTATTCAGTGTCATGATCTATAAATTTTGGTAGGTAATCAGATTAATGAAAAAAAGAGAAAGCAATACAAGAAAATATAATTAGTTCGTTTAAAAGTAGATCTAATTTGAAAGCTTATAAACTTATTTATTACTTGAAGGTAGAAAGAGGATTTAATTATATAATTCAATGATGAAATATTTTAAAACTATTCTTTGAATGGATGATAGCATATTCAAATCCATATTAAATAATTAAATAAAAATTAGATAAATTTGTATTTTCAAAATGAAAATAATTTGTTTTTTTTGTTTACTGGAGTATAAGTAACAATCTAAATTTATATCAGATAGATGAAGGCCGAACGAGTAGGGGTTAGGATCTTATACAGGCATGAGACGTATTCTTGGTTTATTTATTTTATTGGTCACATACGTTTAAGATTTGGTAAACAATTTTATATTAAGGTAGTAGTTCTTGCTGACCAATCAAGCCGGATGATTGAACTCCTTTATATGCTTATATATTATTAACAAATAAAGAATTTATTATTTTATTCCATGTTTTCAGTTCATGGTTGGTTGTCCGCTCCCAAAACCGATACGAGAAAATAAATTTAAGGGGGTAAATGTAAAAGCTTTGAATCAATTTTATGCTTTCAGAATGTAATTACTGGACACAGGAATGTTACAAGTGAAGAAATGGTTATTTATTTGTTACTGCTGTAGCATTAACAAGACGTGGGTCACCTGACCAGTTCGAAAAAGGATTCGCATTGTTTATCGTAAGCCAAGCTGAGCACTAAATGATTAGTAAAGATTAGGCTTCTACGATTTCAAGTGCAGTAATGTGTTCCTGTAATTGAGACTATAATTTAAAGCCAGTAGCAAATATGGAAGCTTGGACCTGTCTACACAGTGTAAAGTGGACTCAGGAGGGGATATACAACATTGAAAGCATACACCGCTATAGTTGATCAATTATCATTCAACAATACTTCGGATACATTAGATGGTACTAAATTGTTTTTCAGGGATATCAATGAGAAAAAGGTTTAATAAAAAAACAACGTAAAAACACATCGCTCAATGTCACTGGGCACTGTCCAATTCTACAATGAATCTGATTACATTTCTGATTCATGGCGGAATAGAAACTCTGGAAAAGGAAATGCTGTGTACGTGCTCGAAGATACAATATGGCAGGGCAAAAGTGGACAATATATAGGCTGCTGTGTAGCAAGGGAAAGTGGACAAGAGAGGTTTATGTAAACGGTGGAACAAGCAGACTTATCTGTCCAACAGGGCATCATTGCTAAGAGAAAATATTTTCATTTCCGTCCTGCCGACAAGCTCGATGTCACTTTCTCGAAACCAAGTCGACCCGGACCATTTTCAGCAGTTGCTCCTTACACGCGATAAAAATGATAGCGTACTGACCTATGAAGTCTAGTCAGTTATTCATACCTACGGAATTTCCAGGTAGATACACGTAACTCTGGGCTTAGGAGCTACAACAGACATATAAAATGAAAGAAATTTAGGTTGTAACTAGGAGCATTATGTCTAATTGCATTCTAAATGAATATTAGCAGAGAAATATATTGTTTCTCAATTTTTATTACATACCAACAATATTGAATCATTACTATCATAAGCGGGATGATATTAATTCTCTAAAATACTATCATTTCAGCTAAACGGGCAAATTATTTATGGTCATTCGACAATGACATCCGATTTTTCCCAAAATGTCCAAACCGAGCATTCTCATGGATATCATTGGCAAATAATTTGGATAGATGAAATTTGAAAGAAGTTCTCCAAGCGCTTTAGGTTGGAAGCGCTACATGGCAATCAACCTCGAAAATAAACATTCAAGTATCATCAATTCTACCAACTTAAATGGAAAAGGAAAAAGGAACCAACTTAAATGAAGAAGTAAAGTTGCCTTTACAGTATTCGAAAATAAATTAATGTATGTGAGCAGTAAGCCTAAGTCAATTCTGAATTTACGTAAAAAACAAAATTCTATTCTTCAGCAGGGTACCTTATCTAACCTAACCAGACTCCCTTCGGGAAAAATGTATTAGCTGTTTTTCTTTCACTAAAGCATCAATAAAGCGGATTCCTCCGCGCGCTTGAATGTAGACAGGGAACCTCCCTCTGATAAACAATCAATTTTCAAAGAATGCCTAATGGACTATGAGAAGAAAGTTTTAATAACATCTATCAAACTCGACCATCATGTAGAACTGGACAGGGGTGTATATGATCCAAAGAAAAAGATGCCTGGTGTCTTTCTAAATAAAGCTAACTTTAGCGAAGGCTCGATAAAAGCTTATAGCCATCGACTGACATCGTATCAATGGTACGTGCCCGTCATCCCATTCCAGGAGCAGTTTTTTCGCAGGCCGGCCGGGCTTGGATAAAGAAGGCACGTCAGTCCTTTCTCAGTTTAATTGCATTCTATTAGGTTCATTAAAGGCGGGTAGCGGACGGAATAGCGATGCGGCGATGGGCGTTGTCCTGTCCTAGAAATGCTCTTCACCAGCTCTCCCTCTGTTAACTGCGCTCTTTCCACTCACCCTCTGCTTCATCTACCAAAGAATGGGTGGCTGAGCACAGGATCAACGTTTAAACTATTACTACTATAGGGATGGTACTTTATTCTCGGTAAATCTCAGTCTAGAGATCAATAATACAATTCTAGTCATATTATTATTTAAATATATTATATAAGGAGAATCGACGGTGACAGAAGAAGACCACGCTTGATGGACGAGGTGAAGGAAATGCTGAAAAGGATGGGAATCCAAAGATGGAGAATGCTCGGCTGGGAAAGAGGAGAGAGGAGAAGGATTATAAGAGAGACTTAGATTCTTGTAGGATCTTAGTGACAAAAATTAATAAATATTCGATATTATTGGAAGATTCTAAAACAAAGTCTTGAGTCTCTCCAATACCAAAATATAATAAACGAGTTAAAGTTTCTTCAGTTCAGATAGCTTCATAACGAAAAAGATCATATCACATTAGTAAAAACCGAAACCGCACATTTCAATCCAACATTTTAATAACAACTAAGTAAATAAATATAGTCCGTAAGACTTAATGTATGCATAGTAGTTTGTCTAATTCCGTTACAACAAAAAGGAATATTTTTATGAAACTCAATGAAAAAGGACTCTTATAAGCCAATGTGATTGCAGGAATGCTCCCTCTTCTCCTACATTTTGGCGAGAAAAAAAAAAGCGTGACAAAGTAAAGGGGCTGTTTCAATTTAAAATAACGTTATTGTATTAACTAAGCGTCCCTGCAATCAATTTGGCTGAAAGTAGTCCTTTTTTAATGAGTTTCTTAAAAGTATTCCTTTTTGATGAGACCTTCAATGGAGTTAAAGGAGCGATTATGCATCACACTCTCAGTTTAATATATACCAAATATATGTCATGTGTTTTTTTTTATTTATTTTGCTGTTGATGAAATGTGGTGTTCCTGATCAGAATTAATGTGCTCTTAATTTTTCCTGTTCTCATGACGCCCGAACTGGCGAAACATTGGTTATTTATTACTGCGATTGAGGTTTTTCAAATAATATTTCTATTATTTATATATATATTTATATTAAACAATTTTTTCTACCACTTTTCAACAATTGAAGAATATATCTCGGGCGTTCGTGCTCAGCACTTGGAGTTGATATTTCACTAATGCAAGCATTTTCACATAGTTAAGGGTTATTATATCACACGTGGAGAGTTTAGCCAAAGGAAGCTGATGATTATGTATTACCTATTTAGTTTAACACGGTTCGTTGTATTAATTATAATTGCTACCGGAATGAAACGGAAATAAACTATCAAACCCCGTGTCCCATGGCGGTGTTAAGAATTTTAGAAAACCTACTTCAGTAAGTTAATTATTTATTTGCAGCTTGAATATATTATTGAATTTTTATGTAACTAGTTGACTCATGCGAATAATTAGAAGAAAATGTTATTTAGTAAAGGAATAGCAAAACAATATGGAAGTAAGTGGATCCTTTGTATTGTGTAAGGGATGAATTGTTTTTCCTGGGTCGATTACAATATTCCATTTAACATAATAGACCAAAGTATTTGTCCAAATTGGTAAGCTAGATCATATTTTTAAACGCTGCCCGGAAAAGTAACATTCAAAATAAAGCCTCGATCATAGGATTTTTTAAATTATTAAAAAATATAAAATGCACAAACAGAAAAATGCCATTAAGAAATAATAAAGTTTGTATCAACCAGGAAAAAAAAATATAGTAGAATAGTAATCTTTAAAGAGGAAGAAATTATTAAGTATACCAAAACAAATGGACTGTATCTTTGTTAATAATTGTCCGATTTTTACAATTTTTGTTTTGTAAATAATTTGGTAATATTTTTATTTATCATGGGTACAGTAAAAAAATGCATAATTTTTGAGTTCTTAGTATTCAGCCTCAAACCCCCTCCCCCCGCCCCGAACATCCGCCTCTGATTAAGAGTATTTATTTGATTAAAATAAAAAAGAGATTTATGATAAGAATAGTCTATTTATAAATTTAAAAAAAAATATCACCAGTGATGCGGTTGAGAGTAGCGCAGGGTTCTCCTGGAGTTCCCTCGCCTGATTGTAAATAGGTATGCATGTGTTTTTTGCTTAGTTTTAATTTTCTTATTTTTAGGTTATTTTATTTTATTTATTGTATATAAATTTTGATTATTATTTATTGTTATTTTGCATTTGTATTTATTTTATATTTTTTGTACATACAGTGTGAATGTTATCCTACCTCACTATAACTAATGTCCAAGTAACAGATTGTTGTAATACTCAATAAATAAAATTTAAAAAATCAATGTTTCAAAAGTGTAAAAAAATATGACAATTTTCGGTTTTTAAATTTGGGCGAAAAGGAAAACTATTTTTGGCAAGCCTTTTATTAGAAAATACATTGATCTTCATAATTCTTTTTACGTTATTTGAATGAAGTAATAGTTGCGATTTGACTGAATCTTTATCTAAATTGTACATTTTACTTTTCTCTTGCACGATTCCTGCTCCTCGAACTCAAAATGGTTCAAGTACGCCACTGTCTTTAAGCTGGATGATGGCTGCGATATTCGTTAGGTGGAAGAGATGAAGGGGTGTCGCCAACGCTGCCGAGATTGATAAATGACACCGCTTTTTCCATCCTATTATCGTATGAATGCTCCCCTCCTCATCTTTGAGGATAATATGATTTTTTTTTTTATTCTCGCCTCAAGCCACCCCTCCTGTGAGAAACGCCTGATCGACCTTGACACCTTCCAAGTTTCCACCGTATTTTTTTGTACCGTCTCAGGTTCTCTAATGGCGGGGGTGATGCTCTCAAGAACGGTCTATGAGGCAAAGCGGAGCTATATTTTTAATACATGTTACGAGGAATAGTTGAACTTTATACGATTTCCGAGTTATAAAGGTAATGCGAGATGCATCGAGATAGATTCCTATACGAGGTTTACAATTACATGCATAAAAGTCGGTTTGAAAATAAAAATTGTATTGCTACATTTCAATGACATTGTATCGATTTTAATTTTGAACTTCCAATTTTTAGTAACACATCATCATCATTAAAAACAAAAATGCTACGTGTCTGACCATTTAAATAATATAATCACATTTTAATCTAGATGTTGAATTTTTGAACGTCGTATATATTAGTAAATAAAATATGATTACAAAAGACTACAAATTTTTGCTATGGTACTGTTTTGAACCATCGGGTTTGATAGGCTTTGTAATTATGATCATTATTTAATCGTTTCATGAATCATAACTTTAAATATATATGTATATATAGCTTAAGATAGTAATTATAGTCGGATAATAGGTCATGATCAACACTTTAATAAATTAAAACAGCTCCTGATTATTATTTATATTCAAAACGTTACGATCGTAATTTTTAAAAGCAAATAATGGGATTATCTTTAATTAATTATTTATTTTAAAAAACAGCGATCGAAACGTTTTGAATTATAAGAATAAACAGGAAGTTGTTTTAGTTAATTGAAGTGTATTTCACGACCTCTTATCTGAATGTAATTATTATATTAAGTTATAATATATAAAAGTCAATCAACAAAAATCTTGTAATATTATATATATATATATATATATATATATATAAATTATTCAATTGAACATAATTTCGTAAATATGATCTATCGGATTCGCTTTAGATCTCTTAAATATTGTCATTTCTAATAGATTAGCAAAGGAAAATACACGTTAATATTAAGTAAATATTATTTCAATTATTGATATTCAACTAAAATTTCGTGAATGGCTTCAACGTATAGTAGCCAACACATTTTCGGAAATAAGGGGTTTTCAAGCTGGAGATCAGTAAACTTTGTCCATGTAACCATGTTATAAGAACTCGCGAACACTCATTTGCTTTTCACTTGAATCTTAAGATAATTAAATTACAATGTAGAGGAAAAAAATGGCCTGCTAAAATAAAAGGGCCGTTTGGCGTGAACGCCGCCAAAATGGCAAAATACTGAAGATAAATAGGCCCATTTTTTTTTTTAGGCAAAATATTTCAGATATTTTGCGATCAAATTACGATTCATGTAAAAAACAAATGGGTATTCATGATTTTTCAGTAATTATTGAAATTAATTAATTTAACGAAAAAATTAATAAATTATTAACTTGATAAAAAAGAGGTCTGTACCGCGGACTATTAGACCAACAGTAAGTAGATGATTTTTTAGTAAATACATTAATAATAATAATAAAAGACTTAGCGAACACGAACGTTCGATGCCGAGACCACCAATCTCTTATTACGCACCTCCCACCACCGGTCACCGTCCAAACCCAATCCCTTCAGATCGCCCATAAAGCAAATTTCCCACCTTCGTTTCGGTCTATCCCTCGGACGTTTACCAGTGTTTACAGTGAATATTAACCTTTTAGAAATTCTTTCGTTGCAAATTCCAACAATTTTACTAGCCCATTTTATTCACCGCGATGTAATTATCTCAATTATATTTAACTGAATACAGTTCACGCAATTCGGCGTTGTATAACCGTCTAAACTCTCCGGTTAACTCATTCTTCTTCGGTCCGAATATTCTGCGCAATACTTTATTTTCAAAAACCTTAAGACATTGCTAATCCCTTTAATGTAAGCGGCCACGTTTCGCATCCATAAAGAACTGTAGAATAATGGTTTTATAGATTCTAGTTTTTTAGTTTGGGTACAGACCTTAAGCCTACCCTTAATCTCTTAAATTCAATACATTAGTGTATTTAAATACTGTATAACTTGTATTTATGTACTGTATGTACATTGTTATGACTTTGCCATAATAATAAAAAAATTATGTTTATAAAAAAAAAAATGATAAAATTGGAGGCACCGACATCTCATTTGGCCTGGTGGAACAACGAACTCCTGGCGCAGACAGCTGGGACTAAGGGTGCTGTGAAATGAAGCCGAAAAAAGATGATATTAATGAAGAGAGACTAAGTAAACAAGCGGCAGAGCGCTACCTGATCATATAATGGAAAGTAAACAATGATTAATGATTTGTCATTCATAGAGGCCTTGAGAAAGTGGGGTAGCACGATGGAGACGTCAGAGGCGCTTTACCCCTCCTCAATCGTCCCCGGAGACAATGCCGACCCTCCCTAATCGATTTTTTTCTCATTCATTGCACATAGTAAATGATTTTTCATTCTTGCAAAAAAAAAATCAAAAAAATCACGCCGTTAGTTCAGTTATGTTGGTATCAATCAGAAAGAAATCCGCAATAATTAGAACCCATACTGCAAGGAAGAATTTGATATAAAAATATTTTTTTTTAATTTATTTACTTAAACGTGGAACTTTTATAAAATAAATCGTTTCATTGAATTTGTGTAACATGATTTTTGCACTGCGCATGTAGATATCAGCAAATAAGCATCCGTAGTGATTTTAGCAAATTTTTTTACACTACTATTGGTCTTGATTTAATAATCATGTATTTTTTAAGTAAAATCCTTTAACTTAAAATCTCAAAAATGTATAGGATTTTTTTTTTAAATACTGCATGTCCCGTTTGAATGGTTTCGCAAGCGATTTCCAGGCATGTATTGAGCTTATAAAGATGATTTTGAGAAATAACTTATATTTAAGTTATTAAAATAGAGGTGAAACCAGAGTAAGTTTTTCTGAGGGGAACTATCGTAATGACCATAATGGTTAAGATAAATATTTACCTGTCTATATGAGAAATTGTAAGATATCGATTATCTAACCATTTTCATGACTCTATTTCATGACTATTTAGAGTAAGTTATGTATATATGGAATAGACTTTCGTAGGAATAGACGAATTAATTAATTAATACCATTGGTGAATCTAGGTGATTCATTTAAAAAAAAAAAAATTACCCACTATTAATAATACTCAATGAATAATAGAATATTTACAATTATTCACGAGTACGTGTACTACTAGGCATATTTTACAGATGTAATTTTTTTTTCTGGATGATAATATGATAATAGAGAGAAAACCAGAGAAAAGTTGCAATTCAATGTAAAATTTTAAAATACGGAGACTTGACACGCTCGTCTGATTTATAATCAATAAATATCATAAAAATAAAAATATATTTCAGTCTCAAATTTTTTTTTTATTGAAATTTACAACATGAATAGAACACTACCCATTGGTAGCACTCCAATTATATTTCTATATAAGAAGGTCCCGAGGCCATCTTCTTTTCAGGTGCCTCGGAGGATTATCAGGAATAGAAGAAGAAGGAAGGTTGGAAACAAGAGGGTTCGGATGGTTCAGAAGTTTATCATGGAAGGATAGGTATCTGGATTGAGCTAAATCGGAAACATATGGTACATTAAGTTCGTTATGGATAATTTTATTTGTGACAAAGTAGGGAGCATTGAGGATTTTGCGAAGGATTTTGGGTTGTAGGGATCGGATATGAGAGGAATTTGATGGTTTAGTAGAGCCCCAAAGCTCGTTGTTTCAAAATTAAATCTTAAAAAATCGGCTAAAATTTACATAAAATCTGTAAAATAATTATTTTTAATTCTGCTTGTTTATAATATAAAAAAAATCTTAATATAATTGATATGACCTATATTATGTACCGTAAAGTGCTATTATTTGATACTAGAAAAAATAATTAAGACAGCTATCTTAATTAGTAAAGTCCAAAATCGGTCTTGAAGTTGCACTTTGCAGGACCAAGAACAAGACTAGTAAAAAATAAATCGATTTTATGAATAAAAATTAAGGCAAAATAGTTACTAATACTTGACAATTTTAGTTACTATACCTAAAGAACTGGTAAAACCAATATACTTATGCTTTTAACTCTTTTAATTTTTCAGTCTGGCTAAGTTAAGTTTCTCCTATCTAAACAATTACAGTAATATCTCTATAGTAATAAGCTAATTGGTAACTGCAAAAGACTAAGTACACTCGTCATGGCATAGCATTTGGGCTACACTAATCATAATACATAAAATACGATACTGACCTTGTTTTCTTACTATGTTAATATTAGGTGAAATTTTATTTATTTATTTTCCAATTTTTCAAATACCAAATAGCTGTATCCCTACCAGCGTCAATATCCTAAGTGTTTGATGATTATCAATTTCTTTTTATGTAGTCCAACGCTAATGAATTCTTGAAAGTTGTTTAAATGCATGTAGGAATTTAATAAGCGGTCAGAAATTACCCTTCACTTTAACCGACTTTAGAGTCCTCTAGTAAATGACTTCGATAAATTCTAAATTATTATCTATAAAACTTATCTCTCGTATGTGTATATTTTTTTTTTCTAATTTTCGTTTTGATAAGCAGGAAATGGGATCTGAGCCAGTGGAAAGTAATCTATATAATCGTATCTTATCTTTTCATATCAAATTTTCAAATTTCAGATTCGAAATTATATCATATCTTCAACTGCGGGGAGAAAGTAGGCGATTCAAACCACGCTATTCCTATTCTAATTAAGAGTTATCCAATTAAAATTCTTATTATCCGACAATTAAGATGTTACATCCTTCAGTTGGCCACCAGCAATCACGCCAGTTTGAATCAACACTCAAATTAGATGTCTTGTGAAACGGAAGGTGTAATTTTTCTTAATTACGAATAATCTTTCCAGTACTATGTTCTAGATGGAATTTCGTCATTCGTTTCTAACTCTATATTTTAGAAGTAATTTTACAACCTGAGAATTCTAGTAGCAACATCATTTCAAAAGAAACGATCCATAATATGTCCATTCCTGTGTCACATGAATGGATGGAACAGTATTTTATTAATGCAACCTTAAATATGGATTTTACCTTTTATCATTCAACGGATATTTTATTTTATAAATATTTATTATTAAAAGCTCATGGTTTGGAAGATACTAAAAAAATTGTTTCAATTAAATATATATATATATTCAACGGTCTTGGGAAGAAGTAAACTAATTGGTCGGTTGAAAAATGGAGATTTCAAGTTTTGAGCTTCAAGGACTCCGTATGATAAATACCAAAACAGATAAATATTGATTTTGAAAAAGAATATTTCTAAAACTACATTTTTTTCATTGGTCCATTAAGAAAACATTAAAGTAACTCCTAAAAGCATAATTGTTTCTGTAACCACGTTTACTTATTGATTGCTTTTTTTTTTTTTTTTATTGTGATCACTTAAACATAATTTTATATAGTTCCTTTCTTTTCTCTTCCAGAGTATTTACCATTAAAGAAAATTTAAAAAAAAAACCAAGGCCCCAAAAGTAAATTATGGATCCGCTTATGTTTTTTTCTATTGATTAATAATTAATTTTATTTATTTACGTATTTATAAGTGTGATGTTGCGTTTAGATATTAATTTTTATATTTGCATGTAATATTTAGCTTGATTGAACGGTGACAAAATTATAGAAAAAAAATTAAATATTATGCCCTAAACAATGCCTTTAAATGATTTTTGTTGTATAGCAATGTTATTTAATGGTTTAAAATGTTGATAAGGTATCGTTAAAATTTTACAAAAAAAAATTTAGAACTATCTATCCTTAAAATGTCTTTCACGAATTAAATCTCTTTTGAAGATAAAAAATAAAAAATTGAATACTTGATGGTTGACCGTGGTATATTATTAGTAAGAAAGTGGTTCGGAGTGGCGGTCATAAAAAGATTAAAATAGTAAAAAAAAATAGTTTTAAATAAAACTTTTTTTTATTACTACTTTAGCCCTTTTATGACCGCATCCCCTGAAAATTTTCTTACTCATTAAATAAAGAAAATTTCTCCATGATGGGAGTTTGGCCTAATCATTACAGATATTTAGATGCCGTTTTATATCATAATTGAGAAGATGTAAAAAAAATAAAATTATATAAACACTAAGGAAACCCTTCTTATACTGATAGCCTTCTCTGTTTACTCAATAATGCAAGGGACACCTTGCCTGAGAGAAAGCCAACATGACCGGCAGGCCGAGGCGTTTATGGGAGTACGTACCTGTTGGCGGCCGGAGGCGGAATGAATTTATTTGCCGGGGAAGAATGGAGCTGGAACGGACAAGCAGCTGCCTGAGGTACGCACAAGTTGACCGTTGCAAGAACCGGTCCAGCAGGTAGCATTGCAGGTTAAAACTGTAAGATAGGACCAACAGCCAATCACATTTTATTGAGCTGTAACAAATACCTACAGCGCAGGGCCCATCGTTGAGCCCTTGTTATCTTCTCTTTTATCGCGTTTGCTAATTTGTTGGTCAGTAATGTCTAAAACGGCGTCTCAAAGGATAATGATTTCAATATAATTTTTAATTACTGGAGAACGGAATTTCCTTACAATAAAATGTGCTATATAATATGGTGCTATTAACGAATTGCGAGGAAAAAAACAAAAAAAACAAGAGTGAATTAGCGTCATGTTAAACAAGTATAATTATTAGCTACAGAATTAAAATAAGCTTTTACAATTTTTTTTTAGCCGTAAACATTTTTTTTTTAATCTAACATATGAAAAAAAAATTTCTTAGAAAAAAATAAGAAAATAAAATAAGAAAACGGTTGATTCTACAAGTTTGATCACTTAGCAAAACTTCATACATATAAATATATATTTATAATTTACTGCCTCATTCTTTGAATTTACTATAATTTAAGGGGTATTTATTAAATTTACTTTGGCCAGTTATTAAAAGGCAAGCAGTGGGGATAACTGAAGAATACTCGTAGAGATACATTTGTCTTTTTGGATTTTGATTTTAATTTTTAAATGTACGTCAGATTCCTTATAATTAATTTAAACATTAAAAACTTATTGATCAGCATTAACTACTAAGTATTTTGTTGAATATATATAAGAATAAACTGAACAGTGCACCTAACTGAATATTTAAAAAAATAAATCTTGGATGTAATAAGCTAATTAAATAATTGACAAGCCGAAATTTTATATACATATACATATTTCTAAATTGGGACACCTTTTATAGTAAGAGGGAAGCAAGCGCAGTTATATACAATCAAATGAAACGGCTCAAAATTTGAATAATTATTATACTTTTGATATTTAAATTTATCCCGGATCGACTGGAAGTCAGTAATATAACCCCCAAAAATGGACTGCACAAACGTGTGATTTGTTCAAACTCTTAATTTAATGATCAGGTGTTTACAAAAATTTACCTTGTCCTCAATTCCAAGTCAAAACATAATTTCGATCATTTCTATTCAATTTGATGTTTAAAAAGGAAATGCTAACTGACCTTTAACGGATACTAGGGAGAGGAAGCCCTCCTTCAAATCGGTTAACTTTTATAGACGAATCCATTGTCAGCAGGCATTACATTTGGTTTGTACCTTAAGAGGAATTGTCGATGGAGGAGATAGGAAGATGGCTAGGCGGCCTGAACAAGAGCTATGGAAAGTAGATATGAAATACAGTTAGCGATTACTAACTGGATGTAGACAGGGCTGATAAGGAAGATGTGGGGACCCCTCTTATCTGATCCCCTAACGGTCTGCAGGCTACCTATATATTTGAACCGACCTCAATTTCAAGTCCTCCCCACCCTTGTTGACCAGTAGCCCGCTACGGTTACCATCATCCAAAACAGATCGGCTTTGGGCAGCCACTACCTCCGCAGGTTTCTTCCGGGAGGATGTTGCTCCGTTGCCTTATGGTGAACTTAACATTTTAAGTTAATATGAAATATGAAATAGTAAAGTTATTTCATACATTGGAAGTTAAGTTATAGTCTATGGTACAGACCCCTTATCATCAAATTATTAACATCCTCCTAAAACTTCGTAAATAGGATCCATCTCACCGTAACCTATATCTTTTTTATTTACAAAAATTGTAGGAATTGGAGCGTTTTCAATCTTTCTCAAATTAACTTTCTCTATTTAATTAGGTACTAAAAACACATGAACACCCATTTGCTTTACACTTGAATCGTAAAATTATTTTATCACGAAATCGAGAATAAAGGTGACCTTCAAAAATATTGGGCCGTTAGGCATATCCTCAAAATAACGAGGTTATACGGGCCATACTGCCCAATATTTTGTAGGCCCAACATTTTTTCCCGATTTTGTGATCAAATTATTTTACGATTCGTATGGAAAGCAAACGCGCCATTTGTGAGAATTTTAATAGGAAAAAAATTGTAATGTAAATTGATATGAAGAAGCCATTTACGAAGTTTTAGATAGATTTTTTTTTTTACTTCCTCGGAATCGGTCACAGCCTTTACACTTAGATATATAAAGATACATTGAGTGTATAAGTGAATAAATTAGAAATAATAGGGGTAAGTCCGTATAAAGGAACGAAAAATTACTCTAGTTTCAATTTCATTGCACCTGCGGTAGTGTTGACCAAATGCAAAACCAAGAAGAGACTTGGCCAGTATTGGTCTTGGTCTCAGACTAGCAGATAGACTCTCGCAAGTCATGCAATTACCTATTATGTTATTGTTATTTATTAAACATATTAGTTTAGAACTTAAAACAACGCCTCAGAGTAGGAACGTATTGAGCTTATATGGACATAGATATAATCAAGCCCAACCAAATTAATAAAATTAACTTGACAATACTTTAAAACAGTCCTATGAGGACTCTTTAAAGAGTTCGTGTTCTAGATAAAATATTTGTTGTTTGAAGACCTAAGCTTAGGTACACGATTCAGCAAGAAAAAGACCTCTGTTTAGATTCTATGAAAGGTTTTAATATTAAAGCACCGTACTTAACCCCCATAATACCCCAAAATAATAATCAATACAGCTTTAAGTGTTGTAACGACCATCTTTGTTGTTAGATGGAAAGAATTGTTTTGACACCGTTACTAATGACAATCTATCAATATGGATATTGAAATACTCAATGAAAACCAAGTCTCAGTTTGCCTCAACTGCAACGGTATCGCAGATCTTCCCGTTCTCGCTCAAATATTGCATGATCAGTCTTTTTCAGGGAGCACTATCTGAATGGAACAAAATATTACTCTTTTAAATCCTGGATCACCGGCAGAAGCATTAACTGTTTTTATATTAGAAAGAATTTTAACTAGGATCCATTAAATAGAATTTTCTTTTGTCCAGTATTAAACCATGAAAAGAATCCGATAGGTCGTCAGAATTACGTCTAAATGCAAATGAGAAGGGGTTTGATATTTGATATTGATAAAATTACAGATCCCGCTGAGAGATATTAACGAAATAAAAGAAGCAAGGCTATTTTAGACAATTCAACTTTAGATGGGTGAGCAGGGAAGGAATCACCGAACATTGGAGGTGTGGCTTTCATCAGAGCTTATCTCTTCTGCATCAAGAGCCGCATAAAACGTATGGAGGCAGCTATAAAGGAGGATCTTCATGTGACTGCCATTGTCTACACCGGCCTGAATCGTCGTCTCTTATGGGATAACACGAAACGGTAAATTTCCGAAACGGAAAAACGGAAGGTAGGGAGGGGACTGGAGGCGGACTTGAGGCTACTAAATTGACTCGCCGTAAAGATATATAATTTAAGCGGTTCTATAAAAGAATGTGGCGAGGAGAGGCCATTAGGATGCTAATACTCCGGCCCGCTCTCCCCTCGTGAAAATAAAAAACTGTTATGTGGTCCCTGCTTATCTCCTGGCCTCATCAGTTATTATAGCCGCGTGAAAACCTAATAAACAACCCTTTCCTCAATCCGACTGAATCCAAGGCTACATTATCAGCCCCTTGCTATCTAATGTATAGTTGCCTCTCGAATTAGAGGCCCAGCTCGTCTTTCTCACAACCAGTCTTTCCTCGTCATCTGTCAATATTCCTTTCATGACACGTCAGGGGTTGAAGACTGATGGCCTAATTAGTCTCCATTGAGTTCCCACATATTATATTTGTGTCTCAGCTCACGATGGTCGTTGGGTTCCGAATATGAAGGAATCGACTTGCCTACTGAGGAGTTTCTGAATCAATCTATACACCCATTTTTGCGGTGTGGAAGAATTAGAGGAGCCAAAAATTAGAAGCAATACAGATTGCTTACAAACGGCAATGGTTCGTTTTTCAGAAATATACGTCAAACCTGCAAGCTCAATAGAAAAACGTGTGATATTACAGAGCTTGACTATAAGAGGAAGACACTTTTCTATCATTTTTTTTTTTTAAGATAAAGTATTGTTATAAGTTCTAACTATTGCAGTTCGCTTAACAGTTACTATGTCTTAAATTAATTACTTGAGAAATAGGTTACCTAGGAATCCATTTTGACAAATAAATAGACAAACGCTCAATCTTTAAAACCTTAGTATTTAGTTACATACTTGAGGAGTAAGGAATGGAAAAAGGAAGGGTTGCCTAAACATTATCTGTCCAAAGTAGCAGCTTCCATAAAGCGGTGTCTGAATGCCTCTATTACAAGGAAAATCATTATTTAAAAAAAAAATATTCCACTAATGAATCAACCATCTCTGATAAACCTGCATATTCAATGAATATTCAAATCGGTTTCTAAAAATGAATCACGAATCAAAAACTTAACTTCAAGGTTAAATCTGTGAAGAGAGTCTCTGAAACTCGGACACAGCATCTGACTACTATTGGTTGAACCGGTTTTATGGTCAACGCATCAAATTTTATAAATGAAGCACCATTCAATTTTTTATAGAAATAAAATAATTCGTGTAAAATCATAAAGGTAGTAAACTAATAAAATTGATCGAATTTAAAAATATATAAATAATATTCTAAAGCACTTTAAGATGATCTTCGAAAGTTGCATTTCAAAATTATAATGGCTTGCGTATTATTTTCACAATTTATTAAGAAATATGTAGACTAAATCTGAAGGTATCATTAAAAATATAGTAGGTCGAGTTTTACAACACGTTATTTAAAAAAAAAAAAAAAATAAAATAAGATGAAGTTACCAGTTTATAATGGCATCGTAATAAAAAAAAGTGTATTCTTAATTATCTAGCGTTTTAGACCTAACGCAGAAATATCTTTAAAAATAAAACTTAATAATAATATTAAATATTGTTTAGAATGACGTATAAATGTTTAGCTATATAATTCTAATAATTCTAAGCAACATAATGCTATGTTTATTATAGACATTTTCAATATAAATTGAGTTATATTTATAAAATGAATAATTACTTTCAAATTTATTCAATGAATTTAAATGGATACATTAAAATTGAAATGAAAACACCAAATACCTTCAACAAAAATTGGACCATAATTGAATGCATTGGACTAGTTCTTAGCAGTTCTCATAACTTTCAAAAGAGTGCAGCACTTGTACGTTCTACGCTCTGAATACACATCATGGGCAGAATATGTATTGAAGTATTATTTTATTTTTTTAACTTGAACAATAGACAACAAGTAAAAATATTTTTTTTAAACTTTATTAAATATGTATTTATTAACACACTAAAAAAAAAATGAGGTAACCACAATCCACGGTCTGGGCAAATTCATTCTGAGGAAAGACATCAATTCAAATTTTATAGTTATGTATAAATTCTTAACGCTTAATAATCTCAATTAAGAATCCTTTTCAACCGGATAAGCAAGAATTAAGCATTCAGGAGTAAAGGGTATATTGATGGAATTAGAGTAGAGTATTTGATTAAAACCAATAACTTTATAATAACCATAAATAAAATTAGATAAAATCCGATACCTATAACAAAGTTTTTGCAGAAGAACGGAAGTTGGTGGTGTGTTTGATGACCGGTTTTATGGGCGCCGAACAAGTTTTTGCTAGAAGCGTTTCCCTTTCCGGTGTTTTTAAATACGTACTTGATGTCCATTTAAATTTGACCAATGTGCAAATGTAATAAATCGTAAAATAATTACATTACCTAATCCTATAACTTAATTTCAAGGTTCGCAAAAAAAAAAAAAAAAAAAATTAATAAAATAAAAAAGCTTAACGATTTTTCAAACATATATATTCAAAATTGGAATTTCTACTAATTATAATTACTTTTAACCACCTTTAATTTAATTGATACACATTTAATGAGTATGCACCAGTTGTAAATTTCAGCATAATTAAAAATAAAAAATGCTCAAAGCACAATTAAGATTTTTTTTCGATTCTTAAAATGATGGAAAGACACACACATAGAGATGGATAGAGGAATGATCCCATGATTGACCGGAAAGAAAGCAGCTATGATAATTGGTATAATTGTCTCAAGAATGGCAGGTTTAACAATCCGGCTCAAATAAGACAGGTGTTTTGACGTATCACTTTTCTTATTCTCAATAATGAAATCTTGACTGGCGCGCACTTAACGAAGACCCGTGTAGACTCGGTTCGATTACCGCTCATACAATAGTAGAATTTTGAAAGCGGTTAGAAAAACTGAGTGCTTTAGTCAAGCTATTTGATTTACCAAAGCACGGATTGAGAATTAACCAATGACTGATCAAGAAATTGTCTTGGGGAAGGGGAGGGGATTATATTTGATTTATATTACATTCCTTTTAAAATAAACAATAACAAAACAGATTAAAACAGTACGTATATTTCTTCTAAATACTATATATACATATACAGTGGCTCACAGTCAAAATGATGCACCTCAATATTGATAGAAATAACTGAATAAATACATATCTACATGGCTTATTTCATTATGACAAGGAGGGATGGGGGGGGGGAGAGGGAAAGGCTCGTTGCTCAAATTGCATATCTGTAATTTATATATATTATCTAGTTCAGATTGTATTATTTTTTATCAACATAAAATAAACGGAACGAAACCACGGTTCGGACAATTTTTTTAATTTATTAAAAAATCTATAATATACATCGCCCCTTATTGCCAATTTTTTACCATAAAAATGGCACAGTCCCTAAAAACTTCCTTACATAACAGAGAGAAATTATCTTGTTTAGAATAAAAATATAAAATTATTAAAAAAATTAAAACTTTCCTTTATTATGACCTCCCCCCCCCCCTCCACCCTCTAAATAATTCAAGGGTACTGACGATGAGCATTGCTTACATCAAAGTTCCTCACCACAGTCGAGAGCTAGGAAATTTACCGATTTGGGAAGTCATACAGTGTAAGGATTACAGTTGAGCCTCTCTTTAAAAATGTAAACTGGCATTGAAATGGTCAGCGTAAATTACAACTGCTACTTATAACTAACCGGCAAAGTAACAGATGGTGAAAATAAAGTAGCTACATTTTTTTTTTTTTACCAGAAACGGTACAATAGATTCGCATTGCATGCGAGAAAAGCCTTCAGAGCCAAGACATGTTCTATCCAGAGCTGTCACTTTCTTGCATAAATTAAACCGTTACATAACTAAATGTAACATTTCATAACGCTAACAGTAGGCACACACGAACGGTGGCGGATTTTAACATATTATTTCACAGTCTTGGTACTGTTATTTCTAAGTAAGGTAGAGCCGTTGAGCAAGAGCTTACCCGCAGGCAGGACATTTTTATTTCATGGACTCATTAGTTTTAATTTTATTACGGTAATTATCTATTTAACATGATCTTGCAAATTAGGAATGCGCCTGCGCACCACGCATCTAGTATCAGAAGAGTTATTAGTATACATTGAATCGTACTGACTTAATGATGTAAAGTTATAAACAAGCAAAACAGATGTCGTGGGAAGTAGATAACATTCCATCCATTTCTCCCAAACCAGTAAAATTTATCATTATTTTTTTAACGTATTTGTGTATATTTGGTACATATATATAATTTTTTTTTGTCGACACAAAAATTAGAGTGAATCCGTATTTGGTAACGAATATATAATAAACCAGTTCGGCCATATGTCATACCAAAGGTACCGGTCAGGAATTCCTTTTCAGCCGTCAGTGGATACAAAATCAGACGTAATTAAAATATTGGTCAACAGTGGAACGGAAGGATGAAATGATATTGGAAATAGCTTCGAATTTTCCCTGCTGGATAAATAAATGTTACAGTCTGACAGGCATGTTTAAAAAAAAAAAAAAAAATGTGGCAGTTACTTTGATTGAATCAAGGAAAAATGAGAAAGGGTATATCCTTATTATTATTTTTTTATTGAGATAGTTATTTTTAAATTTTTAATTAAGAACTTAAATGTTTAAATCAATTACTAAAAATATAGTTACGCAATAGCATTAGCATTTAATGAGCCTAATAATTTTTTTTGTTTTCGAATGTTTGCATTGACTTTCCCACAAAGTCCCGCAGGCAACAAAGAGCCAATAAAGTTTCTTTATAAACGACACTTCAGTTTTGAAATGAGTGATTGACTAAATTGCATGTTTTACAAAATAAATTTTAAAATTTTACCATGTCATCAAAGAAACTTTGGAGGGACATATTTTAGATATTCCTGACCTATGAATAAATATGACAACTACGCTTTTACTGATGTCTCATGTTTTTACATAAGAAATGATAAAAGAAAAAGAAAACATGATAATTAAATATATTTTTTTGTATGATAATATATATAAGTGATTTAATTATATAAATGATATTACCAATTGCGAGAAAAAATTGGTAATAACCGTATTATGAAAACATTTATATCAGACTTGAAAAAAGCCGAAACGTTGTCATAAGGATGAAAATAAAAACATAATTGATTTTCGAATGGCTTTATGAATTATAAACTTTAATATATAGGTATAAAATTTATGTATTACAAGTGATAATTATCCTCTATTTCCATTAAAGCAATAACAATGTATGAAGGAGCACGGTGCACGAAGAAAGAAAATAAAAAAGAGAACTGAACTTATTTGAATTGAACCTAGCCACTTATTTGATAGAAGAGAGAGAAAAGAAAAGAAACGAAAAGAAAAAAAAAAGTGGAAGGAATAACCACACCCACATATCACATGGAGGCTGAATGTATAGTGCCAGATATATCTTACTTGGATTACATAAGCTATCACATTTTGGCGGAGACGTGCTCCAGGAATTAATATCTTTCTTTCAAAGGTTAAAATCTTTATCAAATGCTCTTCTCCATACTCTTACGTGAATATTTGGAGGTAACGGGACGGAAGATACACTTCACGACATGTCCCGGAAAAAGGATAAATTTAACCGACTGCCTTCCAAGCAGATATTTACGACTATACGAAAAAATTACGTACCCATCGTTGAACAATTGAAAAAAAAAAAAAGAGTCTAAATCTTCACCTAACAGTATTCTTGATAGACAGAGTGACAAACACTCTACACCTGACTGATGTAAAAATTATGTTTTTTGTCTGAATTAAGAGGGAAAAAAGTAAAAATATTATTTTTTTATGATACTTATTTATCTTAACTATTTATTACCCTTTTCTTTTATTTTTTAAAATCAATTTCTTAACTTTTCATTCACAAATCACATGACGCCGTTATCATATAGGCCTTATTATTGTCACGTAAATGAGCCTTATATAATTGAAAGCTCTCCCTCCCCCCCCCCCCCCAAATAAAAATAGAGAGTGAGCGAGAATATAGTTTCACCCCCTCCCCTTCCTAACATTTCAAAGAACAAACATAAAATAATAATTAATAACAATTAATCTACATGAATGAATACTTTTTTGGGTTTAAGGTTTTATACAAAATCCTATTTTGATTATAAATAATGTTTGAAGTATCTGAGAATTGAGAGTTCTTCATCCCACTGCCTAAAAATAAAAATACGTAATATATTTTATTTCTTTGTTAACATATTTTCTAATATACACATCAAAAAAAAAAAGTATTATATTGTTCGTTTTACAATAATCATGCTGATTATGTTAATTTTGAAATATAATATAAACTCCCAAGACTTATTCGGGGAGATCCATCTCCCCCTCAATCGGAAAGGAAATTCAGCGCCTACGATTCTTAGTAATAATTCCATTGATTTTATAACGAAACGTTGATGACGTTCGGAGCATTTTATTCAATTGTATTTAAGAAAACATAGCTGCTATTTTACGCGAATTCTTTTTTTTTTTCTTCTCTGTGGAAGGCTCGTAGAAAGACGTTTAAGACTTGGGCGACCAAGAGCAGACAGATTTAGCATTATGTCTTTTTGCCGGGAGTTTGAATACCATTAATCGTTGAAAATAATAAAATTGATACTTTCTATTCCCGTGAGATCCTTATTTTTATTTTTTTTTTTTGTATACATTTTTTTAAACTCAATTTTAAGGCGGAATATATGCAAACGAGATATAGGATGTTGTCGAAGAAGCTAACGGACGACGAAGGCATAAAGTTGAGGAGAACATTTACATAGGGACTCTCGTCACTGGTTTTACTTCCATCTCGCTTTTTAGGCTATAAACATTTTAGATGGACGACTTTACATATTTAAACCATAAATTCAAAGGTTTAACTTTCCACTCTTCCAATATTAAGGTTAATTAACCTAAAAGTTTTTTGTAACTTTTTTTTTGTGGTAGGAGAGGGGTATATATATTTTTTTTCCTGTTGATTTTTCACCGGACGGCAGTTCGTTACGTAAAGGGTAGCTGCTATTATCTCGTCCTTATTTTATAACTGATAACGAGAGAGACAGAGAGAGAAGGGAAAACACCGATTCAAAAATTTGAGGTAAATGTCAACCTCAAATATCAATCGTGAAACATTCAGCTCTATTACATCATGTTTATATACATATATATAAACAACGTAAAACTTAAATGTATCTCCAAGAATATATATATATTAAAAGCCCTCAAAGTTTAACAATTTATTTAATATTTAACGACGTTTCGATCAGTTTGCTCATTTTCAATAGTAGGAGAAAGTAGGAGAAGTGCCGAGTTCTGTAATTGACAGGCATTATAAATAATGTGAATAAAATGGAACATGGTAATTTACATAGTTGTAAACCAGATATAAGATAATAGAATAATATAATAGAAATATTTTAAAATTGTGGAGTTTTTAGAACTTGAAAATGAGCAAACTGCTCGAAACGTCGTTAAATATTAAATAAATTGTTAAATTATAAGGGCTTGCATATATCCTTAGAGACACCATTTGTAAGTACAATAAGTGTCATTGAAAAACTTCTACGAAAGTAACTAAATATATTAAACGCATACTTTAACGTCCGTTTGTCTTCCAATAATTTAACACATATCGACAATTCAACGGAAAACTTTCCGATTACTTCATGCGAATTAAAATATAATTATTGAGAAACCGGATTCGACTTTCGGGTTTTTTATAACCTTCCGAAATGTCAAGACATTTCGTTATAAAACTAAAAATAACTCGAACATCATCCGAAAAGATGTGTTAATAATATGAGATTGATCAAGATATTTTGTATTTTGAAGAGTGGTGACGAAACACTTTTGAGAGATATTTCAATCGTTAAAAGTATAAATAAATTTAGTGCCATTCATTAGTAAACAAGGGAAAATTACTAGAATGAAAGAGGTACATTGTTTTATTTATCCAATACTTCATTTGTTAAAAAAAAAACATTGATATTTGTGCAAAAGATACACCACTCAAAAATAAAGTAATAGTGGATTAATAGCTGACCGTCGTGAATATAATGAAGAGGAGTTGGGGCTAAGAAAAGAGGTAAAATTCTTCAAAAGCATTGCGCACAAAAAAAAAAAAAAAAAAGAAAAAAGTATATTCGCATTAAACGGCATGCTTAATGCAATGATCGGCTATATTTTTCTATATTAATAAATATACAGAAATACGATGTTATTTTTTTTAATTATTTTTTTCTGTATTATTATTTTAGTTCTTTTGTTTATATACATTTATTTTATTTTATTGTATTTATTTTTATTTTATTTTATTGTATTTATTTTTATTTTATTTATTTTTATTTTATTTTATTGTATTTATTATTATTAAGTTTCTGTATTATTTATTTATTTTTTAATTGTAAATAGAGTGTGAGTGTGCTCTCAGAGCACTATTATAAATGTCCTTGATGTGACAGAATGTAATATTTCTAAATAAACAAATATATAAATAAAAAAAAAATGTATTATTATTTGAATTATAACAGATCGATTGGCTTATTAGAATTTGGGAAATCGCTAAATTTGACAAATTCGAATCGGCGAGATTTAACTGCACACGTATAAGCACTTAGGATATATTGGCTGATGTTATTTTAATTTTAATTAAGTTTTTATTTATATATTTTTATTGTTTTATTTATTGTACATGGAGTGTGAATGTGATCTCTGAACACTATTATAAATGTCCTTTGAGACAGATTGTAATATTTTTCAATAAATAAGTTAAACATAAAAATTAGGTTTTTCAGTCAAGCATTTCAATTTTATTCCAGATAAAATAATATATTCTTTCTACATCTACGAATTAATTCTTCAAGGGAATTCATACTTCTTTATAACAATATAACAAAAAACGGTACCTTAATAATTCTCAATGTTTGATCATTAAATAGAAACTATTATTTTTTAATTTGGGTAGCAGACGGGTAAAAGTTTTATAAATAAATAATTTATCTTAAACATTGAAATATTTTAAAGTTATAATCTTTTTAATTGTATTTTTCTCAACTAACTAAGCCTTTCGTCAACGAAATAAATTATATTGATTATATTTAATAATAAAAAAAAAAACTTTTGTACGTTATTTATCGTTCTTCGATGTATACCTAAACGACTGGGCTGTATTTTCTATCACAATGATTTATTTTCAGTAAGATCATATTGGGGAAATGTTTTAATTTGGTCGATAGTCCTGGCAAAAAGTTAACAGCTAAAGGATAAGAATGAAGAAGCAATGGGATTAGTTAATTTTAAATTTGGGAACATATTTTTATTGAAACGATATCTATATATTATATTTTAATACCTGAATCGGTATCTTTTACGTGCGAAACGTGTAAAAGGATTGGCGTGCAGCCTCTTAAAACACAGTTAATTATGGACCTTTTAGAAAAAAAAAATATCGAAATATCCAGAGAGTCGTTTTAGCAATTATTTTTCGATAACATTTAATTGAGGCGCAGCGTTTAACATAGCATTTGTCTTTTAATAGATATAACTTCCGGCTATTATATCAGTATTCTATAATAATATGATCGGAGCCGGCATATCCTCTATGTTAGCTAAAATTAAAGTTATTTAGTAAAATAATATTAATCGACTTTGATGTCGAATATTACATGCCTTTTTAATAGCATATTACGAAGGCTGCCCGAGTCTTCCCTCCGCTGCAAGAAATCAAAAATGATGTATTTAAATCTTACTTACTACATCAGCATAAACATATTAAAAATTTCAATACAGATTTTAATTAACATTTAAGGAGTTTCATGTATAATATTAGCTTCGACGTCAACGGAAAGATGAAAATATACGTAAAAAATATATTAAAAAACAAAATAAAAAGTTCTTATTCACTTTGCATAGTAAAATATTTACATAAATTTCCAACAAACTATAAATCAAGCTATGTAATAAACGTATTATATTTATCCTTAGGAAAATACAACGATATGACGCACAGAATCGATTCGACAAATTGCTTCATTATATGATCAATAAGGAAGACAAATATGACAGCAAATAGAGTAAAATTGATGGTAAAAAAACTTTATGAAGTAAGCAGATTTATCAAATAATATTAATCGGTATTAAGTATTAATAACCAATTTAGTAATAATTAATTAATTATGCTTTGCTTATCCAAAAATAGACAAAATGATAAGTGAAGGACTAAAGAAAAAGTGAATAAGATGTTAAATCACGTAACATCTTATCACGATGAAATATCCTAGTTTTCGAAGAATAGTGAAATTAAATAATTTATTATTTATTCATAAATTATTGATTAATTATTTTCTCAGAATATATACGAGCTAGAGATTATTAATTTTTAGTCAATGATTTCAATAACAGGCCATTCAGGGTGATAGATATCTATGAATACTTAATTGAAAAATTGAAGATCAATCTAAAGAAGAAACAATCAAATGGTCAATATGAGAAATGAAGTTATAAGGGAATAAATTGAATATTAAAATTAAATTACGCTAAGATTAAATTAACTGGGACAAAATTAATTTGTTTTATATACGATGAATATTTTTTTTCTGTACTTAAAATTAACTAATTAATACTAATAAAATGTTGCGGCATCAGTTTTGAAATAATAATTTACTCGAGGGCCTACCGAAACAGTAGTTGTTTTTTTTATTTAATTAATTTATAAATGTTTTTGTGATATATTTTTAAAAAATATGCATTTCATTAGAAATAATCGTTACAAATACATAATACATTACTGAAGAGGAGGGAAGCAAATGACTGGCCCGAATTCTGTCGACAGCTTGACAGGGTTCATAGTTGTTTGATCTGTGTATAGATAGCGCTGCGGTCGGCATAACAACCTGAATGAAGCTGTAACTACTTCATCTGATAAATATTTCAATTAATGATTTAATAATATAATTAAAGTTTTTCACTATTAATATTTGTTTATAAATGTTTATTTTAAAAATAATAATTCTATTCTTATTATCTCATATATTACTAAACTTGGTATAGAAAAAAATAAAAATAAGTCAGATACGTTGAGAAGTAAAGGAATAAAATGTAAATATATATATAATAAAGTAAAAATGAGCAATAAGTTAACAGTAGAATAATTTAAGATATTAAAATAAATTGTATTCTTAAAGCATAAGTAATTTTTCCTAAGTAATAAGCATACGTTCACTTGTAAGCTCCTTTATTTTATTAACAAAAATAATACTTAAGAATATAAAATAACAATTTTTTCTAATGTTCTGTCAAGATATCGAATGTTAAAATTATCGAAAATTATAATCTAGTGTCTATCAGAGCCTAGGCAAGACTAATTGGTACCCTTGGAACCTTGGTCCATTTTGGTTCGAGTAAATTAGTAAGGGGGTTGGGCAACCACAAATAAACGTATCTGACCAATATATACAAAGTCACATATTATATAGATTTTAAAACTTCCAACAGTTAACTTTTTAAAATTCCAGCGCGAAGTTTTCTTGTATAAAAACAAATATTTTTTTTGTTGAAGAAGTGAAATAAATACATCCATACAGTCAGAAAACGTAATTTTTAAATGTTTTTTTCTTTTATACATATATATAGTTTTTTTTTTGTTTTCGTTAAGATTATCGATCTAATCAGTTTTGATCACTGTCAAGCTGCCGATATCCGAAATGTGTGTTCCCAATAGCGACGAAGATGTTAATAAACTCGACTGTTATCAGGACTTTTAAGACAGATTTATTTAAATGTCTAAAATAAATTTTGATCCTGAGAGAGAAGAGAGTGATATCGTAAATATCCATCTTATCAACCGATCAGCCCAGCTTAGTTGGACATGCCTGCCCCTTCTCATTTTTTTTTTTTTTTTTTTATTTTTTATTCCACCTGTGTCACAATGCTCCTCATTAGGGATTCATGACACTTACCTAAGCTCCAGATAAATACCATCGGAAATATGTAACTGTATGCTTGACATAATTAACATATCAAATTCAATGATAATTAATAATGAGACAAGGAAAATAATAAGTTTTCGCTGAATAAATTTCGATTCAAATAACTTTAATTAACGAGTATAAAATTAATTTTTTCTTTTAATTAAAAAAAATCACAATCAAGTGATAAAATTTTTTTAATAATTGATAAATACAAGGAAAATAATAATTTTTCGATTAATAAATAATTTAAATTAAAAAGTATAAAATTAATTTTTTCCTGTTGATTAAAAAAATAATTATAACGTAATTTAAAAAAAATATCAATTACCAGATTAATTCAGAAACTAGCATTCAAACAAAAAAGAAATTATTTTATTATTGTTGTTTGTTTATTTTAGTTTTATTTATTTTATCTCAAAGGAGTTGACAAGTATTATAATACGAATTACAGGTAAAAAAAAGAACTACTTTTAAAGTTTTGAAAAATTCATATAATTGATCAATAATTTTTTTTATAAACCGATATTATAGCTAATATATATATATATATATTATTTATTTTAAAAGAAAAGGTAATAAATATTACATTTTAGTTTTTTTTAATGTTTGATTTCAGTTTCGCTATTTAATTATAATATATATATATATATATAAAATAATTCATTGGCGATACTATTAGAATTGATAGTATTTATCTATTGATAGTGATTAAAAAAAATAGAATCGCTTATAAATTTACATTGAAAATATTCTAGAATTTGTAAATTGTCAATTTACATGCATATACTAAATTTAATAATTAATCTAAAAAAGAAATAAATATGATTAAAATGACTCAAGGAAACTTCACCATCAAATAATCTATAATAAACCGTATATCTGAATAACAAATGCGCCTTTATAAATATATAAATATTAATGAACCCAGGTTGAAAATACTTAATTTTTTTATAAATTAACTCTCGAATAGCCTTATAGAAGCTAACGATGCTAATGGAGGGGTTGGAAAAAAAAAAAAAAGGTATAAAATATCACACAGTTTAAATCAAACATTAAATGGATCCATAATTATCCTGTATTAGGTGCGCAATAATTACTAAAAAACCGCCATATTTGATTGTGGCTTTTATTATTTTACAAACTATTTTTTATAACATATTTTAAACAATCTAATTAAAAATTACTTTACAAGTAATTATTTAATAATACTAATCACTTATTAGCTTGATAATTGTTAGCATCCTATAGAAAAATAAATAAAAGTACACCCTAAAGTATTAATAATCATTATATTTTTAAATATATATATCTGTAATTACACGGACAATATTTCTCCTATGATGATATTATGGATAATATCAAGGCATTATAAGACATGAAAAATATCGCACAAACGCTATGGTTTTCAGTCTTGATTATGTCTGAAATGACAATACCATGTCTATTCTGTTATTTATTGCTATTTGGGAGTTTACGGATTCTTCTGTTATTAACAAAAATATATTTTAATTTATTTATGTACTTTTTTTAAATATCATAAGTACACATAATTTTCCAAGCATATCAGTTAAGCTACGCTTCGATGCAAATAACGCCAACCGCGAACTTCGTCCGATTCATAGACCCCACCTATGTATACTTGGACTTAGTTAATAAGCAATAAATTATCATTTACACTACGAGTTGCTATAATTGATTATATTCAGACTTAAGTGAGATTTAGAACCATTATTAGAGAAATAAGTTCAGGAGAGTCGCATCCCGGGAATTCCTTCTATTCGAATTACAGTATCCTTGTGAATAGTCCCCCCCCCCTCACCGTACTCTCCCCCCCCTCCCCAATGAAGTGGACTACAGAAGGCCTATGAAGATATATGCTCAACAGTTAGGAGACTCATATATTAGCTTATATAATCCAGTCTATAATGAGCAAGCCACGCCTCCTGACCCCAGTCCACGTGTTCCCCACCACATAACGCATTTACATCTATAAAACAGTTCTTCTTCACAATATTAATATAAATAAATAAATAAATAAATATATATATATATATATATATATATATATATATATATATATATATATATATATATATATATATATATATACTATATGGACCACAACGAATTTTCTAGCATACGTAAAAAAGTTAAGTTACACATATATTTATTAACTTAAATATATATCTGAAAATAATTTCCCACAATACGTAAAAAACAATCGAAAACTATTATTAAGAAGAAATGTTCATCCTTGATATAAGGTAAATGTACCGGCAATGGACGGACACTTGAAGAGAAATTTTCGACGTTAACAGTTTTAGTTCCGACGGTGGATCTTGTATCAAATTGGTTTAATTTACAGAAAATTTAGTCTTTTATCGATTTTTTTTTAATACAGTAAGTTACTTAATCGTTCATGAGCAGCTTAAGAAAT
This sequence comes from Nezara viridula, assembly GCA_928085145.1. Taxonomy (NCBI): domain Eukaryota; kingdom Metazoa; phylum Arthropoda; class Insecta; order Hemiptera; family Pentatomidae; genus Nezara; species Nezara viridula. The sequence goes on from OV725078.1 coordinate 134,667,028, forward strand.
TCCGATAGCGTATATTGTACCGGTAATAGACACTCAGGAGTCAATAGGGTTTTCATATATTTAAAAAAAAAATTCTGCACAGTATTAAACTAAATGGTAAACTACAGATGAATGATGAAAATTTCAGACTCCTTAACTAAAGTGGTAAGGAAACCTTCCAGAACCAAACACCCAGCCTTGCACCATTAATAAATAAAATACCAATCGGCTAGCATAGTTTGATATTGAAGTTCAGGAATCGCCATCTTAAGTGTTTTAACTGCAAATCTACTCTATATTTGCACTCTCGTTTGGGCGTATAAAGTTTGTAAGTATTACTTTCGATACGAGACATCCATTTTTGTCTACACAATTCTATCCAGGAGGTACCAATATTGAAACCTTGAAACCAAAAAAAAAAAAATCTATAAGTCATGTTTAGCCTTGAGAGAAAAACAGCTAAGATTAAAATCTACTTGAGTTCTGTTTTTTTAATTTTTAGATGATAAATTTGCAAGGACTAATTAGAATAATTTATACTATTTATAACAAATAAGTTAGAGGAAATACTTTTTAATAAATTTTATCAATTAAATATACAAAGATATATTTAGTATTATACGATACAGTGGTTTTTGATGAATAAAAAATTAATTTCATAGGAACCTATCGACAGATGAACGACGGGCCTATTGGGAAACGATTATTTAAATTTGTATAAAAAATTTACTGAAAGCAATTAGAACTGGATCGACTTAGATTTGGATTTTGACAGAGTTAGGAGGAAAGATTTAGGCGACAATCTATGGTAGAAGTTAAAATTCATTACCGTAAGATGGGGTAACTTTGGGACTGGGTGGATAACTTTGGGACAGCATGTAAAATTTAGTTTGTGTGGATCCCGTGATGGATACACTGTGTTGGTTCAGTCTGCAAAAACGTGCTTTGTGTAGGCACGTACTGCGCTAATACCTTGCGGCAGATCGAGAATCCTAGTTCACTACACTCGTTGCGCAGTTAGGTTTTAGTTATTTCCATAGCTTTTTTCAAAATTCTTGTTTTGATGAAACTTTCGCTTGTGCCTCAAGAATAGTGTACCGCAAGGTAGTAGCGCAGTACATGCGCTGTCAATGATGACTGAATCAACTCAGAGTATCCATCACAGAATCACCACATACTAAATTTTACCCGCTGTCCCAAAGTTTCCCCATCTCACGGTATTATATTTAGCGTTTGAAAATTAACTTGATATGCTTTTTGCATGATAAGGAGTTTCGAAGAGGTAATCAGTAAAAAGAAAATTCATTAAGGAATTTTACATGTTAATTATTAGAATGCCATCGGGATTATTACTTGAAGAATTTCATGATTTTGAAGTATCCCATCGTTCTAGATGTACAAAAAAGTCTCATTTGTTATGAACAGATGTTTGGCAAACGCGACCCGAGTAGATAACAACCCATGCCTCACATTAAAAGACAAAGTTTGCGAAACGATACGGAAAAGAAATTAATGATAAACTAATGAATGTAAATTCAGGATCTAGCGCAAGAGATCGGGACGGACCTAACTGTTTCACAGGATGTTTAATGATATGAACTACCTGCTGGGAGAAGGGAAAAAAATTATTAAAAAAAAAAACCAAGAGGGTTACTACAAACATTGGCCCAAAAGGTAGTCTATAAAAAATGAGGCACCTGACTCAGTGTTGGGGGGGGGGTTGGAAGTGGTGGGGATAACAGTCCACCTCTAACCACCAGCATCCGATTAATCCTCCACCTTTTTAGCTCTAACCATTCATCCCAGGTTCGAAGATTTCTGAGAATGTTTTAAAACTCAAAATGCGAGTGGAGGCGATTTCCATTTTATTTCATCTTTTGAACAAGAGCTAATTAAAAATTTTACATTAACATAAAATACCACGGTCACATTCCTTTATAATCCACAAAGTTTCCATTCGTTGAAATTTATAACAGTCCATATTAACATGCATTGGAAATCGGATGACATACGGGTATAATGGCAAGTGCAATTGGCTATGGTATGCGCACCAATGTAGAAGTAAAGTAGTGAATCCAGGATTTGATTGTGGGATGGGGGCTTTGCATTATTTTATCTTTTTTTCATTTTATTATAAAGGTTAAAATTACTCGGGAAGAAAAATAAAGAAGCTACTTAAAATTATGTTTAAGTGCTTCTTGAAGGCCCGTTTAAAAAAAAAAAAAGTAGTAAGTAAATGACCTATAATACATCTAGGGATAATCTTGAAATATTTTCTTCTTGACACATACTGACTTTCAATAGCTGTATATGCGTTATAATCCAAAAAGAGTACTCATATTGTTTAAGTATTTAGCTCAAATCACAAATATGGACCTAGGAAAAAAATATATATTTTTCTGTTTTGGGGGTAGATGCTCCAGTGTGCACACTTTCCCAGTTTTTAGTAAGTTCAAAAGAAACGTAAAATGATAATCATAATATAAAAATACTAAAATAAACGAGTATAATACTTCAACAAATAATACTGTTTATACTATTAAAAGAACCTAATTTCTCTAAGAAGAAATAAACTCGATTTTTATAGGATTGTTCCTTTATAGAAAATACAAATAAATAATTAAAATGGAGAGTTTAATACAGTCTTCTGTCAACTATTGAGATTAGAGGGATAAAAATTTTTATATAAAAGTTTTTTTATATACTGGGATCGCTTTAACTAAAGAAAACTTAAGATGCGAATGAGAAAATATTTTTTAAATAGATGTTCATACGTACGAGGAGCATAAGCGCAGACTTCAGAGGAGGGGAGAGCGAGGCGAGAATATCGTCCTCTCCCTCCGCCCCCCCCTCAATAAATTAAGAGAAATTAATAAAATGTGTAAACTAAAATCTGTTTAGCTGGGGCCTCGTAGTAGGTTTATAACTATTTTATTGATACCTAAATGTTACTTTTATTCTAATTGGCATTTATATTCAAAGATAATAATATATATCAACATATCTTAGGATTTTGAAATTTATAATGCAATCACCACTCAATTTCCAAGCGATATTCTTATCATGTTTTTCGTGACAAACTAGTCGGACTGTGAAAACTTTGTATTATTATTTGATGTTGTACACACAAAGAAATCACAGATATTTTTCACTTTTTTACATTATTCATTTTTAGCTGAAAAAGTTCTAGAAGTGTACCAATGTTATGAAGGCTGTCTCCCCTCTCCTCTGCTTTTAATCTAAACAAATACGTTATATATTCAGTTGTATTTTCTTTTTTAGACATTTTCAAGTATATATATTAAATAAAAAAATAAGGAAGAGCGAGAGGAACAGTCCAGGAGGATGAAAGAGTATTGGAGTGGAAGGAAGGCGGATGGTGTGAATAAGAACAAGAAATGATATTCGAGTATTCCTTGCTGGCCGATTTGTGTAAGTAAATAAATAAATAAAAATCATTACAACTATACAAAGATATAAAGAAATTAATTTTGACTATTCAATATTATATTTGTTCGTTTCACAATTACTATGTTGAATTTTTCTACATAATAAAAACTGTCGCCATTTTATTTATTGTCCCTCCCTTCCAATCAAAATCAAAAGTCTGCGCCTATCACGAGGAGTGCTTTCAATATAATAATTTTCAAATTTCCTTATTCTATCATTAAATGCAACATGGTTTCATTATGCGGAAAATTTAGGATGTTAAAGGATTCGGGTTACTTATCGAGAGTCAAATGTGATTAGAAGAATCGCTGTCAAAACATTTGTATCCATTTAAGAGGAATCGTGAAACACCTCTGAGGATATCATGTCTGCTGTAATAAGGATGTAGCGCGTAAGTGTAAAGAGGAGATATGATCTCCATTTCTTCCAGAGTAACATGCCCCCGGTTCAGAACGGCAGAGACATCCGGAGAATTCGCTAAGAATTTATAAGGTCAAGGAAATCCGCATTCTAAAGGAATCACATACGCGGAGCTAATAAAACAAGGGCGAGACAAATCGGAACACTCGGCCGACATGAAACCATCAAATCTGGAAGGTGTTTTAAAGGTAGGCGACTCGGAAGTAGCACCCGTGGCGACAGGTGGAGCGATCAGTTGGCACGCTGTTACCTCACGCAGTGATGCAGTTCACTTCTACATCTGATAAGGGAACGCAGGTAGCCATGCGTCCTTCCATTGCTCCCTGCCAACTTTCAATGACCTTATTACTAAAACCTCTGAAAAGGTATTCATAAATTTGAATGAAACCTATTAAAAAAAGATGTGTTTATCTTAATCAGTGTTGCCTAAAATGCACTTTGCAAGACCTAGACCGCCTAACTGTTGCAAGACCAAGACCAAGATTGTTAAAAAAAATATCGATTGTTTTATTACAAAATTAAGACAAAATAGTTACTAATACTTGACAATTTTAGTTACTATATTTAAAGAATTGGTATAAACAATATACTTTTGCATTTAACTCTTATAATTTTTTCTTCGGAGTTAGGTTTCTCCTTTCTAAAAAATTACAATAATATCTCTATAGTAATAAGCTAATAGGTAACTGCAAGACTTCCGAGACTAATCTTAAGGAGAAATAAAATAAACAAAAATAATAAAGCAATATATTGCCCAGGAATCGAATTCTTGATCGTGCACCTTATTCTGTTTGGAGTTCGGCTTTCATGACTAGCTAAAATGTTCTAAATGTAATTACTATTAATTAATTCTTAAACTAAATCAAATATATACTCCCATCATTAGAATACTCAGGTTTGGAATGTATGATTCCCAAAAATAATTCCTCTTACTTCATATATCGGTTGTCTGATAAGTTCTATTCAGCTATGATAATCACAAAATATTTTTAAATATGCTTTAATTGAATAACACTATAAAAAGTGAAAGTTATCTAAATAAATTTAGAACATTTTCAGGAGAATAAGAAGTACAAGACAAGTAGAAAAAAAATAAGAGGGAAAAGTAAAAAAAAATATAATAAATAAAAAGTATAGGAAATGAGAAATTATCAGATCTATGATTATTTACTAGATCACATACTATGAGATGTATAAATAGCGCTACTGGAACCGATATGAGCACATTATGGTGAAATCCATAAACAAATATATAAGATTAAATTTCAATAAAATAAAATTTAAAAAAATAATTATAGATTTATTTATAGCGAGCGTAACTATACCCTGAAAATAAACGCTGAAATTCATTCATAATAAATATTTTTAGTACTATTACATTCCTCTCCTAAGAAGCTACTCACCAAAAGATGGATACGATTTTAAAAATGACACGAGGATGAACCAGTCAAGAGACGAGAGAGCCAACAGGTCTTTATTACAGCTATTAAACTTGGCCCCAATGAACCCGAACAAATTATCTCCTCATAAACTCGTAAAGCTATAATCATCAGGCAATAACTTAATATAAATAATTAAAAGTTAAATGCTCAAAAAAAAAAAAAATCTTCGTTTTCAGTCTCATTATAGAATGGAATAAAATACAATGTAGCCATCAATGTGAATGCGAGTATACGTTGTGTAAGCACTAATATGTTTGGGCGCCATAGCTTAATAATAATACTTGTCTCTTTCTCTCTCTCTCTCTCTCTATATATATATATATATATATATAGTGTATATATACATATATATAATCTTCTCTTTAAGAATCGGAAAGGTGAACTGATAAACAGTACCGTTGGACTATATGAAGTTCAGTTCATCTTATGTAAAAGATTTGTTTATGTTTTATTCATAATAATCATAGTCGATCGAGAATGACACTCTTAATTACTTTATAATTAAACTGAGACAGTCGCCGTTTGATTCAATATAATTTTTATTCGTTTAAGCCGAATAAAACTGAAATATTAACCATGAATAACGAATACATTTTAAATCGTTGGTCGTTGTATACTATTAAGTAAAAAGTAATTATTTTTAGTCCTGACTATTGATTATAAAAAATTAGCCACGAGCAATGATTATTATTGTGACTAAAATTTTATTGGTCAATTTTCAATCGGATAATTTTCGGCAAAAACACCGACTATGTTTTTCTAAATCATCGAAAACAAAATAGAAACACAAGGTTTTAATGACACTGAAACTGATTAATATTTTATAATGAGACGCTACTTTTTTCGTATACAACTGTTTGTCTTAATTTAATGAGAACTGTTTTGGGAAAATACTGGAAATACCAGGGACAGAAGTGATCTCCATGATTCAACTATACACAACACACGAAAGGCACTCTTTTATTTTGTTGATTTACCATGTGAAGTGGCTAAAACAACCGAACCGGAATCAAAGATCAACATCGAGAGATGCTGTTTATGCAAATACAAGTCACGTGTGAGGAGCTATAAAATGCCGAGAAAAGGCAGAATGATAATATCAAGGCATTGGGGAAAGAAAAAAAAAAAAAAAGCAAGGATTTTCAAGGAAAAATATAGTAATTATTTCCAAATATCGATCAACAGTTTTATCGATGCCGCTTACAGATAATCGAATTAAGAATTACAAGGGAAATCTTTTAGGTTTTATCAGTGATGTGAGGCAAGTTTTAAGTAACTTGTTTCAAAATGGTTTTCTCAAACTGGATTTATTTGCAATTTTATTAAATGCATTTTTTAGATTGTGATTTAAATTGGCGATTGTGCTGATAAAATAATCCTAAATCTATAATTTCAATGCTTTCGACTTAAAAACATTTCGTTCCTATAAAGAATCCCCAACTCTTGATCAACAAGAAATAAAGATTTATATCGATGGCTTCAGATGATAACCTGGTATGTGACTTTTTTCGCCATAATTTGAAGAAAGCCTCTCATATAATAGCTGCTTGGCCTATATCAGAAATACTCTGAATTGTTTTATCATTCATTCCCGCTAAGATAATTGTGGAATTTTACTTTTACATTAGAGGCAAAAAAAAAAAAATTAAAAAGCCAGTTACGAGGTTAACATCTGAAGACAATCAATATATATTTTTACAAAATATACTTTTATTTTAAAAGTTCATGGTATATGTTTACGTTTATCACTTCGATTTGGTATAGAAAATCTTTAGCACATTCTGGTAAGGTGGAACGAGGTAGAATTTTTTTTTTTTTCTGCCTGTCAAATCCAAAACCTTAACTATTAAAAATTGGCCTTTGAGACAGACTGTAATATTTTTCAATAAAAAAAAAATAACTATTAAAAAAACTAATCTTAGTGAGTGTCCATGTGACTGATTGTTATATTATTCAATAAATAAATAAAAAATGATAAAAAAAACTTAGTGAAGAACCACTATTTAGTCGGTATGGTTTCATAATTTTTTTGAAAACATACATTTTTACTCATGAAGTCCTCATTTTCCTTCCACAGGTGGAGGGACAAGCCTTGTTCGGAGTTTCCTTGGTTGATTATAAATTTTTTATATATATATATATTTTTTTTTTTACTTATATATATATATATATATATATTAATTATTTACCTTTTGTATGTATATATTGTATAAACGAACACTTATAGCCTCAATGCTAGTTGCCCTTTAATTTGGTAGCTTGTATTAATATTTATTAAACTTGTAAGAAATAAAAAAAAAAAAAATAAAAGGAAATCATAAATAAGAAGAGCAGAGAAATTTTCAAGGCTGCCAAAATATTTTTGGGCTGAGATACACGCGCAGAACCGCTGCTTATCAACCAGTTGTAAAACGTACATACGAATGATATAGTACTTTTTTTTTTCATTTTAATTATTTACAAAAATGAATTAACAAGCCTAATCGGTTCTGAATAATTGGCGCGTAAAGTCGTAATTCATACATTATTTCTGATTGTGGGTTAATATTTATTATTTATTTTTGTTATTTTTTATTTTGACTGATCACTCCAACCATCCTTCTCTTCAATCCATTCATACATTATTTCATTAAATCGTTATTTTTTTTTCCGGTTCTCTAGACTTATGCGTTATTTGTTTTATTTCTTTATTAAATTCTCAAATATAATCATAAGGTGGATTTAAACCCAATTCATATATTTTGCATCTTTTGAGAGTACATGTTAGGCGCCTAGAGAAGTTGTGTCTCTAAGCACCAAGAACCAATCAACCATTTTTTCTTTTGTACGAAACATAAAAAAGATAATGCAGATTGGTAGATATGTTCGGAAGTCACAGCCCACTGCATTAGGAAGGTAGGTGAACAGAGCTGGATGAATGATTACGATTGGGGCCTAATTTCACTTCCGCTTCGTGACTTCAAGGAGGCACTTATTCCAAGAGCCTGTTTCTTAGGGGCGGACTTAATAGCTCCTAGCCATCAAAATATTTTGTTGTAATCGACTCACTAATAACGGCCAAATTGCTAAAAGTAAAAAATTAAAAATTTCCATCTAACGACTCGTCCATGCATCAAAAATATAAATCTCAAAATGGTTCGGTAATTTGATAAGTCCATCGGAGCTACCATGTCTTATATAATGTTTATAATCATCACTCAGGCGCCATTTTGAATCTGGTTTAGATAAAATGGAAATTAAGGACATTTAAATATCTAAATTGAATCAATTCAAAAATATAGTTGCTTTTAGTGACAAAAAAACATCATCTAATACCCTTCGACTTTATAGGGCGGTAAAAAATATACATCACTAACTACATAGGCCAATGAAAAAAATTTTTTTAAAAACTTTTAAAAGCAATTCATCTAAATTTTATTTATTTTTGGGTGATGAAACCATATTAATATTCTTGTTGTTTCACAAGAAAAAAGTAAAAAAAAATTAAATAATTAATTGAATGTACCCTTAAATTCAACGTTTTAATCTCGTAATTTCATTTTACTCTCACAAAAGCAATTTATGGAACCATTTCCATAAAAAAAAAAAAAAAATGTAAAAACTTGTATCCATTTTTTTGTATTTATTTATTTTTCAAACAAAATTTAAAATAATTATTACTTTCGATCACTGAAATACTTGTAGGTACCGTATTTCCTCCAAAATTATTACATAAGTAGTTTAAATATACTATTAAGTGACATTTTCAATTTAAATAATTAGTCTAATCTTCAATTACGCCAGATGTAAAAATAATAATGGTAAAGAAGGATATAAAAAGCTGATAAATATTTATCACGAATTCTCCCGGCGTATTTTAATGATCTATAATAAAATATATATATTTATATCAACGCCTATTCAGTATAAAATCCACTTAGAAAGATAAAGTCATCACACGTTGGCCTGGCAAAGACTATAAAAAAAAAAAAAAATCTGTGGCTATAAAGTTGATCCTTTTAAAGTGTATGTAAAACAGGAGAATATTATGTGCCTCGCTCTGAGAAGCAGGGCAACATGGAGAGGCATTATGTTTAAGGGGAAGGCATCGCTGTCCTCGGGAGAGAAAATTAAAAAAAATAAATAAAATGAGATAAAGTGTACGATAAAATATTTATTATATCAAAAAATGTTTGCGACCGTATCTGAGAAATGTCAAGGGCGCCTTCGCAGCATAGACGGCTGATCCAAACTTTATTCCAAACACATTAGAGCCAAATCGTTTTTTTTTTTTTTTTTTTTGTATCTATTATCGTATGTGAATTGGTAATACGTCACTAAAGGAAGGACAGAAAAATTATGGAATAATACCAATGTGACAAACTTCTGATCTAAATTTTTAGATGATCCATCGATGGAATCACGTAAACCATATACGGAAACTGGAATAGAATCTTTGAAAATGGAATGTGTCTTTGGTTTTGGATCGCAAAGCATGAAAAGAATTGGGAAAACCAGAATTTTGAAAAAATACATTTGTTTATGGTCGGAACGTTAATATAGAGGAAATTAAACACTGTGTTATAAAAATTTGTTATTAATGAAATAAAATCTGTAGGGATAATGTGGTCTTATAGTAAAACATTAATCGTCTATTGATTGAAAATAATAATTATAACAAGAACTCATAAAAAAATTTAAAAAATCATAACAAGATTGTTCATCATTAAAATTTACTTTAATTTAAATGACTTTAAATAAAATAAATTTTCTGTGAAATATAGTCAGCTTTCGACAGCTCAAACTTAATTCTGAAAAAAAAAATGAAATATTTTAAAAAGCCATTTATAAATATACATTATTTTTTATTTATTTTTTTCAAATTTAGCCTCGAAACAGCTTGAAAGAGAAATCATTTGGATGTTTACAACAATGTTTGATTCCTGCCTATTCATAAAATGAATATTAAGAGGATAAATATAATAAAGAATTATTACAGGTACTAAATATGCATTTTTGAAACAAGTTATTCGACTATTCTACATATACTGGCGTATTTGCACACCTTGTTGCAAATGATGACACACATGCTTGTGTTGAAACGTCGGCACCAATAAAATCCATAAAAATAACTACGTCCTGATTATTTATCACCTAAAAAATCTGCTTTGTATCAGATCATTTATTAGGGTATTATTGTTTTTGAAAAACGCACATATTATTGGAATAAACCTCCCGTAGAACACATTGACAGGACTCATTTACAACTTATGAAGAATATTAATTATAATAGAGGATTTGAAATTAGCTGTTTAAGGTCAATTTATTCACGTCTGTGTCATGACTTCCTCGCCGGAAACGACATGAAATCCAAGTTGAGTCAGACGTTTAAATCAATGACAACCAAATCTTATGATTTATGTTTTTTTTTTATAATTAATATATTTTTTTATTGAATTAATTCTTAAAAATATGTGGAGGAAGACCTTGTAATTTAAGCGGATGACGGTGGGGAATTTTTAAATTTTACCACAGGGATCGTTCCGACCTTTTGCGTGCAATAAATTTGCCAATAGCGGCCGAAATCTTCTTATTCCAATTTATCATTGTGTATTAGTTGGTTCGAAAGCTGGGATACCTGATGCAAGAGGATATCCAATACCTTCGATGACATAACTTCCCCAAGATATTCTCCCACCTGTTCAGGCCTCAAAGGTTTCGGTATCATGGTTTAAAATATAATAAATGAATATAAGTAATTTTTAATTAATTATTATATTTAATCAATAGAAGAATAATGTTTTACAATGAGACTACCCTCACAAATTTTATTTCATTAATAAAAAAAATCTTTATAACAGAAAGTTTTATTTCCTCTATATTGTAACGCTTCGGCTTTAATGCCACTTTCAAATATTCTTAAAAAAAACAAAGCTTATTAGTATACTACTCTATGGTAGTAATTGTTGAATTGATATTATAAAATTTAGTTGTTTTCTTATTCTTTCTACATCACAATTACTTTGTTTTTTGTGTCTAAGCTAATAGGTTAAAACAGTTTTTTTTAAAACAAAATGAGAGGGAAAAAGTCAAATTAATTGTTATATAGAAAGAATAAGAAAATAACTAAATTCGAAAATTTTATGTAACTATTACTACGATAGAATAAAATATTAAAAACAGTTTTAATTAATTGTTATGAATGTTGTTTTATTGAAATGTTTGAAAATGGCTCTATGGGCGAAACGTTAATATATAGAGAGAAAAGAAAACTCTCTCTTATTTAACCGTGAAATGAAATCGGTAATGTTGTATTATTGTAAAACATTAATCGTCGATTGATTAAAAATAATAATTATAACAAAATCTCATAAAAAAAAAAAAATGAAAACCATAAAAAGGTTGTTCATCATTAAAAATTACTTAATTTATACTTAAGTGAAACTATTGTATAAAAAAATAAAAAAAAAAAAAAAAAAATTATTTTAAATAAAATAACTTTTCTGTAAAATATAGTCAGCTTTCGACAACTCAAACTTAATTCTTAAAAAAACAATGTCTTCAAAGGGCAACTTCTAATAAGAACATAAAATGAATTAAAAGATAAATAAAACAGACAACTTTTCGGTTTCGTTATAAAAATAAATTACCGGAGAAAGCCACAAAAGAGAAAATTGTCAATTTAAAATATCCGAAGGACTAGTGGAACTAATGTTTGGATTGGGCTAGTTTCTTAATTCAGCGCTGAGTTGCCTCTGGATTTTGAAACTTGTCTATAATTCATTTCATAAAATGAATGAATATCTTCAATAATATAACATTTTTTTTTTTTTTTAAAGTGTCTAAATATAAATATTCAAACACAATATTACTATCATTTAAAAACTGTTTTAAAATCTGAGGAGAAATTATTTTAATTCTTAGTTAATGTTTTAGCTCAATTGAGTCACGAGTTGTTTTCTCGCGGGTATTAATAAAATAAAATTTTCTTTAAACTTAATTTAATGTTATTACTTAACAAAATACTCAATACATCTGTTTTGTTTTTCTTACAGTAGGATATGAATATCAGAACAATAAAATATTGAAACGCAGTAAACATACGGCTGTTTATATATTGATTCAAAATCAAGATTCCCAGAAAAAGAATAAATATCATCATCATATCATTTAACAATCGTGAAGAAATTTTATATATATATATATATTTGTGTGTGTATGTGCGTGTGTGTGTGTGTGTGTGTGTGTGTGTAATTGGAAGGGGACATAAAGTTAAGAAGAATGAAGAAGTAGGATTTGTATTGCTTATTTGATCTTATTGGGGTTGATATATATAAATATGTTGATATATATAAGTATTAATTTTAAAGAATAATTCTGTGCCAATAGTTTTATATGGTTTGAATCTATACATTTCGAGATTGGCTATAGATTTTCAAGGCATACAAATTTAAATTCTTCAATATCCGCCAGACCAATCAGCGATCGATTACCGATTACCTCTTTTCAACATCTCATTATTGTTCATCGGAAGAATTTTACAGAAACTCGGAGATCGTATTTCGAATTATAAATGAAATCAAGATAGCTACCTGTTTGTTAACTATATGCGGGTGTTGCTAATAATAACGATTGTATAGATAATTATATAATGAAGTTAAGTAATAACAAATTAATTAACGCAAGGATATAAAGTGTATAGCGAACTGGTTTAAGTTTTTATCCTCAGCGCGGGAGGCCCAAATAATAACGATTGCATAGCTAATTATAAATTGAAGTTAATTGGTTACACGTTAATTAACACAAGGATATAAAATTTATAGTGAAACTATTAGCGGACTGGTTTAAGTTTTTATCCGTAGTGCGGGAGCCCCAAATCCTAACTATTACAGATCCGGTGGACCCGGCCAGAGCCGGTTTTTGTTTTATTTTATTTTTAAACAGAATCTCTGTTGCTTAGCGCCGAACCCATTCAGCTCTGAGCACCTGTAACGTTCTCGCCCATTGAACGATATAATATAAATACAATATTAAACTTTTAACCATAATTATTATATTTAAAACGAAAAAAAAAGAGGTAAAATATAATAAAAAAAATGACATGGCTAGATAAATATTTTTTTATTTATATTAAAATACGTAATTATTGACCTATCTTACCGTTGAATATGAATAACGAAAAAAAAAAAAAAAGGAAAAAAATATTGACGGATAGGGAAGGTTAACATCTATCAAACATAACCTCAATCATGACAGCATACATTTTAACTGGTTAAGAAATGATCTATTCAGCTAATTATTATTTTCTAAACCTATATACACGTTTATATAAATAAAATAAAATGTTTTTGGCGTAATACAAATTTATAATAAATTTTACTTCCTTGTGGCTCTCTTAATGATGAATAAATATATTATATAAATAATATATTGTCTTAATAAATAGATTAATGAAATATTTAAGAATATTGTGACTATGTTTTAACCAGTCAAAGATTTAGTAAGTTCAAGCATCCTCATGACAGAAAGAGGAAAAATGACAAAAATGATAAAAAAATATGTTTCAATATGTCGCCACTGTAGAAGCGAGTAGAAATATTTTAATTTTGTCTCCAGACTGACGTGAGGTTGATGCCTGAAGTCTTAAAACGATAAGTGGTTAATGTTTGTTAATAATATTATTAATTAATATTTTTTTTATTTACAGATATAAAATTTATAATTCAATAAAGTAAGTAATTCAAGCATCTGCTTTTATAACTTACAATTTAACATTTTCCCAATTTTAAGTAAAACTTCAATAGTATTACAGGTCTTCCAGTCTTCACATTTTTTCAATTGTATCTTAGAACAATTTTTCTACTAATATTTATATATTATATTTATTCACTATCACATCTGAGAGACACTTCAAAAACTAACTATATCTGTGTTTTTATTTTCCTTATTTAAACTAAATGTTACAAATTTGGATATGTTTGGAAACATTAAATTTGCCAATTTTTAAACGATAAATATTCAATCAATAATTTTCATTTTCGTCCATTTTACACACAATTTGTTAAATTTATTTTCAAATAACGCGTAATAACTGAACTCTTATTTGTTTGCATTATCAAGGTTAATTTAAATATAGACCAATATTAATAATTTGATCTGAGTAATAATATTGAAATATAATACTAGAGAAATTAACGAATCAATATTTCTAACTCTTAGATTTTTTTTGTTATTTTTATTCAACAATTTTGCATTTAGTAATCGATTCAAACTTGGGTTGATTAATGGAAACGTTTGATAAAACCAAAATCAATTGAAATAAAAAATTCCATCGGTTAACCGATATTATGCAAATGCATTGAGGGTTGGGGTGTCACGTGTTTGTGCAGTTCGAACTAACTATAATTTAAAGAAAAATAATTATAATCACTAAATTTAATCTATTCTAATTGCAATCATGGGAAAGAAATATGAATATCATGCTATGGCAGACATAAAAAATATCCCATCAGCGACCGATAGTTTTATTTTATATATATTTTTTTTTTTCCAGAAGGCCTTTCTGCCAATTCGTATTCATGGACGGATTCCAATTTTTCCGGATCGACGAAGGATTTTTTTTTTTCGAGGTTGCATCATAAGCAGGCCGTAAATTATATTTGTCTTCCGTAAATATAATTAATGTTAATACTTTTTTCTGTTTTTTTTTTATTTATGTAAGTTTACGTTTTGAGGAGCATTATTCATTTTATTTTATTTTTCAGAAAAGGAGACCTCGTAAAACGAAGTGAGTGATGGACGTAAATTTCGTCTTCGTATGCAAATGTGGACGGTACATCAGTCCGTCTGTATAAGGAACTACCTGAGCTCTGTGGGACCACCCAACTTTTATTAAAAAAAACAAAAAAAACTACATACTTTACAGTAAATAATTACAAGTATCATTAATGAAAAAAAAACTTATTTCTTACTAAAAATCCTGGTACCAATAACTTTGTTGTAATAATTCCCCGGCGCATTTAAGAATAAATCAAGCATTACTATATAACTGTAGATTGGTGGTTTGACTGTAATGAAAAATTAAAGAGAAGATAATTTTAAATTTTTTTGAAAATCTTATCGAAATTGGTTCTAGAAATATAATGAGCTGTTTTATAGCCTTAACGATTTACGGCATTCTGCAGTCCATAAATAAAAAGTTTAAATTTAATTTTGGTTGATCATAATTAGTATATTTGTGTGCAACAAGAGTGGATTAAAAAAAAACAGCCTTAACCTGAAAACGAAAAGAAAGTAGTAATTCTGCATTGAACAGTTGGACTGAATTTTATAGGTCCTTATTACTTGTACCCTTTTGAATAACGGATGGAACTTTTAAAAAATGTATTCGACAGATCAGAAATTAATACCTTATAAATGCAATAGAAGAAATATTTTCACACCAGATAAATGGGAGGAAAAAAATATATAAAAAAAGAGAGAAAAACATTATGTTAATGAAAACACATTTTAAAGAAAAGAAAATTATATATATATATATATATATATATATATATATATATATATATATATATATATATAAATATAAGTAATATAATATAATATAAGTATATTAAAATAAATATTTAATATACGAGGTTATATGTTTCAATATATATAGTTTTAAAATGATCCAGCTTTTTAAATCTAGTTATAGTATTTAATAAATAATTAAATAAATAATAATTCATTAAATAATGATTTCTACAACTATTACTTAATTAATTGTAATGATAGTAATTAAAAGATGGAAAAGAAATAATTCAAAGGGAATTACTATTTTACCTGTCCATTCTTGACATGTTTTTATGTTTATGTAAGTAAAATGTAAGTTTCTTCTCTTATTTCGACAAAAAATGTTAAATATAGTCTGATTTTTTACGGTTTCGTAGGATGTTTTTGTAATTTTATTGTTTGGGTTAAGATATCTATTTTTGTTTTTATGTTAAGCCTTATTCATCAATAATTAAATTTATTAATAGTAGAAGTTTTCCGTGAAAACTCTGTAAATCCATCTAAAAACAAGCCGTTATGTCTGTTGTTCTCAAATTTATTCGCATTTCAATACAATTTTTGTCCTTCCAACCTAACTATTTCTGGTCCACTTGAAAAAAATATATTTTGTTCCTTCTGTTATAATCAGATTTCGTGAAGAATCATTTTCGAAAAATAGAAGAGGATTTTAATGTAAAAAAAAATAAAAACAGAAAAAAAGATAAACAATCATTACCAGGAAAGGTTACTATGAAAACATTAAAAGTTCAAAGATTTAGGTACTTTCTGTCATAATTCCGGTTTAGTCTCCGCCCCTGAAGTATTTTGGTTTTATCTGGTGCACCCTGTATTTAAATTAAATTTCGAATTGCTAATGAAGTCATGGATTTTATCTCTTCTTGGTTTTTCCAAAATATTTTTATTTATCGTAGTTCAGTCAAAAATCTGATTAAAAAAACAAATGTAATATTGGCACTTTTTCGGTCGAATCCTTCAGCTTTCAAACTTTTTTAAAACACAAATATCGGTTAGGAATTTTTATTATTTTGTACTAGAAAAAAAACCAGAGAATTAAAAAAATAATAAGCAGGAAAGTATACCAAGAAAAGAAAAAATCAATATATTTAGGAGCTTTTTGTCATAATGTCGGAGTATAATCAACCCTTGAAGTTTATTGCTTTTATGTGCATCCCCTACTGTTTATAATATAATGTACTAA
Organism: Nezara viridula; assembly: GCA_928085145.1. Taxonomy (NCBI): domain Eukaryota; kingdom Metazoa; phylum Arthropoda; class Insecta; order Hemiptera; family Pentatomidae; genus Nezara; species Nezara viridula. Next base: position 134,684,050 of record OV725078.1, read on the forward strand.
ACACAAACAAATTCAAAAATGCTATAACACCCTTAAAAAAAACCCTCAAACATGTTTTAATTAAGCTAGCAAACGAGGTTGAATCAAATAGATTTTTGGGCTCACGCCAAAACTTGTCTAAATGGAAGCGTGGCAACTGAATCCAGTTAACGACATATAGATGTGATTTTGATGGCAACCGTTTTGCCTTAGCCACCGATGTGTGATGAGCCACTTATTCTAGATCTCTTTGCTGGAGTGGATTAAGGAGGGCACTGAAGATTAGTAATGACTCCAATTACGCTATAGCAGACATGAGATGTTCATATATACTCTTGTCCATCAGAATCCGCGAGGTTTAGGTAGGACAAATTCCTATACTCAGCGTTGGCATTACTGATGAGAATCGGAAACTATTAGACCGATCCTAAACTCATCGACATAACAATGGGCAAGTTCCTTAACTCAACGCTGAGACCATTGATGAGCAACGGAAATCCATCAATGGATTAGCGCTGAGTTTAGGAAGTTCCCCATCTTTCAAAGGCATACAGATCTGAGGGAATTCAACCCGAAAGACCTGACCCGTATGTACCTACCCCAGTGGATTGAATGTATGTTCAGTTTCACTTCTATCACATTCAACAACGTAACATATTTTTCAAACACAAAAATCCAGAAGAAAATAATATTAATTATAGATTCCCATTGGTTATGTTAACGATTAAAAAGTTAAGCAAAAGAATTTTTTGATATTTTAAACTTATGTTAAAAAAAAATCTAGAAAGCAGTTTCAAGACAAAAAGACAGATCGACGAATAGTTTCCTTATCAGTCAGTCGGGTCATTTCCCTGCAATGTTTTTCTAGACTTTTTTTTTTTGCAGCTAACCTAGGAAGAATACAAAGCACACTTGGCAGACTAGAGTAAGTGAACATATATCAAAGACATATGTATGTCTTGTTATAGTTATTCGTATTAATAATTCCTACAGCATAAATATAAAAAATCAGAAATCTTTTTATTTTATTTTTTTTTGTCCTTAGATAAAAAATAATTAGTTTTAAAGAATATATGTTTCGTGGAATTATTGAGATTTACTGTCCGCATTATTCATAATTTTCTTGTAAAAACTATATAAATCATAAGTGGTTTTAATTTAAATTATATTTTATTATTGGAATAAAAAATTAATTTATTCTATCATACCTAAAGGATTTTATAAGCTCTATACATACTGGTTGTATTTAGTGGTCAGAAATCGTAGACGGCTATTCTAACAACACTTAACCTGATGTTTACTTTCTTCTAGAGCTGACTAAGCATCACTGAAACGTTACTGTTCGTCAGTGGCGTTCTAAGCAGTTTCCATCTGCCCTACTACAATTCCACTTAAAACAGCACTTAGGTATATTATATACATACAAAAATTCATCTGAATTTAGCTAAATTTTTACTCACGTTTTAATATCATTGATTAATTAAAACAATCAACAATTCGAAATATATCCACACAAATAATAAAAATAATATAATTATAATTGACTTTATAATTAATTGACTAAACTCTTAAATATATAATTTGATAAAGGAAAAATCAAACGCTGAAATTGACTGCAAATAAGCGATCGTCAAGGAGGAAAACTTGAAATAATCTCTTTAGCTGTATAAAAATACAATTCTGACTTATATAGCCCAAGGAATAAAAATGTATGCTATGAAACAGCCATCGATTCGGAATTCGATTCACACAATTAAAATATTTTCGAAATTAATATCCCAATTTTTATAAATATTTTAATAGACATATAATTATAATAGAAGACATATAATTTTTATTTGATCGTTATTAGGAAATAATCAGTCCAACCTCGTCTCTCTGTCTCTCTATCTCTCTCTCTCTCTCTCTCTCTCTCTCTCTATATATATATATATATATATATATATATATATATATATATATATATATATATATATTGAACATATATGCAAAAAAAAATGGGCATACAGAAAAAAAACGGGTAGATTCTCTACATGTCTTTTCATCCCATTTTATTTCTCTGTATCATAGTTACTGGTTGTATATTTATTTGTATACAGTTGTAATTTCATAAATAAAAAATAAATAGAAATAAAAATAAATACTTAAATAAATATATGACCTATTTTTTATTCTTAGACAAAGGATTTTATGAATTAAAATAATTAATACAAAAAATTGAAGTAAACAGTTACATAAAATATTAAATTTTATTTCGTATACTTCAATACTTTCGTTACGGGTAATAAAAGCTTGACAGAATGTTCAGTTTATGATTTAATTTTTTATCTTATGGATTTTGTTTCAAAAACTAATTTCTAACCAATAATAGGTTGTCTGACTACCTTAAATTACTGATAAAATATTGTTATTAATTTTTTTTAAATTATTATTTTTAATAATTATTCGATAAGATATAGCTAATTTTCATTAACTATTGGCATTACTCGAAATAAGATGACATTTTTACGACAGGGGCGATGAGGTTGTATAACGAGGTTAACAGTTTTCGGTGGATAATAAAAGCATTATAAGGGACCCCGAAGTGGAGTTACGTAAGTCCACCTACCCGCCGTGAATGACCTGACCAACGTATCAGATCCCTCTTCTAGAATCCGGCCGCTGCCTACTAAATAGCGGCATTAAAATATCCTACTACCAGAGCCGTTTCATTTAAAAATTTTAATTAAATTAAAAAAAATAAAAATAAATTTACTGAAATGATATAGTATTACTTTGTTGTTTCGAGGCAAACACGGGGGTATTGTATGAAGTTGTTAAATTAGTGTTGTAATTAACAACGTATGAGATAATTATATATTAATTAAGGCCATTTTATCTCACTGTGCGATGAGCGTTATTTACTAAAATATCACTTACAGTAAAAATGGCAACGAAAGGTCATATTTTAACAAACTAAGTATTTGGTTTATTAACTAAAATGCCCATGTATAAATAAAGCCACAAAAAAAAAATTATATATTTATTTTACATTTTTTTTATATAATGTTGGTTTCGAATAAATATTTAAAACAATGGATTTTTTTTTTTAAATTTTGAATAGAATACTATTACAATATGATAGGTAAAAAGAAAACTGTGGCTATATCCCTTTAGAATAACATTGTTGCAGAAAAACCCATTATAGCCAAAGAGCTTTTAAAAATAAAATAAAAGAATATACATATATATATATATATATATATATATATATATATATATATATATATATATATATAATAAAACTATACCACTACAACCCATGAAGGGTCTTGTGTTCAGTACTCTGTAAGGAAGTACTGTTACGTGGTCAACGTCAGTACAAGGAGGTGATTTGACCAGGTTTTTCCCTTAATCGATTATTGAATTAAAAATATCCACTTTATAGAGGTTAAATGTGCCCCAAGAGGATCTCTCGATCCCAAAGCCGATGTATGTACTATTTATTGTACATACCTAAGAATGAATTTTTTTTTTTTATTCACTTTAACACGTTAGCTGCAGTTACGATCCCTGGCGTCCGATAGCTTTATATCATATATAATGATTATTCACGTTTGCGTCTATCTTTACATATATCGAACTCCCATTCAAATATTTAAATCAGCACCCTGGAACCGCAATTAACGAGTTAATTTCATTTTTCTTATCATTATCTAATTATATATATCCTTTTATTTGTGAAATTCATATATTATTTTACTTTCATCGTTATACTTTCTTTATTACTACTTATTATTGTTTTATCTGTTTGTCCATTTTTGCTTTATTTTTTTTTAAATTGTTGATATTTCTTGTACGTATATATTGTATGCATTAGCGGGTCCAGGATTTCATTTGGGACCGGGGGGGAGGGGGCTTCAGTCTGAAAGCTCCCCTCCCCCTCCTTAGATACCTGTGATTGTATGGATGAAAACCTTTACTATTAAAACTTAATGCCCTTAGTGATATTCCTTTATTATTCAATATATATATATATATATATATATATATATATATATAATTCATTCAACTAAGCTGGATGGCCAATATAGTTGTAAAAGTTTCTGCTTACAGGGCAAGCTGCACAAAAAAAAAATACAAGAGTTTCAGTAGAAGTTAGTTATTGGTAACTAATTAATTAAGGATACTTCTAATTACGGTTTAGTGTGAGGTAATTAACCGAGACTTAACCCGAGACTTAACCCGTTAAAATTTTCGGTTGTGGTGGGGGAAGCTGAGCGAATATTCTCACAGATGGACAAGGGGGTTAAGAAGGTGCCTGCGAGCACAATGTGGTTAGTGCTTGGGTCAGTTGGGGTGAACAAACATCTAATTGTAATGCCACTTGTTGCTAGGAGCACCACAATAGCCAATGCTAATTTACAACCTGCTCCCTAGCATTCATTGTTGTTATCTTTAGTTTTTTCTGATCTTTTTTTTTTTTTTTATTAAAATGACCGTTAGAAGATAAACGTAAAATTCTTATATATCAGATATAGGGATGTGTGTATCAGATATAGGGATGGGATATCTTAGGATAAATATCGTTATTGTCATTGACAATAATATCGGGCATGAAATATCGATAGACGATATTTCATCGATATTATAAACATTTTTGAAATATGAATATCAATAAAAATATTGATTATCTAGCACATATGCGAATAAAAAAAATATGTTATATTCATCTTTAAATTAATTAATGGAAATATCAATTCATCTATCCACCTTAGTAAAATTAATTTTCTAGTTCCTGTCCGTCTTCGTCATTATCAGTTTTTTTCTAGAAATTTCTATTACATTCTTTGGCAATTCGTGGCCTTGAGTTTGAAAAAAAATTTTTAAAACAAATTTTGCCAAATCGAGTTTACTGAGTGAGAAAGGTCCCACGCACGCTATTCAACTCTACTCAGGAATGACCATCGACAGTCTATGTCATAAAAATAACAATATTTTACCCTAAAACGTTCAGTACGTTCTATATGAAACAGGTAAGGTGAGTAAATATTTTTTATAACGGTCAGATTCATATATAATTCCTAGCGCTTTCGATAACGATAGTTTTAGAAGTAGATAATAACGAATATAGGAAGGAAAACATCGACTACCGATGGCTATCTCTACATCAGATCCATTGTAGAATTTTCATTTCAATAAAATAATATTACGCCTCTTCATGACGAAATACGCCTCTGTTGCTAATAATGAAAATATTTTGATGGACGATGAATAAAAAAAAATAGTCCATACCAGCTTATATATTACATATTTTCCGCTCCTCCAGATATGTAGTATAATTCAGAAAAGATAAAATGAGATCATGCCCACATCCATTGCATAAGTCTTATCGAACGATTTTTTTTTCTTTTTTATACTTTTTATTCACATATGTATATAACCAGTATCTATTAATATTTCACAATGAGAATAAGAAAAAACGAAACTGGTTATCCACTTTCAATTAATCTGCTAAGTATTAATTGAGTAATGTTAGAAGGGAATATTTAACAGCAAACATATATTAATTATTCGATAATATGGAGAGAAATCTGTTTGTAGGAAATGGAGGCGTGGACATAAGAGAGTGAAAAAAAAAAAAGTCGAGTTTATAAATTCAACATTTAGTTACGATTCAGTTTCTCAACTTATCAATTTCAGCTGTCCAGAGGATAAGATTTATTCGGACATTTATTTCTGGTTATTCAATATTTAGCAGGATTGGGAGTTGTTTTTTTATTTGTTATTGAAGAAAGGAGAGTTTGAAGAGCAACATAAAAAAAAAAAAATATTATGCAACGGAGCAACTTTCAGAATTGGTTGATTTTTAAAATTTATTTTGTTCTATAAAAGGATAATTGTGAACAAAAAAAAAAGATGAAATTTACAAATATTTGAAAGGAGAAGAATCCGTTGAAAGTGTTGTTAATGGTTGGTTGGTTGGTTGGTTGTGTAGTAAAGGCGTAGAACCTGTTGGTCATCAACGCCGTTAATTTAAATTATATATTATTAAATATTTTGGTTATAATTATTAAGAGTTGGATAAATTAAAAAAAAATGTAAAATGCACGTTAAGATTATAAGTTGTTCTTTGTTATTAAATTTAATTTATTTAAAGTTCGCACGTTAGGTAAAAAAGAAAAAGGAAAAAAAAGTGTTAGTTAATGGCCGTCCAATTATTACAACTATTTATATTTTAGTACAGGTTTCCGAATTTGAAAACCAGCCATATCCAAATTTTATTTTCCTTACTTTCCCTTCAATATTGATACATCTTTTAAAGGTTCATTACGATTATTTTTTACAAAAATTAACTTGTATACAAAGGATACTTTATTGTATCAAAAATAATTCGAGCTTCATAAATAATCGTTTATGTAAACAGGACAAAAAAAAAAAAAAAGATACCGTAATAGTTCCTCCGGTAAATGTCAAACACATGATACCTTACAACAAATGAATATTAATAAATTTTTTGTTCTTCTCTGAATGTGAACATGTTTTTTTTTTAATCTCGAAGATTAATCGATTTAAGTGCTTTCAGACGATGGAATTATGCATATCCAGTTTTCAGAAGGACGGAATTGTAACGTTTCCAAGGTTCCAAAAGCTAAAATTTGACATTTCAATAATTTGAGGTAAAAGGGACTCTAAAAATTAATTTAGGAATGGTTTTCTCTGGTGTGTTGCTCGCAAGGTCTTGCGGACGTTCTTAAAGGCTTTTCTTGAATTTTCGAGATTTCCAACCTTTATAGCTCCTGAAACGAAGAATACCCGAGGTAGGGTTGGAACCTTGTTGGTAAATAAGAGGTTTAAAAATACTACATATTTCGTCAACGACTTTTCCAATAGCTACCTAGGTTTTTAGTCAAGAGGTTTAAAAAAATCCATTTATGATATTTGAGGGAGGGGGGGGAGATGAAAATCTAAGCCTGGACTTTTTTTTAAGAGTACATTGTGGTTATGGACAGTTCATACAAATACCATAAAATGTTATTAACAGAACAATGCAAGTAAATGTCTACCTTACAATGAAATATAAGAGTGACTAAATCATATACTTAAAAAAGGTTGGATAATCTATTGTACTTAAAAATATAACCTTTTTATGGTTATAATATTATAAACTTGTTTGGTTGACTGGGTTTTCCAAATGAGTCAACAATTCATGCAGCTGGATTTGACAGTTACAATGAGCGACGGTAAGTTATTCTCATAACCTCTTTTTAGATCCTTGGAGATAAACGTTTACACTACTTTGAAGTTTGGTTGACCTTTCTTAATTCTCATTGAACAATATATTAAAAAGTTATGATTGCTGTAAATTTTAATCACTTCATTTTTTTTTTTTAATTTTTAACTGCAGACAGAATATTAACTTTTATTATTAAAAGATAGTAAATGGTAAACAGAATCAATTTTTTTGAAAAGCTCAAGACGTGCAGCCATAATATAAGTATTATGTAAATATGTAATTCAGTGTAATTATTATTATATTTAATTGTTAATATAGAAATTGTATGGGTAATACTTATAATAATATTTTTAGATAAATAGGGTGCTACATACCTTTTAGATGTTATTAATAAAAAGTGTAAGACCGTCTAACGGATATTTAAAAAATGCAGTCTACTAATAAAAAGGTATCATACAAAATTTTATGTTTCAGAGACTTTATCAAAATGATTAAGCTGCATTTTCACAAAATGACTTAATTGCCAATTCTACTCTAGGTCTCCTCAGCCATATACGTTATATGTTATTAGACCCAAATATGTACAAAAAAGCGATGCAAAACTTGGCGATTTTAAAGAAAGGGCTTAATTCCTTGCAAGATGGATCATTAACATGTGTTATTATAATCGCTACAAGAATTCGTTAATTAATTGTATATCATTTCGGGGATAACAACCCAAATTATAAGTCATTAAAAAAAAAAAAAACTTGTACAATCTGCGAAACAAGTTTTACTCAAAATTTCTCAATACATATAATAATAATTTATAAAATGGCTCAGTGGATGTTGATAACAAGACAGGAAAATATGTCCCTTATCACTCTACTTCTTCATAAACCTCAAAATCATGACGTAGCAAATACACTCTTTCTTGTGCTCACAAGCAAATTTATCGCTGTTATATTTTATTTTATTATTTACAATCCAGACTGCTAATAACTACCAATTTTCTCATTTGCGGTCCGGCGTTCGGTTAACATTTCTTATAACGACTAATAAAAATCTTTACGATCCAATAAAACAACACTGATTTTACGGATAAACGATACAACGTTGTTGCATGAATAGCCGCCATGATGAACATTTTGGAGTGTTTTAAACGTATATCAGTTAACTTGGCCAATATCTCATCATTCTGGCGTCTAACAGGTTACGTAAATCGCGGCTGGTATTGGTAGAATTTTTTTTTTTTTTTAAATAGAAGCGTTAGAACCAAATTGTAGCGTAGATAATTCATGTGAGTCTCCGAACACATTCATAGTTCTCCAAACAATAACTACAAATGTATTGATTAATATTTGCAATCAATATAATTTTTTTCTTTTTCATATTTGTGATAAAAAAAAAAAAAAGGAAATAATTTTTTTCCTTATTATTATACAAATTAATCCTCTTTCTTAGCATTGGTCCAACGTTCGATTAATAAAATAATGTCTTTATGTCCTTTCAGGAACAGCCGATTATTTAACCGATGTAAACACATTATATATATATATATATTTTTTTTTTTTTTTTTTTTTTTGAGATGGTATGAACTACAGATAAAATTATCCCATACACGTCTCGGACATGTATTATAAGATAGAGATAGCCTAATTCGAAAGAAGAAATATCATATCAGGCTGAGACACCCTGGGACGATGCTGGACATGCAAATGAGAGCATTAAGGGGGTGCATTTATAATGTATTCAGTATGAAATGGCTTTAAGACGGCACCGGAGCAAAATACCAGGGACGCCTACGTAGGGTTTCGTATCGTTATCTTTCAACTTGAGCTAATCAGAGGACCCCATGTGGTCATTGTAACATCTCGATATTTCAATGATAAAAAGATTTATGTCGCTGAGCTCAGGAAAATTTGCAGTAATCGGGTAGAAAATTCTTCCTTGCCATTCCGCCAATCCATACAGCAGAAGAACATTATATTGAACTACTAAAATAAGCAAATAGTCCGAAAAGAGACATTATGAATGGAACAAGAAAAACTAAAAAGCCATGAATATCCAAATAAACTAGTGAAAAATGTGTTAATTAATAAAAAAAGGAAAAAGAAATTATTAAATACAAAATTAAAGCTCGAATGTTTATAAAACACACAAACCTTAATGGAAACAAGACTACTCTACAAATAATATTACTGAAATAAGTAAAAAGCTCGAAAAGATACATTATGAATGGAACAATACAAACTATAAAGCCCCGAGTCTCCCACATACGAGAGAACAGTTGTAAAATAATAAAAAATTGTGTACAAATTAAAATGAAAAGCATTAAAATCAATGAAAATTATAATCATATATATCAGGAGAAAAATTAACGTTGACAAGCAGTGATTCATTCATGTTCAGAAATATAAAGAAAGATGAACTACAAAATGAGCCAAAAACCTCGATACATTTTTGAACATAAAATCAATTGAAAGAATATGAAGTTTCAATTTCCTCGGAAAAAAGTTTGTTGCATTAATCATATATTTTATTCGGTTGAGTATCACAGGTCGAGTAAAGAAGTCAAAACTTGTCGAAACGATAATTTCTAATTAAATTAGAAATAGAAATAATAAATAGACGGCCTAACAAAAATTAGGACTTATAATAACAAAATAAAAGAATGAATATGTTTTATTCATAAAAAAAAAATTATAACTAAAAATATTTATGAATTTAAATTACTGATCTAAGAGAGTGAAATAGCCATTTACATAAAATATTAAATAAATTTTAATATGCTTTAATATTATGGCTGATGGGAAATATATATATCAAATGTTAGATATTACAAATAATATATAATTTTATTATGATTAGTAAAAAAAAAATCAGTAAGCTTAAATGAACATCAATATATAGAGTAATGCTCTAGGTAATGATAATTTTCTCTCATTTTTCAAGACAATGTATTATAATAAGCTGTTATTTGTTTTCGTCGTAATAAAAAAATTCCACTTGAGTTTTACTTTTTAGAAATCAAAGAACCAATTTGGTGTCCATCTTAAGTAAAATTCCTATGACGGACACAAGACTTTTAAACCGCTGTCCGATTTTTAGCACATTTTCAGGGATTTGGTAACGAGATGTGGTATGGGGAAACCAATTGTTTTTTAATTTTAATACTTTAGCTTGTGTATATGTATATATTTCGATAATGGTTCGCCTGATCTGGCTCAAATTTGAAGGATGGGTGGGAACTAGTCTGAAAACCGTAAGGTTTTAATTTGATAGAATTTTCTTTTATTTAGTGTGTACTGACCAACGTGGTGGATTTTTTTTTAAACATGAGATACATATAATCGAATATTAATTAACACATAACTAACTGCCCTGATAATTTCCAGTTTTTTTTATTAATGTCCTCTAATTTATTTATTTTTTATTTGTAATTTTTAATACAAAAGTCACAGCTATATTAAATTTTATGATTCTTAACTATACGCCAGTCACTTTGTCGGAATTTATCTTGGAGGTAATTTTTAACATTATAACATTGTCTAATTTCAAATCCCATGATGGGATCGATACTTAATATTATCCATTAAAATTAACGTATTTCTAGCCTAATTAACAATTTAACAGTTCTTATGGCTGAAATAATTTCAACTGATAGATTTGAGCTTTATAGGGAATAGACTAAAAATAATTTCCGGAAAGATTAAAAATCCTTCTATATATAACTTTGAAAAAACAAAAACAATTAAACTATACAAATGGAATTTTTATTTTATTTTTTCACTTCTCGTGCCAAGAGGTAGAATAAATTCAATTTTGAAATAAACATTTATAAAAGCGAGTAAGTAAAAAAATAAAAAAAATGACAATAATAAGTGCAAATTATATATTCATTCTTTCTCGCTTGCCTAGCTTTTTTCCCCCTTACAAGGTTAAGTACGGTACAAAGTCGTATATCATATCAGAAATATCTACACTGCGCTCTTTATATCTTAAGAATCGATTTCTTATTACACGTTTTTCTTGTCTTATCCAACTTTTCTATGTATAAAAAAATGGTTAGATTTTTTTCAGACTTACAATATTGTAAACATCATGAGTACTAAATCTATGCTATCATTAAATGGAATCATTGAAACCAAGGACACGTGTTTACAAACATCGATAGATTTATATAACTAAAGTTTTTTTTTTTTTACGTATTAATAATTATCTCGACTAATGAGAAACATGTGATAAAAAATCTATTTATTTATTTAAAAACCGAATTTCCAGATAGAACATTTTCAAATATATCTCAAGTACCTTTTGAACTAAATCAAACACATAATCAAACCTTACAGTAAGCATTCGTATCATAAAATAAAATTTATTATATATGGACACAGTTTATAATATTCTTTACTCATAATTATAGAGATATTCTGTACTATTGGTAACGACTCATAAAAATATAATTTCAGCTAGATAATACTATGATAGGAAACTATGGACGCACTAATCAGTAGATTTTTTCGTGAACAAAATTTAATTCAGTGGATTCGAAAGGTATTTTATAAGTCGTTTATTCCCAATCATCATTGACAATTTTTTTTTCGAAAAACTATATTTACTATTCCGTTTGTAATATCAATTTTTTTAAAGTAATTAATTAAGATTTTTTTTATTTGTAGGACATATTTCCGAAAATCTCTGGCCATTCTAATAGCAAGTAAAAAACATTGAAACTTCTATAAGGTCCCTTTTGGAAATAAATAAACTCCGAAGCCGGTTATTGAACAAAACAAAATCTTTATAGGGGGAGAAAAATAATTTAAGATTTGGGGAGAAAAATTCAGGAAAAATGGACTATAAAAAGTTTTTGTTTCCAATAATAAGTACAGTAAAATAAGATTATATTTAATTTTTATTTTTAGAAAACGATTAAGTTAAAAAAGAATTTGAGGGGTTATTTTTTCAATAATATTTAAGAAATGTTTCATTAAATTTCTGGAGCCCTGTTTCGGAACCATACTTATTTTCATTCCACTCTTTTAATTAGGGACGTTTTTGAAAAAAAAAATAGATATATATTTCACCATAATCGTCATTGGGTGCTTTAATATGGGAATCGATACTTATCTCGATTAACATAGAGATCTATTAGGATTCACATTGGAAAAAAAGGACTCATTCGGAGGGTCGTGCAGAAAATTTTCATTATTAAAATATAATTCTGTCCTATATTTTTAAATAATAATTCTTAAGAAACTAATTTTGTTTTGCAAATGTTCTAAATCGCTTATTTATAATGTTAAACTATTTCATTCTAAATCACCGCGCTAATTATAAGCATAATAAAATATTGTTAAAATTGGAAGGGAATTATTTTCAGGAACACACATAATGCCGTAAAATTGGGACAATAATCATAATTTATAAGTACAATGATAATTTTACAATGTATGATGATTAAAATCATAATAATAATTATCAATCGTTGCTTCCTCATTACAGCATATATATTTTATAATAATCAACATCACAACAATAGTTACCAATATAATTTTTTGGTTAATTGTCAAAATGTTTCACACCCTCGTTTAAATTAACAGTTAACGATACAAACAATGAAATACAATAAGAATGTAACGTTTTTAAAAATTTTATTATTAACTTATTTTATTTTGACCAACTACTATTAATTGATTAAATATACCTAAAATAAATACAAATATAAACTATAAACCGTTTTTCAAATACAGATTTTTTTAAGGTTCAATTTAAAAAAAAAAAAAATAATTACATTAAATAACACTTACGTTTTTTATCTCTTAATATTCTATTACATTTCCTTGTTAATTGATTTTTAATTTCATTGCTACTTTCATTATGTTGTAACCGTTATCTTACCATTGTTTATTTCGACAAGTTCCTAAATCTGTAACCACTATTATTTATTTTATAGTTCCTAACATTATTACCGTTATTATTTATTTCATAAATTCTTAACCATTTTTACCATTATGTTATATATCCTAACTTTGCTCTACATATTATTATGTAGGCCTTTTCTCAGGTCTGATGAAGACCTGAACCTTTGGCCGAAACGTCGGCAAAAATATAGTTTATTTATTTTTATTTGGCTGATCGCCCCAAACAGCTCCCCTTCATTATATTCACGACAGTCAACTATTCACTATAAAAACAAAATTATATAAAGCCGTCTAGAATAAGGGATGAACTATGCTAATTGAAAATAGAGAATATTTTTTTTTTAAGTTAACATCAATATTTACGTGAACTATTTTTAAAAAGATATATCCACTAACGCAATCAAACACAGGTTGATTTAATCAGTAGATATTATTTCGTAAGAAATTTCAAAACTCTACTTGCAAAAAAATTGATACCAATATAATCTTATGTATATTTTTCGAGTCCATTAAATATAATATCATGGTAAACGGACAAAAACTCGCAAAAAAAAAAGAAAACGATTTTTATTTATCTGTGAGCTGAGAAAAATTTCTTTAAAAAGTAATAGACCAAATTAGTATTGCTTATTCAATTTTTTTTTAATATACCTATCTACCAAATTTATTCTAAGCAAATGACTAGCAATATAAGACATGAGTTTCTTCAGATGTGTTTCACGGTATCGTTGCTATTATTTTTTATTTTGAGAGGCAGAAAGTTTATTTCATCTAGACATTAATAAATTTTCATTAAAGATTTAAAACATATCTGACCTCATGTCAGTATTTAGAAAGCTCTTGGATGTTGTGCCACAACTCTCGTTAGTGTGGGTTGGTGCTGAATGCCCTTGAGGGTAACCACTGTACTCGGATGAGCCTACAAGAAGTGGAGTACACGTACTTCCACTTGTTGCTCCGGCAATTGGAGGGTTGCTGCCTGGAAGCCACGTACGCCCGTTCAAGTCTCCGACGGTAGGCAGTCATGGCCCGTTGCGCGACCAAACAGCGGATAAATGGTCATAGATAACATCGGCATTATCAATTTGGTTTTATCTCGTCATCTGTCTAATTGGTTTGTTCACCGTTCTTCTTCTTTTAGCCTTTATCTTAATCCAAATCCCTTTTAGAAACATTTCTTGACGGGATTAGAACATCCGGTGAATTAAATTTTAAATTATTAAAATCTGTAAGGATTAAAAGTTCTTAAGAAAGAAAAAAAACGCGTATTATATAAATATATATTATAAAAATTTCAGTCTATACAAAACACAGTCTTTGTAATGTAATCACAGTGGAAGTCCCTAGCACTATTTTGGTCAAGTCCGTTGAATACTATAAATAAATCATACAAATTACGTTCGAATTTATTCTCATTCAGTTTATCATAAACAAAAAGCAAACTGATTTTGGAACGTGGCATTCATACATATCACAATTCCATCAAATTTGAAGTGAAACATTAATTTATTTTATTATTATTTTCTTTTTCTTCTTTTTTTTTTTTTTTTTTTTGCGGTGCGGACAATGTTTTCTTTCTCGCACCGCAATCACTGATATTCCCTGTGATTCAAGATACTAACATTTTGCGATCTGGCCAACAATAATTAGTTTTCAACAATCACTGGAGAAACAATTATAATTTTTGTTCTAGTTTTCTTAGTTTTAAAAAACGAAAATATGATATTTGACAGTTTTTAATTTTTATTTTGATCAAATCACTGCTGGATAAATGTTATTTAGAAGTCGGTAAGAATAAAAAATAAAAATAAATCGATGGTATAATAATCTGCTTGAATTTGAAATATACTTTGTTTTTTCAGGATAAATGAGTAAGCAAGTATTAGTCAATATCCGTATAATGTTCGGTGTTCAGTGTATAAATGTTAACGTAAGAGAACATTCTATTATTTATTTAAGACTTTGAAGGCAAGTAAAATAAGCCGCTTAGCTTATTTTATGACTCTGTGTCCACAGACTCTATAAATTAAGCGATCGAATTATACTAAGCGAAAATAATGTGGCTAATTATAACAATATTGCATAGTCTACACAGAAGGGCTACTGCATCCAGTTCTTTGACACCCAGAACTGTAGCTGTTACCACCCACACGCGTTACGATCGGCGGCTTCTGCCGGTGACGTTAATCGTAACCAACGGAAACGCCTAGCACGTATCTTCTGATTAGGATGAATATCGCATGAATACACCTGTACGGTATTAAAAACCAAAAGAATCACTGGTTATTCGAACGGAATCCTACTGATACGACCTGGAGGAGTTAGAACCAAACTTTCGAAAAGAGAAGTACTGTGGAGGTCGGAAGCGATGATGGAGTTGATAAACCTACCTTGCCGTGAGGAGCCTGCGATCGCCTCACCTCGCGGCACACGACACCAGCACTAAACACTCTTATCACTTGTAGCTGCCTTGCACATGATACCCTACTCGATTGCCTGACAAGACTAGCCTCTGAATCCTCCCCTCTATCGGGGACCCTCCCCTCCCCACTCCCGGCCCCTCCCTGCCCCCACCAACATCCTGGCTCCACCCCTAGCTGATAAATGACCGCTTTGCCAGTCTTCCCCAGATGTCTCACTAATATCCTCGCAACACGCACAGGTTCTCGATCCCTGGATCACATCCGCTCCAACAGGTGATGTGTTTATAAACGTCTAGGGCCGGCGCTCCGGCTACTGTGGGCGGATGCGGAAAAATGAGATGTAAACTGCAAGAAGAGAAACCAACAACACAATCTTATACAGTTGGCATGATGGATCCAGTTCTACCGCATTAAACATTCACAGACAAAAACATTCAAACATCCTAATTAAATAGAAAACTAAATCTGATGATACATAATGGAGAAATCTCTAATCCTAGTAACCTTACCTATGAATCCGAGGAACGAATAGTCGGATGAATATGCGGTACTATAAACAAACGAGTTGAAGAGTATATTCCCTAAAATGGACAAAATAATTATTTTAATTGGTATTTCTTCTTTAAATGAATTTTGGCCAAAGATCGAGAAAAAATTAATTTTCTTTACTATCCTCTCATCGCCGACTGAACTTACGATGGACTTTCATTCATCTTCTCTAAATTGTCATCAATTAAAAAAAAATCGTCCTCGCAATCCAATGATTAGGGGTTGATTATAGTCCTCATGTCCTCAATATAAACATGATTTTAAAAAAGTGCATGATAGTTCATACTTGAAAATGGGCCATGAAACGGTTTTAGTGAGACTTAGCCAAAAATCAGAATAAATAATAATATTTAGACAGGTGAGCGAACTGTCTGTAAAGACCCCGCGATCTCAACTGAAAAGCACCCGTTTGGGGTTTGTTTTGAGCGAGCACAGCGAGCAGATGTCCAATGCATCGATGTAATTAAACCTAATTAAGGCCCCCAAATTAAACTGAAAAGGTCCACTTATGGAATCGTAAATGGCGGGTAAAATAAATGGGAATAATATCCGTGAACCAGTTGTCAATATTCTCAGAATTCCACCTACACTGTGTGATTATGAGGGTGGGCCCAAACCCATCAAAGATGAGCAAATCTTGTAAAGTAGTACATTTTTTTTTAATCGAGAAAAACATACGTTTTACATAATTTAAATTTTATAGAATACAGGACTCAAGAGAACATATTCATATGCCATTAGAGAGTTTCTAGTAAAGTAAATTAATATTATATAATATGAGCTCCCAAACTGCACAGCTTTTGTTGATGCCCTTACTACAAATAACCAAATTCCAAACAGTAAATAATCACTGCCACTAACGACTGTCGGTATTCCCATACCCATACCCATAACCATACTCATCGGTAGGGATGATACCGTTCAAGGCTCATACCTCACTAAGAAAAAAAAAAAGATTAATGCAATATTAAGCGAATGCTGCTTAAGAAAGAATATAAACGCGCTATGAATTATAATTTTCCCCTTGGATGACTGACATCATCCCAGTCTCCCATATAAAAACGGAAATTCAGTTCGATTGACTTTAAAATCTAAAAAGTTCAATCTATTACTTTCAACTTATTTTTTTTAACAGTTTACTTTAGATGTTTTTACGTATGTAGTTATATATAACTATGAGTAGAAGATGTATATAACTACTATTATATTAGCATTAATTACATTTTTATAACTATGTACAACTTACATGATTAAGAATTGTTCTAATAACTTAAATTATTTGGTTTTTTTCCATATATATATTTCTTAAAATTATGTATTAATTGTACATTAAAAATTTATCGGATCCAGAATTTAATTTTTTTTGGGGGGAAGGGAGCTTTAAAAGGTCGATTTTTTTTTTTTAATATCTGTAACTACTTGAGAAGACATAGAAAGAAAATAACAACCTATGTGAAATGGTGTTTAAGTAATTCTTGAAGTCCTATTAAAAATATAATTACACGAACAATAATACTTTTAGAGATAGTTTTATCATAAGACATGGTTATGTTAAGTAGCTATTTAAGTATTATAATTTAAAAAATATAACATTGTTATTACTCAAGTATTCAGCTTAAATCATTCACTGCAACACATATGAATCAATGAAAAAAATTGTTTCCTAATTTTTTTTTCCACTCTCCTTCTCCCCTCCCCTCACTAATACACGTGGTACAGCTTTATATACATAAAAATTTGTCTCAAATTAGTTAAAGTTATTAATTATTAAGCTAATTATTAAACACACTGGATAATGGTTACGAAGCATCTCTTGCTGCATACTTGACTGCGGTTACAACCCGTATGTTTTATAGCGCACGTCAATTGACAAAAAACGAGAGTCTCCACCTACGAAATCTTCTAACATAACCTATAAATTATATAAAATAAAATTAAATATTATTTTATCTTAAACTAATAGGGTATAAACTCTTTCAATTCTTAATAAATGGTATTAAAACTTATAATATAAATACATGGATTGAGTTTTTTTGGAAATGGAGCTAACTTGTAAATTATAATAATAAGAGTTTATTGGTTTGTATGAAACATAACTTTTTTAAAAAATAAAATGATTTAATATGATAATATAATTTAGTTACACTAGCGGATCCAGGATTTAATTTTGAGGGGGGCCTCAGCCCAAAAGATTTTTTTTCATATACATAAAACAATAATTAATTAGAAAAAAAAGAAAGAAATTAACTATCTATATGAAATGATGTTTAAGTAGTTCTTCAAGTCCTAGTACATGTAATTAAACGAACAAGAATACTTTAAGAGATAGCTCTTAATATTTTTTTCTGTGAAAGATGGTTATATTTTACCATTTGGGAGGGAGGGAGGGGTGGGAGCTTCAACCCGAAAGCCCTCTCCCCCTCGTAGATCCGCCTGTGTTTAGTAATATTACTTCAGTTAAGTATCCATAACTCTAGCGGAGCCAAAATTCAAGGATCTATCATAGCAAGAGTCTTGTTTAAATTTGAATATACAAAACCCCGGGCCCTGGAGATTATAACCCCCTTACTCCCTCATTTCGTATACTGATCGTGAAATTATTTCGAATCCGAGCTTTTGTAATATTCCTTGAGTCCAAATAACAGAGTGTGTGTGTGTGTTTGTGTGAATAGCCAAGCTCAAAATAGAAAAGAGTTACAGCACTGAAATTACGTATTTAAGTTGAAGTTGCTAAACTCAGGGCTAAGCACATAGATGGCATCGGTTCCGGCATAGATGGCACACATAGATGGCATCTTATGTGGAAAAACGATATTAGATATATGAATAGGCGCAGATTCCAGGGAGGGCCGATCAGCTTCCCCTCAATAAAAATAGAGGGGGCAAGAATATCGTTTCGCCCTCCCCTCCCCCCCCAATTACTTCGAAGAACAAAAATAAAATAAATATTAATAACAATTAACCTACACGAATGAATAAAGTATTTAAACTAAAACTAAAACTATTTAAACTAAAATATTTAAATTAAAAAGGCCTAAATTAAGTACGAAAGTATTTTACCAGGCCCTATGTTGATATTATTGAAATTTTAGTTTTTATTCTAAGATTATATGTAACAACATATCTTAGGATTTCATAATTCAGTCATGTACATCCTTCCATTTTTACGTGAAGAATTAATCTTATTTCTCGCGGAAAATTTGAAACATCCGAGAATTTAGAGTTCATCTCATCTACCTCAAACCTTTAAATAATAATAAAAAAAATGTAATATATTCAATTGCTTTGTTAACATATTTTCAAATATACCTATAATCTATACGTTAAAAAAAAAAAAAAAAAAATATATATATATATAGGCTAAATAGTGGCAAAACTATTTTATTAAAAACCAGCGTTTGGACCCGACTTTGCAGGTCTTCTTCGGGGTTAGAACGGACAAGATACAAAAAGATACAGAAAATTGTGGAAGTTAGATAATATTTAGACAAAAAATTATAAACAATGTGAATAAGCTTATTAAAATTATAAACAGTAAGCACATAAAAATATAAACAGAGTAAGCTAAGTAACAAGATCCTAAACTGAAGTAAATAGGTGGTAACAATTGTTGTAGTGTAATATATAATATATGGAATTGTAAATATACTTCTACAGATCTACAGGAGAGATTGGAAGAGAATACACAACAACAATTGTTACCACCTATTTACTTCAGTTTTGGATTTTGTTACTTAGCTTACTCTGTTTATATTTCTATGTACTTATTGTTTATAATTTTAATAAGCTTATTGGTTTTAAATACCAGTGAAGTGGCTGAGGGAGAAGCGTAGGGATCTCCTAAGCCTCGCTTTTCCCTCCACATGTGGGGGGACAAGATTGGTTCGGAGATCACCTGGCTAATTGTAAATAGTGTATATAGGTATGTTTGTATCTAAGATGTTTGTTTTACTTTTATTTCTATTTTTACTTACTTATGTGTATTAATATTTTTTTTTCCCTCTTTTGTTCTTTTTTCTTATTCTTTTGTTATTACTTTATTTATTTATATTTCTGTATATACGGTATGAATGTACTCTCAGAACTCTATTATAAGTGTCCTTAACTGTGACAGATTGTAATATTTCTCAATAAAATGTTTAATCTCTCAAAATAAGCTTATTCACATTGTTTATAATTTTTAGTCTAAATAACTTCCACAATTCTCTATATCTTTTTGTATCTTGTCCGTTCTAGCCCTGAAGAAGACCTGCAAAATCGGGTCGAAACGTTGGCTTTTAATAAAATAGTTTTGCCACTATTTAGCCTATTTATGACCGCCACCCCGGACCATCTCCTTCCTTTTTAGTATTATATTGTTTGTTTTAAAATAATTATGTTGATTATGATAACTGTCACTCATAATATTAACTTTCGAGACTTTTTATGGGGGGTGGGAGAGGGAAGATCTCTTCAAAGTCAGCAGTAATACAAAATAGATAATTATGAACTATGAAAGAATTTGATAATTAAAGGAGTAGACTGGAAAATGTATTAACAGGTTAAAACATATTTCATGTCATAACAGAGATACTTAAGATTTTAGAATAATTAGTATCTTACTTATGAAGTCGTAGAAGGTTATAATGAATGACAAAAAAAAACTTACGATTTAGAGATGGTTGACTGTGATATAATATGAGAAGGAGTTGATCTGGGGGTGGGGTCAAATAAATACTAAATTATAGAAATAGCATTATTTAATTATCATGCCAACGTTTTGATCCACCTTGCAGGTCTTCATCAGGGCTACAAAAGATACAAAATATAAAAGGGACATGGTGAAAATAAAATAAATGAATAATAAGTAGATATAGTGGGTGACAATGTGGTTAGAATAACAAGTATTATATATATAGAAAATAAAAACAAAAATAGGTACAGGATATAGAGAATGCAGGATATAGAGGATGTAAGGAGAACTTACATACTATATTCTCCTTTGTTTGTTTTTTTTTATTCATACTTATTTTCTATTTTAGTTTTTATCTTCTATATATATAATACTTGATATTATAACCACATTGTCACCCACTATATCTCTGATATAATTTCTTTATCAGACTACTTTTGCTTATTTAATATCTACTTTTTATTCATTTATTTTATTTTCACTATGTACTTTTTTTTATTTTTTGTATCTTTTGTAGCTCTGATGAAGACCTGCAAGGTCGGTCGAAACGTCGGCATAATAACTAAATAATACTATTTATATAATTTAGTATTTATTTGACCGCATCCCCCCGATCAACTCCTTCTCAAAAAAAAAAATACATTTGATTGCTGTAGGAACTACTCTGTAATATTTTTTTTTATTGTTTGTTATTGATTGGTAAACAAATATTTCCATTGAAAGATAAATGGAAAACTTAAACTTTATTTTCGGCAGAACAGACCACAACTATAATGTGCACAATATTACTATACTTCATAATAATAAAGAGCATATTTTCTATAATCGAAGAAGAATTTTTAAGATTAATTAATTTTTTGAATAAAATATTAATTTATACTGAAAGTAGAGATGTAAGTGAAATACGTGCGACGTACAGCAATATAATTTGATGTTTTAAATTATGAATATACCAGTCTAAATTTAAAAGATAAGATGCTTAAAATGATGATAATTACGTGTATATCTTATTTTATTTTTATCAGGCCTACCTCAGCATATTGGATATCATATGAGAACACAGGATAATTTTTTTTTTTTGTTTTGGTTTCTTCCTCGAGCCTACTGATTGAAATTTACTATAATTAAATTCTGAGATCATTTTTCCACCTAAAACAACTGTCAGAAGGTTGGATTAATTCATTACAGCATGGTGTGCGTGACTGGAATGGAAAGACGTTTCGGTAGCGTTACTACAAGCGGCCGACATTCAGAAACCGGGCACACTCCCTCGGTATAAATAAATTATTTACGTTTACTAACGGTTTAAAATTATGAATGTACACAAAAGATATCAAATTTCACAGCGAATGGAAGAAGAGCGGAATAGTCTATAACGAGATATAAAACAAAAATAAATTGGAAACAAGATATTAAGCAACGAATTTAAGTAGTAAATAGACTATTTAAAAAAAATCCATAATTGCGATAAATATAATTTAAAATATTTATTCAAATTATAGTAAATTTATGCACATAAAAAAAAATAGTGGAGACTGGGTACGGTTGTGACAGTCATCATGTTAGCGAAACTATAAGGAATTGCTGATAGGTTAATTAAGAAGAAAGAAATATTCTGCCTGTCTGAACGTATTTAACAGTATCGCTAACGCATCGCGCGGCATTAACGTTAGGAGAGGCCTTCAGTACTTTCTAACAGACAAAATTAGCTATCTTTATTCAATTTCTTTGAATAATGGTTGTTATATATGCACAGATATAGATTACTGAATGTTTTACTCGTTATAAGTTAAACGGTATTAGTTAATTAGCAGATAATTTTTATTGTCGAGGCTTTAAAGCCGTTGTCAACATCGAGTCGCCTTACCCGCAGAGAAGAAGTTATCTTAACCAGACTGAGAATAGGCCACAAGAATCTTACCCATTCACATCTCATAAGCAAGCAGCCACCACCACAATGTCAATACTGCAATGATTAGTGTTGCCCAAAATCAGTCTTGGTCTTGCACTTGACAATCATAGTTACTATATGTAAATAATTGGTATAACCAATATACTTTTGTATTTAATTCCTCTACTTTGTCATTAGGGTTTAGTTAGGTTTCTCCTATCTAAAAAATTACAGTAATATCTATATAGTAATAAGCTAATAAGTAACTGCAAGACCATTGCGAGACTCTTGCGCAAGACCAAGACCATGACCAAGACTGAGTTTGCAAGACCAAGACTCGTCTCGGTATCACATTTGGGCCACACTAGCAATGGTACACTTACGGTCAGCCACATGTTGCAGGAATGTTCTTTTTACATATCAAATCAAAATAGTCTAGGACTTACTCCTACAATATCAAACATCTTAAGTAATGGCGAAGAAACTATAAAGTTATTGTCAGATTTCTTAAAATCAAACAATTTTTTGAATAAAATTTAAAATTTTTTAAAGTAATGAGGTTAATAATTTAATCTAAAGATAAACAGGATTAATTTGCAGGCTTTGATGGCCTAGATGTTTTACGCCTTTGAAACCCCAACAAACAAACAAGCATTGTTGAGGCGACTGTTTTTTTTTGCAAAGAAGTGCGTTGAGTAAGGTTGTAATATATTTTCTAAGTAAGGTTGTGACACAAGAAATATTTTTGTTTTTGTTTGTGCAAAAACGCTCGATGAAGACCGAAAGTTGAATCTTACACACATGTTTATGCCTCATTAGTTTAAAGTGATTAAATCGTTTTAAAATTTTATGTAATGCAATAAAAGTGATTTTAGTCTATTTTGAACCTATCACTGCCGATCGCAAGCACTGTCACAACTAGTGTTGCCCAAAATCGGTCTTGGTCTTGCACTTTGCAAGACCAAGACCAAGGCCGCCTAACTGTTGCAAGACCAAGACCAGGACTGGTAAAAAAAATCGATTTTTCAATAAAAAATAAGGCAAACTAGGCAAAACGGGCTTAGTTAGGTTTCTCCTATCTAAAAAATTACAGTAATATCTCTATATTAACAAACTAATGAGTAACTGCAAGACTGTAGCGAGACTCTTGCGCAAAACCAAGACTTGTCTCGGTCTCGCATTTGGGCAACACTAGTCACAACCGTTCCTGTGGTGGGGTCGGTTATGATATTTTCCTTTTCTTTTTCTAAATTGATTCTATGAAATAACCATTGTACCATTAGACGTATTTAATATTTATACGTATTCAAGTGCAAACGTTACTATAAAAAACACCTTTCTTCTATCTAATTGGTGTACTAACAAAATTGAGGACAATTAAATGAAAATTGTCACAAACGTCTCCCCTAATAAAAAAAAAAATAAATAAAAACACAACCCTTGACTCATAAACTGTTTTTAGATATTTATAATAATTTTTTATCGAAAGGTTTATTGAATAACTCCATTATTTATGAAACTTCTTGTGAATTTTGTTATCAAAGATTATTTATTGAAAACTAGTAAAAATGACTTAAATACAGTTCTTAGTGTTCAATATTTTTTTCAATTATATATTTTTATTACACAAATACATTGATGCATTGAGTGAGATTTGAAATTATCCTACCAAATAGCCGGAGACAATTAGAAAAAGGAATTATCAACTTGAGAAATTCCGACATCTTCATATCTCTAAAATTTTAAGATATTTTTTAAAACCCGTGGATCAAAACCTTGCGTCAGACTTCTAGACCGAATAATCCAATATAAATTTTTTCCAGAGGGCTCCAGGAAATAATAGAGGGAAGGTCGAACTTCAAGGTTACTTACAAAGAAAACACATCTAGGAGTACGTAAATAATAATAATTAAAATATCAGAAAAAAGAATGTATTGAAACGCATCAAAGACCTATATATAGTCTAATTAATTAAAGACCCTTTACAGGCCAATTAAATTGTTAAATAAAATCGATTAATGTACATGTATTATTTATGTGTTTACCGAGAGATAGTTAAAAAGTCTATATATATTTTTTTATATGAATCGTGATTGTGAAAATTGTTTACTCAGATGCCTCTTACCCTATGTGGATGCAAAAATCGAAGGAAAATACCAAAATAAATAGAAATACTTGAAAAAAAAATTGAACAATGAGATAAACAAGTTCAGACGCTTTTATATTTGTATATAAAACTATAGTTTCACACCTTGTTCATGCCGAATCGAAATTATAAATTAAGATTGAAAGATTTTAAGTGGGGCATGAAAAAAACGATAAAAATATACATCATTAATTTATCAATTATAAATATTCCAAATATGGTAATGAAAATTTAAATAGATAAATATATTATAAATTTATTTTTAAAATACAATACAATTGTGTTTAATATTTTTTTGAAAGATGTTAAAGTGAATCAATATGTGAAATTTCAGGAATAATTACTACAATCTTCAGACTTTATATTCTTCCTATATATTTTAATGGGCAAATATTTACAATTAAAATTAATATTAAACAGCTCTTTTTAAAAAAAAAATTAAATTTTTAGTAGAACTTTTTAGTAGAAGAGAATGATGGTTGGGGTGTTCAGTCAAATTGAAATGGTAAAAAATAAATAATATTATTTATTTTTACATTCGCCGACGTTTCGGCCCGATGTTCAGGCCTTCATCAGGGCTGCTGCACAAGAAGTAAAGTCAGACAAACACCAATTAATAATATTAATAATACCAAGGGTTGAATCTTTTTTAATATGTTCCATTTTAACAGTTTTTTAAAAAACTTTTTAGGAAAAAAAGTTTTAGAATAAAAGTTCAAGGAACATTTTTGTAATAAATTTCTTATGGTAAAAGTTTAACTTTTATTTATTTAAGTTTTGTTTTGAATTATGATATACAGTCGCGAAAATACCAAAAAGTAGATATAAAAAATTATTTTTATTCATTCAAACTAAAGACGTATTAGAATCAAGCAATTCATTTATTAATGAAAAATTATACCTCATATTTAAGGCCAATTACTATTTAAATTTTATTTAACGTAACTTATTTTTAACAATTTAAATAAATAAAAGTTAAACTTTTGCCATAAGAACTTTATTACAAAAATATTCCTTAAAACTTTTATTCTAAAACTATTAAAATGGAATATATTAAAAAAGATTCAACACTTGGTATTATTAAGTGTTATTATGATATACAGTCGGGATAATATAAATTGAACAACTTATTTCTTATGTTGATTCCATTAAATGCTTTTGTTTTTCTTTACTTATTTAGGCTAAAAGAAAACTTAATCAATAGTTCCAGTTCAGTTTTAACTGATGCCAATATTAAGAGCTGTAATTATGACCAGTTATAAACAACTGTCCTACTCAGAAAATATTAAAATTGTGGCATTACACGAAGTGAAGGAATTTTAACGGAAAACAACAAAGAGAAAATGGTACCACAAATCAACGGTACTCATAGCTTTGAAAAAATTTTTTCTCAAGGCACCATGGAACGAAAGAAAGAAACTGGGAGAAGAAAAAATCTGGTGTGTCCCCTCACACGACTTTCCTACGTATTTCAGAAAATTGTTTATTACTTTTTTTTTTTCTTCACAATAATAAGTAATTTCATTGTGTTCATTTATATATATATATATATATATATATATATATATATATATATATATATATATATATATATCTTTTTTTTTTTTTGTTTATTTCTTATTGCTTACATACTACTTTTTAAATAATGAATAAAATGTTAGAATTTCTATATGTTAGTTTTTGGCCAGATTTGTATTTTATTTTGAATTAATTTATCTTCGTTATTCTAAAGGGACTTAGTCCCAGAATAAAGTTCAATTTTCTATTCTATGTCTATCAAGAAACATAAAAAAATTCAATTAGATTTATTTTCCGAATTAATGTCCGAAATGAATGATTTTTATATAGTTTTGTAGGGAATTGCATTACCTTTAAAAAAAAAAAAGACTAAAATCTCTGAAATGTATAGAACCGTCGAAAACTGTATATTGGAAATTTGTTCCGATCGCAATACTTTCCTTACCTAGTATAGGTAGGAAAGTAATAAATTAAAACATGTGTAGAAAATAAAACACGCTGTATTATCGCTTGGTTTGATTCCGATGATTTTATTTTTTTGATTTGTGGGTAATTTAATTACCATAATAAATTTTACCATAGAATATATACTTACTTAACGAGTTAGGCCCTAAAACATTTTTATTTTCTTTATAACTTTTTTTCTTGAATTTTTTTGGTAATTCAGCCAATGTACGAAAATTGAAAGGACAATTATTAGAACATTATAGGAAAATTTCATCAAAATCGTTAGAGCCGTTTTCGCGCTGCAGCCAACAGAAAAATATGTTTTTCATTTATTGAGCAGCAGCTATTGCGCATGGAGCACCCAATTTGTATCACAGGCATCAGTAGTTAAAACCCTACAAATTAAAAAATGAAGCAACAAAATCGGTTAACTAGTTCCCGAGATAATCTTGGTACAGACAGACAGACCAATGGCTAGAACCGTCGAAACCGCATATCGGAAATTTGACCCGATCGCAATACTTCCCTTATCTAGTATAGGTAGGAAAGTAAATAAGCAGACGAACAATTTGACCGCTTAATGGTGGGATTGTTTTTAGAATATCGCTTCAAAACTGACAAAGCAATATCCAGAGATCTTTCAGGTATAAATCTAGTAATTAAAATAAACTTTTTACTGGGTGATGACATTTCTATGACCAAAACTGTATTTATGAATTTATCTTCTGATTTAGATTTAGACATTTTTTGAAATTTTTAGCAAAGAACTCGCTTTACACTCAATTTCTCAATAATCATCAAAAAACGGTTTTATCGATACAGTTTGTTTGATTGCCTGCGAAAAGAAACTAAGTTGCTAATTGAACATTTGGTCCAAGCGTGCCGTTTTCTTGAACGGGCAATGACCCAGCCCAAATGCAGGGGCTAATATGCAATTACTTAAAACTGGTTTCACTGCACTTCTTGCATCTTTCGATTCCACATGGGCAAGTCGATTTCAACTAATACAAAAAAGTCATAATCGATGCGAGCAGCAATCTCGTGTAATATTCGATATTTTCACAAATCACCTGAAACATAAAACTGTTCATAATCGGCGATTCATATGATCTTGTAACCGACGAAGTTTGCCAATATCATTGAGGCAGGATACATTTCTGTCAAACTTTCTCTCTAAGTTGCACGTTTACAGAACTGGAGTATATTATGAAGTATGGCAGGTCGATTAAGTTACATAAAGTGTGTAAATCGCGGAGGTAGAAAGTGCCTGTCTGCAACGCTGTTTATTGGTGTATCCAAGGGGTAATAAAGATGAAGTCCGGCCAATAGGAAGCCGAGTATAATTATTGCGCTATAATTGAGTACTTTTCAAACTCACACAGAGGTTCTAACTTTATAATATATCAAACATTCATGATGTCGTTAACATTTGTTATTTAGATTTCGTTTCCAACTGTATGTTTTTATATTCAAATTAAGAGCAACAGCTTACTAAAAACAGGAAGTATTAAAACAAATTCAAAGATAAAAAAAAAACAGATACAGTCCCGGTCATAGAAATTGCATCACTTATTTCTTTTGATTCTTATTTGATAACGTTGAATATTTTTGTTTTTCTTTACTTGTTAAGGTTACATGAAAACTTTAACAACATTTATCAGTTCAGTTTTAACTAATACCAGGATAAAAGCTGTAATTATGGCCTGTATCAAAAACTGTCCTCGTAAACAAATATTAAAATTGAGACGTTACATGAAGTAAAGGGATTTTCACGGGAAACAGTAACGAGGATAGGGTATCAACAATCAACGGTAGACATAGTTTTGAGAAAAAAACAAACTAAAAAATTAACAGCTTAATGGTATGATTGGGTTTAGAACATCATTTCATAACTGGCAAATAAAATAAAATAAATAAATGGCATCTTGTAAATAAAATAAAATTTAATAAAATATTTACAGAGTGATGCAATTTCTACGGGCGCGACTGTAACAATCCGTAACATAATATAATATTTGATTATCATCATATGGTTAATTGTTGTCTCCAAATTAATGGTACGTTTTGACATTTCACAAACTACGGGAAAAACCAAATATTTAAATGGTTGTTTCTCGCTGCTGTCAGTAACAAGAGAAATAAAAAAAAAATGGGCATAGCGCAAATCTCGCTAGTCAAATCATATAATTGCGTTTCCCATAGCTTGTGAAATGTCTAAGCACACCTTAAACCCCATAAAAAATTGCTTCCTTCCAAAAATCCATTAGACCGTAAAAATGTGCCTCCTCAAAAATTCGGTATCGCAGCTTGTAAATTGAAACTTTCTGTGATAAGATTATAAAATGGATATACTTATACAAAAAAATAATAACAAAAATAAAATTTTTCCTCATGGATGTGCTTAAGGTGAATATTTAAATTCTATATCAGCAATAACTAGATTTATTTGCCCTTAACACAGCTAATCGGAGTTGCATGGCATGCAACTGGTATTCTGTAATGATTATTTTAAATAAAATTTCATCTGACTTTATTACAGTATTTTTGGTTTAATGCGTTTTCTCGCTCAATATGCACAGCAAATATATAAAATTCAATTAAAACTTTTATATGGGAAGCTAAAATTTTACATACCGGTTTTCAAAAATCAATTATGATCTGACTCAATTCCGATTATATTCAAATAGATAATAAGGAAGGCATTAATTTGTTCCAATCAAAATATACATTCATAAAATTATTAATAATCATAATTAATTAAATTAATAGGCGCTACCACAAATCACTTTTCAATAACAAGATATGGTTTTGGTTTAAATTGTTTTTAACTGTTACAGATTGGGTTATTTATTGAGTACGTTCTGGTTTGTTTAGTTACAAAAAAAAAAAAAGAATCTCCTACGTTCCAGGGTGAAAAAAAAAAAACTGTCATAAAATAATAGATTTAGTATTTTAACCGCCCCCCCTGCCCCTCACGTACCTAAATGTACTTTACACTATTAATTGAACTTAAGCCATTAAACAAACTTATTAGTAACTTGGAGTTACCAAAGTTAGTGGCCTATCATGTAAATATATTATTACAAATGTATAATGTAAAATAATTCAGATTAATGTTATGTTAAGTTTCCAAACATACAGGTGAATAGTTAACCTGCCAATGATAACTATACATAATTAGCTTATGTCTCTTTTCTATCTTTGATGACTGGTTTATGATAGATAGTTAGATAGAAAGGATGTTTATTATTAATCAGTATAACATATCAAAGATCTTACAAATATTTAAAAAATAAATACAAATGTTTGTTTTGTTAACCTCTCTTTATCTCTCTCTCTCTCTCTCTCTCTCTCTCTCTATATATATATATATATATATATATATATATATATATATATATATATATATTCGGGTCGTTGTTTAATTATACTAATTATTATTATCTTTTTTTTCATGTTACAAATACATTACATAATAATTATAATCACACAAACAAAATAGGAAAACACATATCACTCAACGATTATACCAACTACTACTTAATGTCAATAACAAACAACAACAAATCTATAACCAAGTGTTTGTATTTATACTATTCATACTTGATACACTGTTTAAAATTACGGCCAAGAAAGAAATAAAAAATAGATAACATACAAAGTGATAAATTATTTATTTATACAGAGTTCAATTATAATTAAATTGTTCGACTAAGTATTACGTATACTTTAAGACTTGTACTATATATTTATAAAGAGAGGACCAATTTTTACCCTTAAGGAGCTTTATCATTTCCTATCGTGAGATAGTGGTTTTTGAAAGTGTTGATATCCTTATATCTCTTAGGATCGGACAAACGGCAAAGAAATGGTAGGTGTCTTCAGAGGTATTCATATTGCATAGAGAGCACGTGTAAATTCTATCGCGTCGCCAGCGATGACAGTTCAAATCTAAAAGTTTCCCTCTAGCTAAGAAAATTATCTTAACAAAACCTGGGCTTGCATCGTTTGTTTTCTAATGATTATTTAGATTATGGTCTAGCTGGGCATAACCAGGACAAAATTCTGTTCTTAATGCTCTTTGCAAATCATCCTTATTATATTTTTCATTTATTTTATTACACAGCTCTTGAAAAAAAAAGAGTGAAAGAATAATATTTTATTTAAAGAGATACGAAGGTTTTAAAATATAATTACATTCTTTTTAGTTCATGTTATTAAAAAAAATAATCTTTAAAAACTATCTGGCATGATTATATTAAGCATAGACTATTCCTAGTACCTTCCCTATCGCGTATAGGGTCTTGGCTGACCCTTCCCTGACCCCAACACACCCTTACCAGTGGACCAATACAAAAGCTCATTAAAAAACCAAAAAAATTAAGAACAAAAGATCTCCAACCCTTCCAAGGGGGTCAGAAATGACAAGACGAAACGCTCCTCAATACATCCTCGGGGGATAACGGTGTGGACCAAGTAGGGTATAACGTCGGACCTTAAACCCTACGAAGCTTCGTAAAGAAAATTATAATAGTATAACTTCCAACGCTTCAAATTATACAAAATACATTTTTTTTTTTAATTTAGAAATGTATCTTCCTACAATCTTGGTGCCGAATAAAATATTCATAAAACGTTAGGATAAAGTAAAACAAGATTGAAAGCAAAATATTAATAATAATATCATTCTTTTCTCTATCTTTCTTTCATACATTAACCCTGTTAAACATCCGTTAATTATCTAGTCATATCTTTTAGATTCGGTGCCATTTTTTAAAGTTTTTATAAAATATTAGGCCAAATATACACAGTTTTTACATCCTGTATTATTTATTCGATGTTTCGGCTTCAGGAGCCATTTTCAAGATTCTGCAAACTAATTTTAATTCAGTTGTTATACTTCAAAATACATCCTTATAAAACACATATTAATTTAACAACAATCAGTTATATAAATAGTCCAAACTCTATTCTATAAAGTTTTTATAATATAGCATTTTGGTTAAAATTAATGTAAAATTTATCATTTACCTACCATGCAGCGCTTCATAAAATTTCCTAAAGTATATCATTATAATATAATACGTCTTTTTGTCATTCTTAAAAAATCTGTTAATTATTTTCACTTACCTATACTTTAAATATATAGTAAGGGAAATTTTTATGTTTTTAGAACATTTCGAATCCAAGTTTTCAACGAAAATACTGCTGAAGCCCCCCTCCTCCCACACAAAATAATGGTAAAATATAACCATATCTTATGATAAAATAATAAAAAAATATCTCTTAAAGTCTTGTTACTCTTGTAATTACAATTAATAGAACTTCAAAAATCACTAATACGCCATTTCATATATTTTCTTTCTATAGTAATTATCGTTATATTTAAATGAAAAAAAGTTTTCGGGCTGAAGCCTCCCCCCCAAAATATAATCTTGGAACCGTAAGTGGTCTGTGTGAATAGGCCAGGTAAAAAATAATAGATCAGGATTTTTTTTCAAAGAAAGTCTGTATAACTTTCCAGAGTAGGTTTCGGTGTCTGTGCACCATATTCATCTCTATAATTATAATAAAAATAAACTATAATAGTAATTATGAATTACGAATAAATATTTAGTCGGTCGTCGTCTTAAGCGATCATAAAAAAAAAAAATATATTGTCCAACTAGTCATTTTATACTAGTCGCCATAAAAATACTTTATTTGACGAAAAATAGTTGTAAATAATCAATCGGGTAATATTCCCACAAATCTCAAATAGAGAAAATTAATCATCCATTAAATCTGAAACGGTAAAAAATTAACATTTTTTTTTTTCGTTAGAGGTTCATAATATTAAGTCTTACGTTCATAATAGTTTAAATAAAAGTTACGATTCGGTCCGTAAATAGAAATAAAACCTGTATTTTACATATTATGCATGATATACACAAAAAAAAAAAAAATTGCTTAATCAACATTTTTCCTTCTATTTATAGTTCTCACGAGATTCATCTTATAGCATTACTGTAGATATTAAATACTAAATATTTCTCTCTGTATAAACACAAATGGATTAAATAAGAACTATTAAAAGAAGGAGAGATATATAGTAAAACATTTTTATTTATCAATCGCAACGAAAAAGTGTGAAAAACACATATCAAATCTGTTTATCCCTAAAAAAATATATTTAATGCGATCCGGACGTGTATAAAATTAATTTATAGGAAGCGTTTTTTGGTTTTTATATTTCCATTTATCCCAGTAATAACGGTCCAATTTTTCAAATTAAATTTTGTAAATATATCATTAATTAATATCAACATGTTTTTTTTTCTTTTATAAACCTATCATAAATTCAAAACCTGTTCTAAAATTAAAATAAGTAAAAAATAATTAAAAAATCTCCGACAAACTTCTTAGGAACAGGATACAAGTCGAAATTGCGCTATGATTGTATCAATAATCACGCAATTAATAACTGACTACTTTTTTTGGCGATCACAGGAAAAAAAATCGAAGATATTTTATGGTAAAACCATTTGATCGACATATTAAACGGATCAAAACGCCTGCCCGACGCTTTGAACATTACGCCATAGGAAATGACTTTTGTCGACATTTGCTCGCGACGTTGGAATATAAATCAATCAATTTTTAAATTAAATGTTCCAAACGCATATCATTTGCGCGGAATTTGACTTTCACTTTAAAAAAAAAAAAAAACTCCTTTTAAATGAATAAATAGGAAGAATTAAACTTATTTTGATTCGAAGATCCCAAGAAAAACTGAGAGGCTGTTTTCAACTAATTTAAATTCCGTTCTATGTAAGATAAGTTTGAAAGTTAAGGTATGAGAGAGATAGTACCAGCTGGTACATGCCCTAGACTTGAAGTAATAAAGATACCTAAGGATGTGTTTGTGTTGGAGCAGGGAAACGCAATGGACATAGTTTCAAATCCATAGGAATAGTATCGGAATGTTAACGTTGAACATGAGATTGATGATAAGAAGAGCAAAACTTTGATACGGCACTGCTGGTATCAGTTATCAGGTATCACACATATTACGGCTCCAACTAAAATGCAACCAAAGACAGGTGGTTGGTCCACTTGGAATGTCAATAGTCCCGATTTGTTTATAATATTATGTTTAAATGTCCATTTAGTTTGATCTTAAAATGTTGTTAATGTGTGCAAACATGAGTTGATACAGCTCTAAGTCCGTAAGTAAAGTATTGTTGGAAACCAAAGATTTGAATTTTTTGGACATCGGTGAATTTTGGTAAGCGCAAACGCTCTAAAGTTTTAGAGTATGACAATATAAGACTTTGACTGAGTAAAAGTATAAAAGGTCCATCGAGTTGAATGGACTTAGTCGTTGACTAAGAGCTCATCTCTATTGTTTTTTGTTATAACAGTCGTGGATCGAATCAGTTTCTAAGAAACCTTTTGAAAAAATGTCCGTAACAACCTTAACGTTCCATATGTTTCCGACTTAGCCCAATCCAGAAACATATCCTTCCGTTATAAATTTCAAGATCATCCTAATACTTTAACATTTCTTCCTCTTCGATCCGCAATAACCCTCCGAGGCGTCTGAAAAGACGATGGCCTTGTGATCCCCTAATTTAGAAACTTTATTAGAGTGCTAAAAATTTTAAGTTCCTCTACAAGTCTTTTCATTCCATTGTATTTGTCTATATTACATTTACTGGATGTATATTTATTTTTATACAGTTATAAATATCATGAATAAAAAAAAAAGTCCTAAGGAACCTTTTTATAATAAAGATAAAGATCTGGTTTTACTTAAACAGATTAACCGTTATTTATTTATTTACTTTTTAACGTTAAATGAGAAACAAGCGTTCTCAGATGACAGATATAATTTCTCTTGAATGAATTGTCTGATTCTTATTTTTAGGTTTGAGAAGCTAAGAAGCTAACTATTATAGAACTGTTTAGATTTACTGTTTAGTGGAATTAATAGTTTTAAAGAAACTATAAAATAAAGATTTTTTTAAATAAATTTTTTTTTTTATTTTTAAAGTTTCATGAGAAAAAAGTTCTGGTTCCAACAGAAATAAAATTGAAAATAAAAATTTCAGTCGTATCAGAACTGATTGATTTTTGTTTTATTTGTTCGTTTATTGAAATTTACAACTGTATTCAATAAAATATAACCAGTAAATGTGAACACAACATTAATAATTACATGAACAGAATTTTCGAAATATTACCTAATGATAGCAGTTCCTAAATAGTTCTCAGTAAGAAGATCGCGAGACCATCTTCTTTTCAGACGCTAGGAGCATTATCAGGGATTGAGGAGGAAGCAAGGCAAGAAACGAGTGAGTTCGGATGGGTCTGGAGTTTATCATGAAAGGATAGGTATCTGGATTGGGTCAAATCAGAGACATACGCAATACTAATCTTTATGAATGAATTTATTTGTGAAAAAATGTTATAGAGCATCAAGCGCAGCTGAAAACTGGACATTTTGATTAAGAGGTTGACAACTATTTTATTTAGTTTTGATTATTTAGTTTTATTATTCCTTACTACTTATTGTTTTAAAATGAAGATCATTTCATCATATATTATTTAAAAATAAGGAATTTGCCAATGAAAGGCATTATATTTTCGAATAGATTTAAATCAAATATTGTGGACTCTTTAATTCTTAAATATATTTGATTTGATATATGGTACTATGTTATTAAAATAACTTTTCTCTCCTTACTTCTCTCCTATGGGTCCAATTTAATAAATAATCACACTCAATTTATAGTGTTATTTATTCTTTATTATTCTTTTTATATGTAAAATTCAGGACAATTTGTCCCTTTCTTCAGCATTTAAAATTATATAAAAATACATTATAGGTTCTATTCTGAACCGGTCATTTACAATTTAAAAATTAATAATATTTTATTATTTTTCTGTATAATTTATTTTATTTACTGTACATAGAGTGTGAATGTGATCTGTGAACACTATTATAAATGTCCTTGAGACAGATTGTAATATTTTTCAATAAATAAGCTTAAAAAAAATAATAATAATATTTTTATTTTAATATAATCTTATATTCATTTATTAAGACAATAACCTAATTATAAAATTGTCTCCAGTATTGAATAATTCTTAGTAAGTAATAACCTTGGTCATAATCACTCAAATAAAAAGATTAAAGTACATTTAGGGTCGGAGAGGTTAAATACTTTGATTCTATGTATCAGGAATAAACCTCAGTTATAGTCCGTGGTACAGACCTCTTTTTAAATATGGGCAGACCCCTTCAAAAATATTGAGCCGTTTGTAATGACCTAAACCCCCAAAATGTCAAAATAACGAGGTTATATAGGTCAAACGGCTCAATATTTTTGAAGGCCACATTTTTCCTCGACTTAGTGATTAAGTTATCTTACGACTAAAGTGGAAAGCGAATGGGCATTTACGAGTTTTTAGTACAAAATTAAATAGACAAAGTTTGCCGACCTCCAGATTGAAAACGCTCCGATTCCGTGAATTTTGGTAAATATAATATTTGTAGGCACGATGAGATGAAGCTATTTAAGAAGTTTCAGTAGGATGTTAATAATCAGTAGGATGTCTGCACCACGGATTATTCCTGTTATGTTTAATGTTTTATAAGAATAATTAATGAAAAACTAAACAAATAATGAGTGTTTCCACCATTAGTATTTAAGGATATCTAGGTAATTAGGAGATAAGTGTTTTAATTAATTAACAAAAGGAAGCTCTGAAAAAAAAATACAACCAATATATTTTAATTTAATAAAGACCGTGTTGATTTTTTTGGAGGCTCATTGAATTTTCCACGACAGTGTTGTTTCTTATCCGATTTTAACCATAAAAAGATATATTTTTTTATAGTACGAAATTAAAATAATTTGCATATTACAGAAATATGGCCATTCAACTATAAAAGGGCTGCCATAAACTTAAAATTCGCCTTTTATTCCCTATGATTACTGTAATCAGTCGGATCGTGACGACTGTAAGAAAGGTCTGACGCGGGCCAACAACGGCAGACCGATGTCTGAAGGGCTACGGGGCCGCTAATTAGCTACTTTGAAAATAATTAATAACTAATTGGCCATTACAAAAGTAGGATATTTCGGAATTTAATTTTTACTAATATCACTTGCAAGGAATTATACAATTATAAAAACATTAGCCCAATTAAAAGAACTTTCTCCCACACGGGAGCTCCTTGTACGTTCCGTGTAATGGTTCCCAATTAGCGGTGACAGTTCCGCCGCTGATTTAAAAGCATTTTCAAGTTGGTTAATTAATTTTTGTATTAGATTTATATTAAATTTTTGATGAGGAAAAAAAAAAATTAAAATAATATCCTATGGTTTAAATAGTCAATTATTTTGGTACGAAAATATTTACAACACTAGTAGGCCCGTGCGAAAAGTTCGCACAGCATATTGTTATCAAATGCCAAGTTAATAAGAAAAGAAAATA
This sequence comes from Nezara viridula, assembly GCA_928085145.1. Lineage (NCBI taxonomy): Eukaryota > Metazoa > Arthropoda > Insecta > Hemiptera > Pentatomidae > Nezara > Nezara viridula. The sequence goes on from OV725078.1 coordinate 134,721,279, forward strand.
ATGCCACGTATCAAAGGATTAAGAAATCAAATGTTACTTTATCGATAAATATGATCGACAAAGAAAACATATTAATTTAAATAATATTAATTTAAATATTCATTTTTCTTAGGAATCAACATGTTTACAAATTTCAGTAAGCTGTGTCTTTGCTAAAAATTGTCCGATTTCGATAATTTTTTTTTTCATTTTGTAGAGAATTTAGCAATCTTTTATATAATCATGGGTATAACCTAGGGAGAAGTGTGCATTTTTCAGTTTTTCGCAAGTAAAGTTTGTTTTCTTTAATAACTTGTTTGCCTGAATTTTCGGGGTGATTGGATTATTTTGCCCGCCTGAAGGAGAAGGAAGGCTTCGAAATTGGTGGCTCAATCTTGAGATTTGGTGAAAAATTAACGAAGGTATGGCTTGCCGATCAAAAACACCATCGATAAATAACATAAACTCCTCCTCTTTCGATCATAGAGACCTCAAGTCGACGAAATGAGACATGTATTCAAGGACAGTACTACAATTAATTTAAGGTTGTGTGGATGCGAACCCTATGCCTTGCGTTATCTCGAAAATAGTACGTTTTTGGGCTTAAAAACGCAGGATCCGATAGTTCCGGAGGAACTATCCGGGTCTTGTTGTACCCATCAAAATCTTCAAGATCCAATTTGTCCCGTATCGAATTACAGACCTACCACCGTTCCAGTATTGAAGCCTAGCAAAATGTTTGTATCGACTTAATTTATTTTAGAAAGAAAAACAAAAGTGGAGAATACGATTCGCTAATCCTCCTTGAAATTATGAAGCTTATATTTGGTACAAAACCTATTTCGAGCATTACTGTAATAATAAAGTATTATTATCATTATTATTTGTGGTCTTCTACAAGCAGAATATGTCACACTGTATTAAGGTAAAAAAAAAATCTCTATTTTTCTCTCTAGGAAAAGAAATAACGACAAAATTTAAGATGCGCCGGTCTTTATTACCACCAGCTAATAAGAAGTGATAATTATAAGAATAATAAATAAAATAATTGCAAAATAAATTAATAACTAATTTAAGATAAAATAAGAATACAGTGAAGTAAAATAAAAATTTAAGTAAAACCAAAAAAAAAAAACTTTAATACGATATTTACACAAAGCCAAGGGAATTAAAAACAAATCATATGAGGAGGGCAAAGCAAGCCTTCATGAGTTCCCAGTACTTCTATCTTAGACGCTTCAGCAGTATCTTGTTTTGAAAATATTAAAAAAAAAATGCACACTTACTTTTTTTTTGTGCACTTGTGGAAATCTTTTTGCTGAAATCTTGATATATATATATATCAAGCATTAGATATTAAACAATAAGAAACCAGGAAGAAAAAAAGAAACATTGAACGTTTTTCTAATATCAATGCTGAATTCAACATACATTACACAATTAAATTAAATTGTCTTGAGTGTGTGTGTATGTATAGATGTATATGTATGTATGTATGTATGTATGATTGTATATATAAACGAATATATACAAACAAATGTTGCGATTAAATATTTTACACCAATTAATAATTATAATTAAATAAAATGAAGTAAAGATATCAAACAATGTTGCTGCATTATATATTTATTATATATTATATATATATACGGTATATTTCAGTAGTATATGTCATTATTATGCTCAACTGAACCAATGTATATTCTGCATGGAATATTTGAATATATATTAATCCTTTCTCTCTAGGCCCAAAAAATAAAATAAATTAAAAAGGCTGGAGAAATTTTATTAGTTATAAATTTTACAACAATATATAAATTTTACTTTCAGCTAATATATAAAACATAAACATAAATTATCTTTTATAACGATATAATTAGAATATATTATAGAATAATTATAATAATGCATTCAGCTTTAATTCGTTCTTTTATTATTTAGTTTAGTCGTATCTCCTTGAAGGGGAAGGGAGAATAAAATTTACGACCTGCCCCGGATTTCTTTTAATCTCTAACGGCAGATAACTGATGGTATTTCCTTTTATATTATCGGAATACATTGATCAAACAGTTATGCACTGGCTGCTATTAAAAATAAAGTTCTTAAGTGCAAACGATTGTAAGCACAAGTGCCCATCTATGAATAAATAAAGTCCGAGCTAACAGCACTGATAGTCGAAAAGTGGGTGACGAAGTGTTCACCCTTATAAAAATATTTGAAATATCATTAAACCGAAACCTGGAAGAGCTCGATTTCACTAAAGTAGTTTATAACTGGAACTGGAACTATTCTCGAAATGAGTAACTCAAATATAGTGTTTCAAAAATGGTAACTAAAGTTTTATTAAAATATTATTATCATCACTAATTGTACACTAAATGTTATTATGTATTTTATTATTATAAGGATACGTATAGTATATCAATATACTTTGATAATTGTAATATATATATATATATATTTTTTTTTTTAATGCATTACATTCAAATCAATATTCAGCCAGTTTATATTTGTTTATTTACCTTATTTATGATACATCTACGTTATATATAATAATATAAGTTATGATTCAATTACATTAATTATTCTGTATATTTTTTTATTGCAGGAATTCCCTTTGTTTTCAATATTTCAGGACTAGCAAAGGTATTATGAAAACAGCAACACTATCATAAAACAGACCATAAAGGTCCTGGTCGATTTTTTCAGGTGTGTGTTAAAAAAAAAATAAATAAATAAAAAGTTGTATTTAATTATAAAAAAGTAAGCATCGTTTATTTTTTTTAAATATTTCTTAACGTTCTGTACTGGTTCGTTTATTATTTATTTGTTGAAATGTTTCACTTCACGTTTGTCATCGCATATATCTTTTTCTTATTATTAGAACAAGGGACAGAAATGCTGTCATTATCATGCTTAACTTTTCCACTGCTTTTTATCTTTTGAAATGTTAATACTGATGTGTAGGTTTCGGAAGCCAATCCTTATCCTGAGCCCGAGGCAAAAAATGGCCTGTTGAGAAAAATGCTCGTCTGCCAGCATATAGTCGCTGGAATACAAAATGGCGGCCAGGTGAAGACAGATGGACACCCTATCTAGGTTGAAAACTTATATATAGAGAGGCCTTATAGATATAGAAAGCTACCAAATATTTGAATTTATGTTATTTATTGTCCTAAGACATGAAGTAATAGTCGGTTAACCCATACGCGTGGATTTCAGGTTGAAAATTTGAATTTAGGATTCAAGAAGTTGAGATTTGGGGCTCCACTAAACCATCGAATTCCTCTCGTATCCAATCTTTACAATCCAAAATCCTTCGTAAAATCCTTAATGCTCCTTACTTTGTAACAAATAAAATAGTTTATAATGACCTGAATGATTCATATGTTTCCGATTTGGCACAATCCAGATACCTATCCTTCCACAATAAACTTCAGAACCATCCTAATCCTCTCGCATCTATCCTTGCTTCCTCTTCGATCCCTGATAACCCTCCTAGGCGTCTGAAAAGAAGGTGGTCTCGTGATCTCCAAATTTAGAAACTTTATTAAAGTGCTACAAATGGGTAGATTCTCTATAAGCCTTGTCATGTATTTATCAGTATCACATTTGCTGAATGTATTTTAAATGTACAGTTGTAAATTTCATAAATAATAAAAAAAAAAAAAAAAAAAGAAGAAGTTCACATTTTTCAGTGTAAAATTTTAAACATAAATGATTTTATTCATTTCTTCGCAATCTTCTGTAATTTCTGAAATATCTGTCCTTGTAATTCACAAACTTCCAAAAAGAAGTTTTTATCACTATTACATATATTATAATAACTCGAACGCATAGTTTTATTGATATAAGCGAAAACTCGAAAAAAGTAAACTTTTTTAATCCTAAATTCAAATTTTCAACTTTAAATCCACGCACATGGGTAGTGTTGCCCAAAAGCGGTCTTGGTCTTGCAAAGTACAAGATTAAGACCAAGACCATTGCCAGAGATACCAGGATTGGTAAAAAAATCGATTTTTTGAATAACAAATTAAGGCAAAATAGTTACTAATACTTGACAGTCTTAGTTAATATGTGTAAATAATTGGTATAACCAATATACTTTTGAATTAACTCCTCTAATTTTTCATTCGGGCTTAGTTAGGTTTCTCCTATCTAAAAAAGCACAGTAATGTTTATATAGTAATAAGCTAATAAGTAACTGCAAGACTGTTGCGAAACTCTTGCGCAAGAACAAGACTGAGTTTGCAAGATCAAGACTATTCTCGGTCTAGCATTTGGGCAACACTACATATGGGGTAACTGACTATTATTTCATTTTAGGACAGTAAATACTATAAATTTAAAGGTCAGGTATCTATCTATATCTATAAGCCCTCTCTATATATAAGTTTTCTATTTATATGGGGTCTCTATCTATATTCCGCCATTTTGTATTCCGGCGCCTATATGCTGGCAGATATGATTTTTCTCAACAGGCCAAACCATAGTATGAAATAAGATACCTTTTTTTGCCACGGGACCCCTTGAGGCATTTTCTTTCGAATGTTTCTTTTCAGCAACGGATATGTTGAACTTCCATGTTACAATAGCTTAAGTTATTGCAGGTTTAAAAAGCGATTTAGATAACCTTGTCTTGATGGTTCTGCATAGCTGCCTGCTTCTTAATAGATCAATCAGAGCAAAGTATGCCTTGTTTCCTACCATTAATTTTATTCTTAACCTCTCATCTTCATTGATCATCGGAACTTTTAAAACGAAACTTTATCAAAAACGTTCCAAAAAACTTTCAATCCCTGCTTTTGAAAGTTAAATTTTATACCCTAGTCAGTAGTTTCTTTCAAAAAGCGTGAATTATTATCCATATTTTCTTCTTTATAGGTTCCAAGATGACAAATCGTGAAAACACAGCTAGTAGCGAAAGAGATGGTGTTACGAAAACTGGAAACGGGCAAATAAATTTTCCAAAAACATTGGCTCAATCGCGACTCAAGATGTCGCGCCAGGAACTGTTGGACATTGCACCTTATGAAGAAGCATGAGGGAACGTTATTCCAAGGGGTACGACCAGACCAGTTCGGGTGCATGTTAGAGCTCCTGGTGAAAGCGGGAATAAGGATTCGTTTTTGTGGGAGTGATATGTGGTTGTGGCATTTTGATAAAATTTAAATTTTTGAAAATTCACTGCCTCTCAAGTCCTGTTATGTCAGTTGTTTGATTTCAAACTGATTGTGGAGGAGATTTATGAGTTACGTGTTTATTATTTTAATTTTTGAAAGTTTTTGTAGATGTGCTTTTATCTTTAAGCTGATATTCATAATTATCTGTCGTAGTCCCAGTTAAAATAAATTTATTTTTTCTATTATACAAGCTGTCACATTTCTTAACAGCCAAACCCTGCGGGGAGGGGAGGGAGGAGGAAAAGAGTGTTTCTAACATTTACAACAAAAAATTTCATTCGATGCGTGAGCCGATTCCGAACAGAAAATGAATTAAGAGCACTGTGTGTTTTTTTTAAGGTGGTCACCTTTTTTATTGAATAAGAATGAATTGGTCAAAAACTATAATAAAAAAAAAAATTAAAACAAATTTTGGCCATGTAAGTGGTGGACCATAGATTTAATTTTTTTTTCAACGGATTATTATTTTTTTAAAAATAATTGTGAGTACTCTGGAAGAAAAAAAAAAAAAAAAACAGCGGCAATTAGAATGCACATGCTAACATTTAGTAGCTATATATGCATTAGAATTTAAAAGGAGAATATATCGTGATTGTTTAAGTATTATGCTTAGATCCCTCACATAAACATATATGAACCAATAAAAATATAAATATATATGTTTTCTTTTTTGGGGGGGAGGAAGGCTTCAGCCCGAAAGACTACCTCCCCTTAGATCCACCAATGGCCATCATGTAACTAAGATCTAATATGTCGAACATCTAATTGTAAGTACGACTATAATTAGAATCAGAGAAAAAACACGACTTGAAATAATTTTTTTTTTTATTTTTAGTCAGTTTCGGTTTGACTGTAATTTTTATTTTCAACACAAAATTGAAACATATTATTTCGGAATTAGATCTTTCAATTGATAGAAGTTCAATTGATTTCTCAAAAAAGTCTTTCTAAATAATGATTTTTATTCCTAAACAAAACTACACTTTACTTTAAACGTTGAAACTAACTGGAAAGTAAAACCTTTAGAATACATTTTTATTTCCTTAGAAGTTTTATTTTAAAACTTTTTTCTTTAAAAAAATCACGAAAACTGTTAAAATGGAACTTTTCAATCAAGTTCCATAAATTTTTTTAACCGCTGGTTAAAAACGATAATGATAACATTAACTCAACTAAATTTACTTCAAAGTTTATGGATAATTATAGTGGAAGGTTTTAAAAATAATCCTCAGAAATCTAGTTGATATTTTATTAGGTCAATGCCACATCGACTGAAATACCTAAAAAAGAACAACGAGGAAAGCCCAAGCTCAAAATCAATATTTTTTATTTACAAAAAAAAAATTGTTTTTCATATTTTTAACTATTCCTCTAATTTGTTTCATTATGCGATTTACTATTTAAAAAACTGGCGAGATATTTAGTTGATCAAAAAACAAAAAAATAATAAAGGTCAGTTTGTCTTATTGCCTCTGTTCAGTAATATAAGGTTTTTCAAAAATATAAAAGTCCGGCTGATGGGAGATACATTATTTATTCTGTTTCATCGGACGTGGGATGATCCTCGGGTAGGAAGACCCTTCTGGGGTACACTCAGCCTCTATAAGGTCGGTACTCTTAATTAATTAATTAATTAAGAGGGAAAATCTGGTGGTTAAGTGTGATCTCGGCCCATTTATCTCCCTGCACAACCGTTGGCTTTGAAACAGTACTTCCCAACTGAGTACTAAACCCAAGATCCTTGATGGGTTGTGGTGGCACTGGTTTTTTTAATTGAGTATTTTATTGTTGTTTTTATTTATGTTATAGATTCTTTTATAATTGTTTGTGTTTATTGTTATTAATTTTATTATATTACCCTAATTTTTATACTTTTTTTTTAGTCTGGTGATGAAGGACCGAAACCGGTATCAAGAAAGAATAAACAATCATGTCCAGAATGACAACTTCTTTTTATAGAATTTTAGATTATTACTGTTGATTATTGTAATTAATAAAGCATTCCTTAAAAACAAATAAAATATATTATATTATATTCTGAATTTCTTAATCAACCACCATTTTCCCATTGCTTGTTAATATATCTGTTTATTTTGTTATCATTTAATGACATTAATAATTTTTGAAGCAATATATAAATATAATTTAATATATGTTCAAAGTATACTTTATGCATGGGGCAAATAAACATAAATCTGCTGCAGTTTCTATCGATATCTAACTAACCCTTATTTCTTTCTCCTTCAGTTAATTATCAAATTATTTTAAAGTTTATATTTTACTATTTTTTATTACTAGTTTCAATGTGAAGTGGTTAATTACTTGAAATAAACAAAATTAAAGTTTCTTCAGAGAAAGAAATTTTGAAAAAATCGTCATTTAAGCCCCGTCAGACTATTTCAATGAAGATAAGACCTGTCTGATATTAAAGACTGCTTAATGTGACATCAATATAACGAGTTTAATTGGAATCAAAAGAAACAAATATAAAAATGTGTTAACTCGATGAAATTTTCCAAGATCGAAATACTTTCCTTTTACTTTATATTCAATATATAGGTAAGTGGAAGTAATTAACGTCCTTTTAAAAGGATCAATGTATGAAAGAAAGACAGAAAAGCAAAACAATTTGCTTTTTTTAGTAGAATAAGTCGTCCTAGTAACTAAATAATTTCCACGATAAACAACCTTATTTAAGTTATTCATTTCATTATGAGGTTTTTATACAATTATTATATTTAATCAATATATGATTAGGTTTGTATAAAAATCCCATTTATTCTCACAACCATTATTTCACAATTAAAACATCTTTTTATACAAGCATTATTATTTAACGTTTCGGCTCTAAAAATCCATTTTCAAACATTTTTCCTTCTTTCGAAAACAAAACTTTAGTAATAAAAAAACATTATTTCGAAAAAAATACGTATATACATGTATATAGAAAACTACACAAAGGTATTAATTGTCTAATTAAATATAAAATATTAGTTGGTGAAAAGGATATAAAATAAGTGATGATTTGATAGAATGAGGAGGAAAAAAAGACTATTTGTGCAGGTTTTGGAGAAAAAAAGAAAAACATTTTGTATTTATTTAAAATCATCCATAACGACCTTAATGTTTCATGTTTCGGATTCAGCCCAATCCAAACACCCATCCTTCCATAACAAACTTCAGAACCATCCTCCTCGATCCCTGACAACCATCCGAGGCGTCTGAATAGAAGGTGGCCTCGTGATCTTGTGTAAATTTATTATTTGAGTGCTACCAGCGGATAGTTTCTCAACAAGTGTTTTCATCTTATTATATTCCTGAGTGCACATTTACTGGATGTATTTTTTTTTTTTAATACAGTTGTAAATATCATGAACGAATAAAATAAAATAAAAAAAAGTAATTAAATAAACAATTATTATTTTTGAGTAGTATTATATATACATATAATAATGTTTTTTTATGACTAATGTTTTGTTTTTGTAAGAAGAAAGAAGGTTATAATTGTTTGTTTATTTGGGCTTTGAGACGTCAAACCCTATGTCATCAACGCCTGTTTGTTCTTTATTTTTGTTCTCTGGAGCTTAGAAACTCAATAGAATAAAAAAAATAATACATATATTTAATCATATATGGAATAAATAAAATAATTAAATAGTTCCAGTTATGTATATAAACATTTTATATATTAAAATACTTAAATAACAAAATGTATCTGCCCATCAAATATGCCAGGGATTATTTATTGCAAGTCTACGATGACTTATATACTTTTATACATGCAATGGTTTACCATAATCTAAAAGTACTCACATAAAAATTCAAATGTCTACTGGTCAAATATAGGGAACTTTCTTCTCAAAGAGTCTATTTCCTTACGGGTAATGATGGGTTTTCAATTTAGTATATCTAAGAACGTGCTTAAGGGATCAGATAACTTGGCTCAAGACAAAAGCTCTGAGGGGAGAGAAACTGCAGATGTCTGTAGCAACGGAAATCTCTCGAGATAATGTTAATAGTCGGCAGTTATTGCGGTTGGGAAACAGACAACCATCCGTCCTAGCCAAGATAAGCTCAGTCCACGTTTGCCTTTTCTGATTTACAGCTGTAATTTTCTCCGTATTGAGTTGTAAAAAAAAAGGATATGTTTATTTTTATTTTTACAAAAAGAAAAAAACAAAAAACATTATCGGATCTGAAAATATAACAGGTGATATTATCGTACTAATACTATTCAGATTTCATCAGTCATTAAATACTAAAAAACAAAACAAACAAAAAATGGCGTTAAACGATTTTTTATTTTTCATGAGTGGTAGATGGTTCGAAATAACTGATTTTCTGTTGTTATCAATTTTTTTTTACAATGATTTTATTGAATATTAATACAGTCTGCCACACTGAAGGGAATTGGTACAAAGGCTATAGTATTCAATCACACAATTTGTACATACGAAAGAAAAAAATAAAAAATAAAAAAATAAATAAATAAATATATATATATATATATATATATATATAGAGAGAGAGAGAGAGAGAGAGAGAGAGAGAGAAAGATTAAGTAAATAAGATAAAGAGATTTAATATACACATATACAAGATAAATAAAATAACAGATTGAAGCCGATTGATAATAAAATAAATCACATCCACACCTATGTACAATATTTACATTGGCCCAGGGAACTCTGAATCAAGCTTTGTCTCCCAAATATGGAAGCCAAAGCAGGACTCCAAGAGATCCTAGTGCTTTTCTCCCAGCAGCGTCACTGGTATTGGAAGCCAGTGGGGACTGATGGAGGGCGCTAGAGCAACAGACGCTCAGGACTTGAGTGGATTATCTGGCCATTGCCAGTACTCCAATATATACATATTTACAAAAGGTCGCGGGACCACTGCCGTTTTAACCTCCTGGGAGAATTGTAGGGATGGCTAGATCTAGATAGAGATTGCGCAACAGGATTAGGATGATGAGTGAGGTTCTGGTGAAATTTCGAGAATTTGTGAGGGATTAGGTCAAGCGCATTATAGATCAATGTGATATTAAGGTCATTATGTAGGGTTTTATTGGCTACATAGAAAGGAGCACCGACTATTGTTCGAAGAACTTTAGACTGGAAAGATTGAATGCGTTTGATGTTAGAAAGTTTTGCTGTACCCCACAGTTATAATGTATTAAAATCCAATAATTGATTTTAATACATGAAACAACAGTTTTAGGTATAATAGATTTTACCTCATATTTTTTTAAATATGAACTTAATATAACATTTTTTAAATCAGAATATTAACTAATAGAAACAAAAATTAATATGGAAATACCAATTAATAATTAACTTAAATTATAAAAGATCATCAAATTTAGTTTGACTATGTGAAACATTACCATGAGATACTTTGTAAATATCAGGCATTGAAAACTGATGATGAAAATATCTAAAACGATAACGTTACTGTTGTCTTTAGTAACGTTATTATTATATCACTGATTTTTGTTTAAATTTATATATAGGGCTCCAAAAATAAATCCGTCCTGGACCGCAAATATTCTCGATACATTACGTCATTTTATAAATCAAATTAACTGTTTACCTTTGCAACACGAAGTATTAAAAAAGCAAAACAATATTATATCTGTTAGTGCGGGGTTGTATCTAAAATTATTCTAGTCATTTTAAACTTTATTCCCTCGAACTCAGAATTTTGTCATTAAATATAGATATGTTTTCTTATGGTATTTAATGTAAATTTTAAGAAATTTAACCAATCAAGGTCTAAGAATAATATTAGTAAAAATCAGAAGCGAATCCTACAATTTAATTTTTGGAGGGCTTGATTTTTTTCCCCTAAATAAACGTCGTTACTCTGGAAGAATAAGAAAAAACTCCTAGCTGAACACATCTCCCTGAAGAAGACCTGCAAAGTCGAGTCGAAACGTTGGATTTTAATAAAATAGTTTTGACACTATTAAGTCTATTTATGACCGCCACCCCGGACCATCTCCTTCCTTTATATATATATATATATATATATATATATATATATATACTTTTTCCTTGAAATTTGCTTACATATAGTGTATATAGGTATGCATGTGTTTTTTGCTTAGTTTTAATTTCCTTATTTTTTAGGTTATTTTATTTTATTATTTATTGTATATACTTTTGATTATTATTTTGTTTCTATTTATTTTATATTTTTTGTACATATAGTGTGAATGTTATCCTACCTCACTATAACTAATGTCCAAGAGACAGATTGTTGTAATACTCAATAAATATCCCGTCATGCACCATCCCTATCCATATTTAAAACCCTCCTATTCCAATTCCTCCTAACAATTCAATCAGACGCTGGGTAGCCATTTATCATGTAACAAAATTGCATTTTCCTCTATTTATCATTTGTATATAAATATATATTCTTTTTTGAGCATGGAAAAGATGTCTAGTCACGTTCTGTAATGTAAATGTAATAAGGTAAATATTTCTGTTATCACTTATTTTTTTTATTGTAATATGTATTTTGGCCAGATGGAATGTTAATTTTTATTTACAAAGTTGTTATTCTTAAGGGACTTTGTTCCAGAATAAAGTTGATTCTTCTATTCTATTCTATTCTAAATAAATAAAAAAAAGTAGCAGCTGCAATACATACGTTTTAATTTAAAAAGAGTACACATTTTAATTTTTGAGCTCAAATCACTCACAGGAAAAATATGGATCAATAAAAAAAAAAAATCAATTTTTTATATTTTTAGAGGGAGGGGGCTTCAAACCGAAAGCCTTGCGGATCCTCCAGCGGTGAAAATAATAAAAATTAAAATTCGCAGTTTATGAAGAAGATAATCCTTTCAGGTATGATATTTGAGATAACAGAGAGATACACCGTTAGAATCAAAGATTCATGTCCACGCTCCTCTCTCAAGAGGAGAGTAAAATTTATAAAAATAAAATAAAATATATATAAGAAAACAAATGCTTTTTGTCCACATTTTTCAGTTTTTAGTCCCTTAATAAAGTTCACGGTTCGTTGTAAATTCGGAGACCCGCAACAGATAATGGCCACCTTAAAAATAACCCTTAAATATTCCAAAGATAGGGCTGATTAATTCTAGACTGACAAACACCAAAGGCAAACCTGTTTTTGGGCCTGAATTATGTCTTATTCCTACCATATGTAGAAACTGCGACTGTTTTTCGGTTGAATGAGTGGGCCCATTTTCTCGATTTAATTTAATCGTGTGGAATAAGGACAGGAGATGAGAGATTGGGCCAAGAAGCTAGAAGAGATAATGACCATTTGACATTTGGAATGGAGTCGATACACAAACTCCCAAAGGCCAGCAACCAAGGACGCCTTATGACTGAGACCTTGTTTACAAACCACCTTATTCTATTAACCAATTAATGGTTTATCCGCCGTATAAATATTGCTTCGCAGAGATTTTTTTTTTTTTTATAAAATAATTATTTTATTTTTTTTCCCGAGCGAGGTTTTGCAGTTTGAATTTCAAACGATTTAATACGAATGCTAATGAACGTTTAATGAGTTGTCTTGGCAAATGATGTGAGGGGTGTGGCCCGCTGAGCCTATGGTTAAGGCTTGACGGTTGGAAAACCCGAGAACTTTATATTAATCAAGGCACATACAATGTTCTTTTAGTGAAACCTTACCTCACATCGTAACATCAGATTTGTTATAAAATGTATAAAGCATGTGTACCGAAGAACATGAAAAGATATCAGGAAAAAATAAAAGAAGAACTAAAAATTGTTTGCAATTTCTCACTTTTTACATGACTTGATAATGAGCAATTATTCTTTTTAATAGTTATTTGTAGCTGACTTGAGAATGAGCTAATCAGCTCCACGTTTGAAGTAGAATACAAATTTTAAAATATAAGGGCTCATCAGGGGTGCTAAATAATCAGGACGCAGTATTTTTTTTTTAATTTTAATTTTTTATTTATGCCAACGTTTCATCCCAAACATGTGGGTCATCTTCAGGGCTCTGTTTTGGTGTTTGAAGTACCTGGAGAGAGAGAGCAGAATGAATTGTAGGAGATGGTGAATAAGCAGAGGACGAGCGATGTAAAGCTTGAGATGGGCCAGGATGACATGTTTTGCTTGATGTGTGTTGTCAGCGTTCAAAGAGTTCATATCTCTGATGTGGTGGATTTCAGCAACGACGTGTATTCTTGTTGTAGTTAGGTCCCAATGATTTGATAATTATTGAAAGAATTTATTCGGCTGTTCTACATATCATGGGTGATAAATAATCAGGACGCAGTCTTTTTTAAAAAAAAAAAATTAATTGTTTATTTATGCCAACGTTTCATCCCAAACATGAGGCTCATCTTCAGGACTCTGTTTTGGTTTTGAAGTACCTGGAGAGAGAGAACAGAATGAATTGTAGGAGATGGTGAATAAGCAGAGGACGAGCGATGTAAAGCTTGAGATGGGCCAGGATAACATGTTTTGCTTGATGTGTGTTGTCAGCGTTCAAAGAGTTCATATCTCTGATGTGGTGGATTTCAACAACGACGTGTATTCTTGTTGTAGTTAGGTCCCAATGATTTGATGAATTATTGAATGAAGTTAGTCGGCTGTTCTACATATCATGGGTGATAAATAATCAGGATGCAGTCTTTTTTAAAAATAAAAATTAATTTTTTATTTATGCCATCTTCTCCTACAATTCATTCTGCTCTCTCTCCAGGTACTTCAAACACCAAAAGAGAGTCCTGAAGATGACCCACATGTTTGGGTTGAAACGTTGGCATAAATAAAAATTTTTTTTTTTTTCTAAAACAGACTGCGTCCTGATTATTTATCACCCATGATATGTAGAACAGTTGACTAATTTCTTTCTATAAGGCCTTATATATTCCTTGAAGACACAATACATAAGAACATTGAGTGCCGTTGAAAAGTACAACAGTAGTAGCTAAATATATACGTATAAAAGAAGAAGTAGAAAAAATGGGTATGAAAGAGGATGACTACCAAGATAAGGAAAAATTCCGGAAATAGTGAAAAACAAAAAGGTTCATGTAGTGGAGAAGAACGTAAGAAATTAACAAAGGGAAGGAGGGAGATGGGAGAAAAACTGAGAAGAATATGGTCAAAAAAACACAAAAAAAAAACAGAAAAGACATACGCGTTGCCCATCGTTGACCTGCAGTGCGATAAATAAATACGACATGGATGGTAATAATAATAATAAGGAAAGATATAGTCCAGGATAGCGGTCGTAAAAAAAAAAAAAAATTTAAGTTTTCCATTTTTACTATTTTTCATACTAAAAAACCTAAACAACACAGTGCATCCAAACATGTTTTCTGTAGGCATGTACTGCGCTACCACGTCACGGAAATTTGAGAACCCTAATTCATTATACTAGTTGTGCAGTTAGATTTTATTTATTCCCATTTTCTTTTTTTCAAAATTCTTTTCATGAAACTTCAGCTTGTGCCACAAGCGTGCGGCAAGATAGTAGCAATACCTCAACACAAAGTACTTTTTTTCAGATTCAACCAACACATTGCATCTACCACGGAATCACCACAAACTAAATTTTACCCGCTGTCCCAAAGTTACCACATCTTACGGTATTTTCTAAATCATTTCCCAGTTCTGAAATTATTTTTAAAAAATCATTCATTCAGTATGTTTACTGATATTATTCAGAATAGAAAAGAATAGGTTTAAAATTTTTCAAATAAAAATTGAAGATAACTAGATAATTCTTTGTTTCCAATCATCTTTTTTTTCAGGTGTTTTATAACCTTCCAACAGTGGTCAAATTCCGTTAGAATCCATCAGCTCGTTCATAAATCGCTGTCCGTCGGTGCTTGATCTAATCTATTGATGAATGAATTCCTTCATGAAATAAGAGTTGATTTTGAATTTTCCCAATGTCACCCTTCTCCCCATTTAACTTTTTAATATTTTTAAATTCTACTATTTTATTTATTTTTTTTTTTATGACTGCCATACTTTCCGCAATATACTACGGTCAACTATTGATTATTCCTTAATAATAATACCATACATGAAGATAAGGCAAAAAAAAAATCATGAATAAAATAATTAGGATATAAATGGAAAAATCCGAAGTCTTACGTACAGGTGAACACTTAACCTGCCAACGTTTCACCAATTCAGGCATTATCAGGATAGAAAAAACAAGATAACATAAAAAAAAAAAAAAAAAAAAAAAAAAAAATGACATCTCACCATACCATCAAAATACATACAGAAGCAATATTTTTGGTTGAATAAAATTATATTAGTGACAAAAATAAAATATACTTATTTAAAAGGAAGGAGATGGTCCGGGGTGGCGGTCATAAATAGACTAAATAGTGGCAAAAATATTTTATTAAAAGCCAACGTTTCGACCCGACTTTGCAGGTCTTCTTCGGGGAGGTGTGTTCAGCAAGGAGTTTCACTTAGAACTGTTCTAGTATAGTCTATTTATGACCGCCACCCCGGACCAGCTCCTCCCTTCATAATACAACGGCAAACTATTAAGTATTCAATACTTATTTAAAGCATCCAGATTTACAATGTCATTCAACTTTTTACTTGAGTTTATACTCAAACGTGTGCGGTACATATAAGCCTCCTTCTCAAAAGTAAATTAAAAGAAATTAAAAAAAACAGTGAAGCCGTTGTTAACATCAAATCGTCCCATCAGCAGAGAAGAGGTTTTCTTAACCAGACCATAACAATCTGAATCATTCCAACCTCACTAACAAACAGCTGTTAACGAAATGCCTAACGCTGTGATAATACACTCGCAGTCAGCCGCATTTCTCAAAAGTGGTCTTTTTATATTCTCGAATTTAACCAGTTTAGGACTCACAATCCCAATATTAAACATCCTAAAAAATGACGAATACACAATAAAGTTTGTATTACATTTCTAAAAATTAAACAATTTGTTAACAAAAATTTAAGAGTTGATATTTAAATCTAGTTCAGCGATAAACAAAATTAAACGCAAGCGTTGATGACCTCGAAGTTTTACAGCTTAAAACCTCAACAAACAAAATATGTCTGGTGCGGATTGGTTTCTTTTTACTAAATGCCGTATCAATAAATCATCAAAAAAAAAAAAAAGTAAAAATCAAATCATCAACAACCATCGTCCTTCTTACGCCTACAACCTTCTCCAATTCAAGTCCTCAGTCCATTCCCTTTCAACAAGATCTCGACCTTCTGACATCTACATCCCTTCTCACAGATCTGCCTCATTTCAAAATTCATTTATAGCACGCGCTGCCAATTTCTGGAATTCTCTACCTATCAAAATTCGGCATTCCCCCTCCATATCCACATTCAAATCCCTCCTATTCCAATTCCTATCCCAAAAACAGTCAGATACTTGCTAAACTTTTGGTATTATACGTTTCTAGTAATCATCAAACGATAGTGCTATTCTATACTGTGAACTTCACTAGGGATATTACAATATCTTCCTGATTTTAATGCCACTGACCGCTTCTATTGTTTGTTTGTTTTTTTTATTTTTTTTTATTCGTATATAATTAAATCTGTATCTATAGCTAGCATTTGACAATGATGAGTCTAAATATTATTCATTATTTAAATACATTGACATTTTATATAGGCTTTTCTTTGTTAGCAGAAACACACCTCATTTTAAAGAAGAACTCAATGTATTTTTTATTATTTTATTTTTCAAAAGAGTATAATTATTATTTTTCCTACTGTACATAGTCTTAAGTGTTTTATCATAGTTTTAAGTGTTTTGTATATAGATATATATTTTTTTTTATATATATATATAGCTTGTTTAACTAATATTTTCTTTACTTTCTCTTTTTTATTATTGTTTTATTTTGGCCAGATGTAGTATTTTAATTATGTTCTATTTTGTTATTCTAAAGGGACTTTGTCCCAGAATAAAGTTATTTTCTATTCTATTCTATTCTATAACTGATTTAAATATTCTTAAAAGTTCATTTTTGTTTCTTTCATAATTATTTTGTATTTCAATCATATGCATACTCAGAACTTACATTTAACAGCCATGATTCATTTAATGTTTTCTTGCTTATTAGTATAGAACAAATTATGAATTATCTGAGAATAATTATCATTTAGTACAATCTGCCATTAAAGGGATTGTTTAGTATAACTAATTTATCTTTGATAAATTATACCTTAAATATAATTTTAAGAAGAGATGTGAGAAGATAAAAGTTTTTTTTTTTGCTATGTAAATTAATTCATACAACTAATTATGGATTGATTACGAATGCCGTGTCCCGGTTTTATCAGCTAAGTAAATTAATTTAATCATACTGTTGGAAAATAAGTCCATTATATGGCGTACGCTCGAAGCCATACATATGCAACGATAGTGGTAATGAAAGCGTTACGAACAGTTTAAGAAGTGACGAAGTGTGAAAACGCCAGGTTACCTGAACAGCCCAACCGTGTCTGCGGCTGCGGCAGTTTTGCTAAGCTTGTTATCAACTTGTTGCGATAATTATAAGTAATTTTACATAATCGCAAACATTTTCTGTTAATTATTCGAAACTTACACTTCGACTTCTTTATAAGAACTTGTTTGTTTATAAAAATAAATAAATTTAGAAAAATAATTAAAAGAAAAAATAATAATAATAAATGAATAAAGATAATAAATAAATATTAAATAAAGAAAGAAAAATATAAAAGATAAAAATTAAGTGTTACTTCCCCATGCCTGTCATGTTATTATATCATGCATCGCCATCACATTTGCTGATTGTCAAAAATAAGTTGACAGGCGTAAATATATTTTTGATAGACAAAAAAAGTGCATTTTTATATTTTGTTAACTAACCTATGGGTTTTAAGGAAACTAAAAACTGCTTATATGTTTGATTCATTATCATTTAATATCACTGATACATCCGGTCAAAGAGATAATCTATTTAAGTTTGAGGTATAATAGGAGCATTCCTGAAATATATAACTGACCGCGAGAGGGCTATTGCAGTATTTCCACGTTGGAGGTGGCTATTAATTGATAAGATATAAATGAGTGAAATTTATATGAATTATTCTTAACCTGATTTCTTCCCTGCGATTAGGACGGTTTGATGTGGTCCAGGGCTTTGCTGATTGTTTGATGACTTTTAATTGGCTTGGTGTGATCTCGTTCCACATAGACATAGACTCGTTCCAGCTATCCGATATTTCCTTTTTTGAGAGGAAAACTCACTTCTGGAGGAGTCAAGATAGCAGTACCTCGACTTGGGAGCTTTTACATTTAAAGTTTAAACGTGGAAATTCAATAAAGGAACCTTTTCAAAAAGTTCCTTAACATCTTGTATCGAGAGCAATTTTTGATAAACGTGCTGTTTACATAAGTTCTCAGCAAATCTATTTTATAAACATTTTTACAATAGTTCCTTCAAGAACATTTCATATATATATAATCCCTCAAATATTATTTTTCACAAACTAGTGAAGGAAAACGTGAAGTATATCAAATGGATGGCTAGATGCATGATTCGATATTGATAGTGTTGACTTCTTTTGGCATACATTACTTTTAAACCATAGAACAAGAGAAAACATGGAATCGACTAAATGTTCCTAATCCAAATATGTACGTTTTCATGAAAATAATTCAAGCAATCAGCAGGTTTAATTATTTTAATCGTAAATATTAGTATTGGAACATTTAGTTAGTCACTTATAAATACGTTATGAACAATTCCTATAACAGATGCCTGGGTCAAAACCACAGTACATTATCACATTAGATGATAAATATTTGTAAAAACCTTTATTTTTAACTTTTTTTTTTTTTGTAAATTAAATGTGTATTTATACAGTTTATTTTATAATACATACCAGGTAATGAAAAAATAAATAAATTAAAGCTTTACAATAGGTAATTAATTGTAGCCATTTTTGTTGAAAACAGTTAGGTGACAGAATATAAAATTATATAATTCTTTTTATTTTTAGCTTTACACACGAAGAATAAAGGTGTCCATTATTTTTATATAAAGTGACATTCTCAAAGTTTATGCATTTATTTCCAAAGTTTATTTCCAATGAATACTGGTTGGTATGTAAAACTATGTGATGCACGCACCGCTCCAGATTTTCTGAAACTAAAGTTGTTTTTTTTTTCTGTTGGCATTACAGACCTTTTAGATCTTTTGTCGCTTTAATCGGCCTCCCCCGTCTGCCTATCAAGAGCTATTTCATTCTTTCTAGTTGTCTTCATGAAGCTATATTGCATCTTTGGGTACCGAGTAGTGTTGCCCAAAATCGGTCTTGGTCTTGCTAACTGTCTTGCTAACTTGCCTAACTGTTGCAACCAAGACCAGGACTGGTAAAAAAAATCGATTTTTTAAATAAAATTTAAGGTAAAATAGTTACTAATACTTGGCAATCTTAGTAACTACATGTTAATAATTGGTATAGCCAAAACACTTTTGCATTTAACTCCTCTAATTTCATTCAGGATTAGTTAGGTTTCTCCTATCCTAAAAATTATACTAATATCTCTATAGTAATAAGCTAAACTGTTGCGCAAGACCGAGACTCGTCTCGGTCTCGCATTTGGGCAACACCAGTACCGAGAAGCAGAGGAACTTTACATTATTGAAGGGGGAGAGGGGTAACATTTGGAAAATTCAAAATCAACTCTAATTTCATCGAAAGAATTCATCAATCGATTGAATCCATCACCGACGGAAAGCGATTTATGAGCCAGTTGATGGATTCTAATGGAATTTGATCACTGTTGGAAGGTTATAAAACACCTGAAAACTAAGATGGGTTAACTTTAGCACTGGGATGGTAACTTTGGGACAGCGGGTAAAATTTAGTTTGTGGATATTCCGTGGTGAATACACTGTGTTGGTTCAGTCTGTAAAAACATGTTTTGTTTAGGCGTGTACTGCGCATGTACTTCTACCTTGCGGAAATTTGAAAACCTTAATTCATTATACTCGTTGTATAGTTAGATTTTATTTATTCCCATTGCTTGTTTTCATGAAACTTTAGCTTGTGCCACAAGAGTAGCGTGCCGCAAGGTTGTAGCGCAGTACATACCTCAAAACAAAGCACGTTTTTTCAGACTCGACCAACACAGTGTATCTACCACGGAATCACCACAAACTGAAATTTACCTTCTGTCCCAAAGTTGCCCAGCAGGTCCCAAAGTTATCCCATCTTACGGTATACTTCTTTATATGAAAGAATCTATCATGAAAAAATAGCTATTGAGATATTGTATTTATTAGAATTAAATATTTTTAAAAAAAAGTTGTCTAATTAATGCACAACCTAGGCGTGTTTAATCTAAAAATATTACAGCGGTTCGAAACACACAATGTTTCAACATAATATAGTGGTAATGTAAGTGTAATCTCAAACATGCATGAAATCAATGAAATCGGAATGACAAGCGTGGTTAACCCATTTCGCAATAAATATATTCAAATATTCCCCCTTTTTCCAATGATTAATTCATAAATATGTCGGAATTAACGATTGGTTTCATATATAATCAAATCAAACTGGTTCGACCAATTAGAAAGTTTGCCGCTCTTGGCGGATTACGACTAACGCCACATGAAAAGGGCTCAATTCAAATTTATTACAGAGGATAAAAATTGTACATGATAAATTGCAACACGTTATAGTTATTAATTTATTTCAAAGCTACTAAATTATTTTATAAGGGTACCGTGAAACAGGAGAACTTTACGTTATGGAAGGAGGGGTGACATTGGGAAAATTCAAAATCAACTCAGATCTCTATTTCATCGAAGGAATTCATCGATCGATTGAATCCAGCACCGATGGTCAGCGATTTATGCTAGTATAGAAACGACCTGTCGAATTCTAGCGGAATTCGTCCACTGTTTGAAGGTTATAAAACACGTGAAAAATAAAAGATCCCAAAAACCGATGGAAAATCGCAGCTATCGGTGATATAATAAATGAATAAAAGAAAACTGAACGCTGAATTCATATTTATGGATTCGTCGATAAGTTAAGAAACTGCCTGATGGATTTCCGATGCCCATCGTCGTTCTCATGGCTAAATTTAAGAACGTGCCCATTACTCCAAAATTTAAGTAATTATTATAAAATTATACTATCAATATTATCTAATTTTGTAAAAAGAAAAAAATTGTGTGAAACAATAAACCGTTGTAATTATTATTTAATAGTGTGTTTCTTTTCCATAAAAGCTTAATCCAAGTATTATTATTTTTTTTTATTTCTTAATGATATTGTATATATGTTTGTATGTGTTCTTTTTATTTATTTATTTTTAGTTTATTTTATTCTTATTTATTGTATATATATTATTTTTCTGTATAATTTATTTTATTTATTGTACATAGAGTGTGAATGTGATCTGTGAACTCTATTATAAATGTCCTAGAGACAGATTGTAATATTTTTCAATAAATAAGTTAAAAAAAAATGATATTTACAACTGTATTAAAGAAATACATTTAGTAAATTTGAACATATGGATATAATGACGTGAAAACACTTGCTGAGTAACTACCCAATGGTAGCACTCTAATGATATGTCTACATTAGGAGAACACGGGGCCATCTTCTGAACATTATTTGAAAAAATAAAATATATGGAATATTTGGAGGGTGGGAGCTCGTTGTATTGTTTCGCGCCGAACAATAGCTCACCTCACTCAATTCGGCCATAAAAATAATGGAATAATAATGAAAATGAAAATTTTAATTGAAACAGATATGGCTGAGATGACTCGAATCCGGTCTGGGCGGGTTGAAATTCATTTTGTGGCATGCCCATGGGTAAAATAATCCCCCTTCCCCGTATTGTAAAAAATGCTCAGATAGGAGATGATAATAAAAATAAATAGAAAATATTATCAATGATCTTTACACGTAAAGATGTTTTACATGAGTTTGTACCTACTGTTTATGTATATTACAAAGGTAACAACTACACATGTACATGAAGAAAGCTGCCGTGATCACTTGTAAAACGTGCTTGGAATTGAATATGTAATCAGTTGATGACAGATGACCTCTGAATGTATAAAGACCAGAAAAAAAATTATTTTATAAGCATTCATTATTCCTTTATTATATACAATACATATATATTTTTTTCATATATGTTAATAAAAATTATATGTTAAATATTTCGTATAGCAATAAAAAAAAAAACGTATTCATGGATCCTTGTGTACACTTTGCATAAATGCAGTTTTATTTTTAGGTTATAACGGAGGTGAAAAACAAATATAACATGAACGATTTTTTATACAAATATATTAAACCGCTCAATCTATTTTTTTTTTAAATGTGAAAGCAATGCAAATAAACTTGTATTTGAAATTTCACCATTATTCACGCCGAGTATTTCAGAAATTATTCAACATAATGGTTATTCTTATTATCAATTATTCTCAACATATTATTGTAATAACGAAACGTCCTGTACATATTCAATAAATAAATTTTGTTTATTTTACCAAAAAAATAATTTTTAATAAATAATATGAAGTATGATTAATTGTAGAATTCAGTTATATAATAAGGTAAAATTTTATTCTGTAGATATTTTAATCGGATTTCCTTACTGTATGAAAACTTTTTTGCCTACTAAATAGCAATCTTATCACTAATATAACATGTGTATTTTCATGACGTAATGAATTCTAACCATATGTGAATAAATGATAAATTCAAATACAAAGGTATTTGTGAATTCATTGACTTAAAAAAAAAAATTAGTAGTTACTTTGTCTTCATTTAATAAAAATAATAGTTCACCGATAATGAGAATTAATCATTTAACTTTTGGTTAATATGTTGCTTGTTACATGTGGCCTGTTGGAAGAGAAAATATTAAAATTTTTGTTAAAATAATTTGAAAATGTGTGCTTAATTAAGTAATCTTTTAAGAATGCCAAGTTTCTCTAAAATTATATGACAAATAGTGGATCGATGGTTGACTGTAGTGAATAATTAAAGAGAAGTGGGAATGTTCAATAAAATATATATATATATATATATATATATATATATATATAATCAATAAGTATTTATTTTTATATTTGCCGACGTTTTGCCGAAAGTACAGGCTTTCATCAGTGCTAAGAAAACACCACATCACAATATCAGAAACTATTAATTTACGAAAAAAATATGTTTTCATATGTTCGTTACATTATTATTATTATTATTTATTTTTTTCATAAGTTAATAGTTTCTTATATTGTTATCTAGTCTTTTCTTAGTCCTGATGAAGGCCTGACCTTTGGACCAAAACGTCGGCAAATATAAAAATAAATATTTATTGATTTTATATATATATATTTTTTTATTGAACATCCTGGCCAACTTCTCTTCAATTATTCACTACAGTCAACCATCGGCCTATTATTTGTCATATAATTTTAGTTAAACTTGCCATGCTTAAAAGATTACTTAATTAAGCACAAATTTTCAAATAATTTTACCAAAACTTTTAATACTGGCTCTTTCAACAGGCCTCATGTAACAAGCAACATGTTAACCAAAAGATTAATTCTCATTATCGGTAAGCTATTATTTTTATTAAATGAAGATAAAGTAACTGCTAAATATTTTTTTTTTTAAAGTCAATGGATTCATAAATATCTTTGTATTTGTATTTATAATTTATTTACATATGATTAGAATTCATTACGTCATAACAATACACATGTTATATTACATGATATGATTACTATTTTTTTTTTTTTTTAACTTCTTTATTGAGATATTAAAATCCGTCACATTCAAGGAGAATAGTAATAGTGATATAAAGTAGCTCATTCATACCATAAAATAAATAAAAACAATAAAAGGCAATATAATAATACTAAAGTAAATATTGCCATTTTGTAGGCAAAAAAGTTTTCATACAGTAAAGAAATCCGATTAAAAAATCGGCAGAATAAAATTGTATCTTATTATATATTTGATATACTTCATATTATCTATTAAAAAATATTGTTTTGGTAAAATGGGCAATTTTTTTTTTTTTTTTTTTTTTTTTTTTGTGACCATCCCAACCAACTTCTCTTCAATTATGTAAAAAATACATTGAATTTCACTGATTCCTTATATTATTTTTTTTTAAATAGTTATTTGAAAGAAATAACTCTTTCTACGATCATTTTATTTCTAGGTCGGTAATATCTTATATTATATAGTAAAAATAGCAGCTTATAATAATGGCAATGAATTCATTTTTATTTTTAAAAAATAATAGGAATCCAATTGGATTGATATTAATGTATAATAAAAATAAATTTTCCTTATAAATAAAAGTTAACAAATGGGCAGGTACGAACTCTGAAATACCTCTGCACTGGCAGATCCATTTGCGGCTAAAACATTTGTATGTTTGACTAGATTACCGAGGTAGTTATTTTTTTTGATCGATGGAACAAAAAAACATACAAAAAAAAAAACAGAACACAAAACAAAGGCCTTAGACAGAAGGTAGGTAGACCACAGAGTACGTGAATCAACAACCTTATTGGGAATGTGGTTTCTTTTAACCCCATGCTTGTCGGCAACGAGCAATGGTTTTGAATATTTCTGGATCCTACGCCATTTTGCCACCGTTATTTATTATTTAATTCAGAGTTTGAAATCGATAAATAAAAATCTAATCTGATCAAAATTTTGCATTCCGGGAATTTTTGAAAATCATTTGATGATTTTTATTTTTGATCATAAATGATAAAAATCATATCCTGATAATATTTTTTAACAATTTTTTTGCAATTAACAATAATAATAAACCTTCATTGATACTTTTTTAAATCCGAAATATAATTTTTTTTTTGTATTATCTATGATATATTTTGAGTCAAGAATAGTAGGTGGAGAACATTGTTATCAACTATTAGCAACTGAACATCTCTATTTCCTAAATTCATTATAAATATATATTGTGCAGATATCGCGTGGACAATTAAAGCGATTTCAGAAATATAATATTTAAAAAATGTGTACATAAATAACGTATACATACATATTAATATTTAATTTAAATAAACCTCAAAGAGCGATTTAAATTTTTACTTATAAATCAGGCGTGATTTAAAATTTTTTTTTACCTTTTATTATGATATTTACAACTGTATTAGTATGAATACATCAAGTAAATGTGTACAGAGGAATATAATCACATGGAAACACGCTTGTTGAGAAACTACCCATTGGTAGCACTCTAATAATTTGTCTACATGAGGAGATCACGAAGCCATCTTCTTTTCAGACGCCTCGGAGGGTTATCAGGAATCGAAGAGGAAGCAAGGTTAGAAATAAGAGGATTCGGATAGTTATGAAGTTTATTATGGAAGGATAGGTATTTTTTAAATTTAAAATCAAATTATTACATGATTTTATGGGAAAAAATAATTATCGATTTTAAACCCTGCATAAAATACAACTTAAATTTCATTATTGAGTTCTACAAATGGGTAGTTTCTCTTCATGTTTTACATGTCATGTTACCAATGTCACATTTACTTGTTATATTTTTAATGTAATACAGTTGTAAATTTCATTAAAATAAAATTTAAAAAAAAAAATCATTATTTTCTGCGGAAAATCGGACCATTGTTTATATAAAAAAAAAACTGTTGACACCCTGCCTGCATAGTGTAGATAGTTAATTATTACGGCAACTATTCAGTTCATATATTTAAAGGTTTCGTGATCTGTTAATATTTTCTACTTTAATGATACTTTAAACATTGAAAATTTAGATCTACAATTCGTTGCTAAATTAATGAGAATTTTTAATGACATATCATTTAATTTTACACACATACGCGCATGCACGCACGCACAAACGCATGCACGCACAAACACAAACACACACATACACACACACACACACACACACATATATATATATATATATATATATATATATATATATATATATATATATATATATATAGTGTGTGTGTGTGTGTGTATTTGATGACGATGGCTACCTTATAGGTTAATGAAAGACGCGTGGCGGACGCTTGACCACGAGGCATGTAGCAGAGGGCAGCCGGGCCCTAGCCACTGCTGACCTGATTTCCCTTTTCCTTACTTTCACATATCTAACAGCCATTTTTTACTTAACAAAAAAATACACATGGGTCAGCTTTCCTTATGTCCCCGCATACGTCTTGTCTCTGCTTCTCATCAGACCGGACACGTTTTTTTTAGGAATTCGATAGGATAAAGGTTAGTCTATGAAATCGAGGATGAGCCATCAGATAAAAGAAAAAAAACCACCTAGAATGTTTGGTCATATCTATAAAAATAATACAAATTAATCTGTTGCAAGGGAAAAACAGACCTGGAAAATAAAAAATAAAATAAATAAAAACAGACAATTTTTTTATTTCCAATTATGAAATAGAAAAATCAAATTTATTCTGGGAAGTCCCTTAAGTATAACATTCAAAATAAAATTTATGATAAATTCTGATCATAACATCGGTTACATAATAAGAGATTAAAATAAATACCAATGTATGTACATAGTAAAAAATAAAAAATAAATATTAAATAAAAACCGATGAGAAAAGATGAGAACATGTATAAAGAAAAATAAATCCTTATTACATAATAAATATTTAGCCAGCGTCTAATTAAGTCGTGACTAGAAAAAAAGATTTTTAAATCTGGGTAAGGAGTAAAATACGACTTGAAATATAATTTAGGAATTAAAATATTTAAAAAAACCGTGCCTGTAACTGTATTTTTTAAATTAAAATAAACAATGTATTTGTATTTTATTTCTTTGATACTTACAATAAATATATTTTATTTTATATTCTAAATATACAAAATAAATAACTGAATTGAATAGATCTCTTTAAGTATTGTGAGAGGGAGGGTCTTATACAAGTGAATTCTCGCCTGTGAAAATTTCGAGCTTAAAACTTGTTTATGGACGATTGTGATAAATTTACAATACAATTATCTTTCGACATAAAATTTATTAGTAAAAAAAAAATATATACATATATATATATATATATATATATATATATATATATATATATATATGAGAAGTTTCAGGGCTTATATTAGAAAATGATACAGGGGCATATTTTGATAAATAAAAAATGTGGTGGGATGCGCGCATCACACAATTTTCACTTACCACCCTCTTCTTAGCACAAATAAATATTTTCAGATAAAGGGGAAGTGAAAGTAATTGTAAACGCTATATTGATTTATATTTCATTGTGGCTATTTTTATTTGTTTAAGTACCCTCATATATACAAATTTAATATTTATATCGCTATAATCTATATAATTAAATATTAAATAATACCTAGGAAAATCGCATATGTATATGTACATAATATTGTCGGAATCCGTATTATATTAAGCTCATGTTACTATGGAAGCCTGTTCGAATCTTCGGGCCAGCTCGGGTGTACGCTCGTATCCCTTTGGTTCCTTCATTAGAACTATTCTCTGTTACGATCTTTTAATTCACCTTTAGTTAATTATCAAATTCTTTCATATTTTATATTTAACTATTTTTTATAGTAGAGATTAATGTGAAATGGTTAATTAGTTTAAAAAAAAAATTAAAGGTACTTTAGAGGAAGCTAATATTGAAAATTATCCATTTAAGTCCTGTTAGAGAACATCAATGAGAATAAAACCCACATAATATAAAAGACTGCTTATTTTGACACTGATGTAATGAATTTAATCAGAATCAACTGCTCTAACAGTTTTCGAGAAAAAAATAAAAATGTGTTTCATCGATGATATAACGTGCCATTCCCAATTCGAGTTCGTCCCTTTATAGACGTCTGAAAGGATTATCAGGGATTGTAGAAGTAACCGGTGGCTTCAGATAGACCTAGAACTTACTATGGAAAGGTAGGCTTATGGATTGGATAAAGTCGGCAGTATATGGAACATTAAGTTCATTGCGATTTCATATGCGGGTGGATTTTATATCCAAAAGATTTCGGATCGCAAGGATTGGATACGATAGGAATAGATAAAAAAATGAAACTATTTTTCTATTCTCACCGACGACGTTACAGTCCGGTGTATTATTAGCGGTACACCTGCGTATTTAGAGCAGTAATTTAAACTTTCCCAGCGAGGCTCATCGTTTCCAATGAGCGTTGGAAGGGTCAGCGAGGGTCCAGGCGAAGGGTTCGTCCCCCATCAGATAGGGAGAGGGTCACTCCATAACGGAATACAGTGGACGGTTGCAGAGGCCTCAGTCACTCCAATTATAAATCTACTAGCACTTGTTGCTTCTAGCAACGCAGTAACATATTTACTGTCTGGAATATGTTCAGCATTCGATCCCCATTGGTGTCATTGAATCAAATATATGATATATAATATACTAATATATATATATATATATATATACATATATATATATATATATTAATATATATAAAGGAATATATATTAATATATAATATATTCCTTATAAATGGAGATATAGTTGACTGCTAAAATTATAAGGTGTAACCAAGATCAAGGAAGCCTTGAAAAAAATAGAACTCTTTTTTCTTGGGGCTGATTATTTCCTAGATTTTAGCATGTGCATGTGCTCTGGACTATCGTTTTCTTGTACGTTTAGATGAGGCATACCATACCATTATACATAGTAATAAAATAAGTATCTTTTTTGTGTTATTACTATTATCTTATTATCTTATTACTATTACTTATTATGTTATTACTATTATATTATCTTTCTATTTATCTTTAAATTGTATATAGTAATTATCTTTAAATTTTCTCTTCCTTTTTGTTTTATTTATTTTGCTTGCACATAGTATTCTGAATTTTTTTTTCTCTGTAAATAGATCTCTTAACTTGAAATACCTTTTTTTGCGGCTTTATAAACAAATCTAACCCAACCCCTTCTCACCTGTGCATGGTAGCATGGTAGCATAAATGTTTTATTATGGCCAATAATGGGTACCTTATATTCTCCATATTTATCTCTTTAGTAAATAAAGAAAAGCCAGGCGCCCAACAAGTTAAAATTTCAATAGAAAATTGTACTTAATAAAAATTATTCTATTATCTCTTTTATTGGTCATAGAGGATGAAACAAATTATGAAATTGTCACAGAAAAATTAAATAAGGATAAAATAATTTAAATTAAAACAAATGAAAGATGGAATTTATACCGGAAATGCTAACTATCGAATCTGAAAATCAACACTCTAATATCATGACCAATTCAATCCAAACAACAAGAATGATTTAATTTTAATATGTGGTTTCATGAATGTTCAAACATCTTGTATCCACTCTTTAAAAATATTGAATTACAATTAAAACGCTGAAGTGCCGGATTGAATTTTTAAAATATTTTCATGTTCGGTACTTAGGATTTGTATCGACGATATAAACATAACAGTAATAAAAACTTAACAATAAGATAAGAAAAGGTTTTTGTTTTATAAAAAAATAAGTAGACAAAAATTTAAAAAAAATTAATACATTAATAACTAAAAAAAAAAGGCATACAAAATACCACAGTGCAAACCTCAGTTGATCTTAGCAATGTTTATTGCGTACCTCTAATTTATTCATTTTTTTTTTTTATTTGTACTTATTAATTATTGAAGGAAGTTAGTCGACTGTTCTACATATCAAGGGTGATATAGTGACGAATAGTATTATAAATAAATAGTAGTTATAGATAGTAATGAGTACTTGAACACCTTCGGTAATGGTAACATGGTCTGATGACCTACATGCTTGGATTGAAACGTCGGAAACAACAAAAATCTTGAAATGACTGCTCCCAGACTACTTATCACCTTTGATACATATCAATTAGTTACTTTTTATATTCTTATTTTTTGCATTAAATTATAAAACTAAAACAATTTCTTGGCCTATGTTATGGTAATATATACCGACTACGCTGTATACAAAGGTAAGGAATAAAAAACCCGTCAACGTTTCGCCAATACAGACATCACCAGGACAAAAGAAAAGCAAATCGAATATCACATCAAACTATAATAAGTTTATATTAGATTTTATATTTATAATATAAATATATATATATATATATATATATATATATATATATATATATACACATATATATATTTGTATGAAACAGAATTTCCATCAACTTTCACTAAGCAGTTTGAGTAGACATAATTTTTTTTTTGTTTATCTTAACTTCTACTTTTCCTATTCATTAGATTGAATTCCGTTGAAATGTATTTTATTTTTTACTTATCTTCTACACACTTCTCTCTATGTGTGTATATATAAATAAATATATATATATATATATATATATATATATATATATATATATATATATATATATATATATATATATATATATATACTTCTCGTAATCTATCGTTTCATAGGTTGATCACAATATCTTTATGTATATTCACTTAATCTTCTTAAGGAACAGATGTAAATCAGTTATTTACTCTAGTTATTTTTTTTAAATATTTTATCGCTACAATGTTTTGATTTAGCGTTCCTTTCTAATTGCATCTAGTTATTTGTATGTTATTGTAGTTTGTACCAATATTGCAGTATTGTAACCCTAATACCCATCTGCTTTCGTTCATGTATTTACTTATTTTATTACTTATTTTTTAGTCATTCCTTATTGCAATAAATCTTTTGGCCGGATTTGTTGTTAATTGGTATGAACAGTATTGTTATTTTTAAGGGATCTAGTCCCAGAATAAAGATTATTTTATAATATATATATATATATATATATATATATATATATATATATATATATATATATAAACAGGGTGAATCGGGAGAAACGCATCAAACTCCCGGAGTGGGCTTCATACAGAAAAATAATTAAAAAAAAAAAAAAACTTATCCGATTTTCATTTGTATAAATTTTATTAGTTACAAATAAACAATAATTCATACATGTATGAGCATTTCGTTTTTTGAGTAATAATTAACATAATCAACACAATTATTGTATGACGAACAATGTAATACTATATATTTGAAAATAAATTTATGTATTTTTTTGTTTTTGTTTTTTATGGGTATGGGTATTCTCTTTTCTGCGGTGACAATATTTCCTTGGATTTTATCTTTTCCAAACGATCAACTCCCGGCACCCTTCCTACATCTACAGTCTTCTGCAGTTCAAATCCCTAGTCCACTCCCAGGAAATGAGATCCTGTATTTCCGACCTTTATATCCATTCCTATCGAACTAAAACATTTGAAAATTCCTTTATTGCCCAATCCACTGCCTTCTGAAATTCCTTACCATCTGATATCCGTCATGGCTCTTCCTTGTCCTCATTCAAATACCATCTCTACCAAATACTTTCTCACACCCCAGCATAGCGCTGTATAATCATGTAAATAATATATTTTAAGAAATGAATTCTGATTAAATTGAATGGTTGTTGAAAATGTTTAAGTTGTAATTTTAAGAATCAACTCACAATTTAGTTTGTCGTTTGTTTATTTTTTTAATTTCAATGATGTTTTTACTTTCTGTTGTTTTTTATTATTGTAATTTTGGCCAGATATGGTTTTTGTTCATAATGGTTATTCTTAAGGGATCTTGTCCCAGAATTAGAGTTGCCCAAATGCGAGACCGAGACGAGTCTTGGTCGTACAAACTCAGTCTAGATTATGGTCTTTGTCTTGCGGAAGAGTCTCGCAGTTACTTAATAGCTTATTACTATAGAGATATTACTGTATTTTTTTAGATAGAAGAAACCTAACTAAGCCCGAATGAAAAATTAGAGGAAAAAATTAGAATAGAAAATTGCCGAGTATTAGTAACTATTTTGACTTAATTTTTATTTTTTAAAAAATATTTTGTTTACTAGTCCTCTTCTTGACTTTGCAACAGTTAGGCGGCCTTGTTCTTGGTCTTGCGAAGTGCAAGACTAAGACCGATTTTGGGCAACACTAACCAGAATAAAGTTTATTTTATATTTTATCCATCTATCAATAATTGGGCAGCATTCTTTCATATGAAAATAAAGTCAAAATGCGGCCTCATTTATCACTGGTTGTTGAACTAAAAAAAAAAATCATGGCTCTTAAGAATTTATTATAATTAAATAAATAATTACAATCTACGGAAAGAAATGGTCACTGACAAAAAAAAAAAAAAAAAAAATGTTATACCGTCTATACAGTTTTACTTTCACTTCCCTATGTATGAAAATACTTATTTCAACTCAAAGGAGAGTGATAAGTGAAAATTGAGTGATGTGTGCACCGTACCAGATTTCATATATATTTTTAATTTTTATTACTATTAAATCTGTTTTTCTTAATTATTTATATTTTTTTCTCTTCGATATGTATATATTGTACACTAGCGGATCCAGGATTTAATTTTTTTTGAGGGGGGACTTAAGCCCGAAAGATTTTTTTCATATATACAACGATAATTAATTTGAAAAAAAGAAAGAAAGAAATGAACTACCTATATGAAATGTTGTTTAAGTGATTCTTGAAGTCCTATTAAATGTAATAATTACAGGAACAATAATACTTTAAGAGATAGTTTTTAATATTTTTTTTATATAAAACATGATTATATTTTACCGTTTTGGGGGAGGAGCTTCAGCCCGAAAGCCCCCCCCCCGTAAATCCGCCTGTGATATGGTGTGAATGGATAACTTTAGCACTAATACTTATCGCGCTAGGGAGTGACAGATTGTATTATTATTCAACACATTTTTTAAGTTTTCTTTTATTTAAATAATTTGACTATATATCTTAATTATTTTAGGAAATGGAGTGTTCCGAAGAAGTGAAACGGCTGACTACCTTGGTGACTGGCTAGAGCTCGCTTGTGAATCAACATCCCGTAGAAGCGGTGCGCGGCCATGAATGGAGACACCTGCCCGACTTGCCCCGCTACAACAGCTTATCTTCTCCCAGGGCACGTTCCTTCCGCGCCAAATATTTATACCGGATGAATTAATCTTTGGAAAAATTTTCTGGCTCCGAGCAGCGGCTACCTGTATACCACGGCACAATTATTTATCTTCTCTCGAAATCTTATGGCTATCAAAGCACAACTCCGAAGAGTACATTCGATTTCAGAAAAAAATGAGAAACGATTTTAAAGGATAGAAATCTGGAAACAATCAACGATAAGACAAATCATCCGTTGAAGAGAGAAGCATTAGATCTTTTAGTCCAATGCCCATAATTTGTTGATGTCAATAGTAGCAGGTTTTAATTTTTTTTTGGGGGGGGGGGAGGAGGGAGCTTTCAATTTAATTTTTTCAATGTATTTTTTTTTCATGCAATATTTCAATGTAATTAAGTCTATATTCGAAGATAATTAATTACATGTAGCAACATATCCTAGCATTTTATGATTCATTCGTGTGCTCTCTTCCATTTTTCCGTGAATATTTTATCCCATTCCCCACGACAAATTCGAAGCATCGGAGAATTGAGAGTTCATCTCACTGCCTCTAACCTTCAAGTAGAAAAAAATAAAATAAATTCAATTGCTCTGTTAATTTATTTTCATTATTTTTCAATATTTTCAATTATGCCCATACCCATAAAAAAAATAAAAAATATATATATATATATAAAAAAAATTTAAAAATCAGATGGTAAGGCATTCCAGAAGACAGTGGATCAGGCATAAAGGAATTTTCACATGTTTTAGTTCGATATGAAGGGGTATAAAGGTCGGAAACACGGGATCTCGTTTCCTGGGAGTGGACTAGGGATTTGAACTGCAGAAGACTGTAGATGTAGGAAGGATGCCGAGAGTTGTTCTTTTGGAATAGTTAAAATCCAAGGAAATATTGTCACCGCAGAAAAGGGAATACCCATACCCATAAAAAAACAAAAAAAAAATTATATAAATTTATTTTTAAATATATAGTATTATATTGTTCGTCTTACAATAATTATGTTAATTATTACTCATACAACGAAATGCTCATACATGTATGAAATATTGTTTATTTGTAACTAATACAATTTATACAAATGAAAATCGGATAAATGTTTTTTAAAATTATTTTTCTGTATGAAGCCCACTCCTACAGTTTGATTCGTTTCTCCCGACTCACCCTGTTTATATATATATATATATAGAAAATCACCTTTATTCTGGGACTAGATCCCTTAAGAATAACAATACTGTTCATAGCAATTAACAACAAATCTGGCCAAAAGATCTATTGCAATAAGTAATGCCTAAAATATAAATAATAAAATAAGTGTATACATAGCTTTGAGGGTATATTAACGAAAGCAGATGGGTACTAGGGTTACAATACTGCAATATTGGTGCAAACAAAAATTTGTAGTAATTAATCTGCTATTAAGAGAGAAAATGGTTCATTATCTATACGAAATGATGTTTAAGTAGTCCTTACAGAACAAAAAAAAATCTGGTGCTCGCAACACATAACTTTCACTTACTGCTCTATTTTGAATAGAAATTATTTTCTAGCAATGTTGAGCAACTATAACATTTTTGAAGTCCATTTTTAACCGAGCTTAAGTTTTTAAGATTAGAGCTAACAAATCAATAATACCATTAAAATAACAAAAACCCTATTTAGTATATCAACGGTTGATTATGGATTGTACGACTATTACTTATTAAACTGTTCTTTTCCGTTGCAAAAATTACTAAACTGGTATTACGAGATTTGCATTGCCTGCGACAGATAGGTCACAATTTTTTATTCTAATCTTAAGTCATATTAGATACTGTCGGGATATCACAAAGAGAAAATTCATCAAATTATTCACTAATTTAATTTTCTAAAACTTTACAGTATTATTTTCGGAATGAGGGACGATAGACAAATAATTATTTAAATATAATATCGGATCTAGAGTTACATCTTCTGAATATTATTTCCGGATATCCATTTTCAACGTGAATAAGTATTTACCTTTATTTAATTATCACATTCTTTCAAAAGTTATATTTAGCATTTTTCCATATTTTCTAACAATGGTAAATAGTTATTATTTATAATAAATCAGATTAAATGTACTTTAGAGGAGCACATGATATTGTTGGGATTTCACAAAGAAAAAATTCATTAAATTGTTCACCAATTTAATTTTCTAAAGTGTTACATGACCATTTTTCGGAATAAACGGACATTGATACCTAATTATTTAAATATAATATCAGATCTAGAGTTATTAAACTACAGTAAATGCATTTAAGGTTATAAATATATCGATGAAATATTTTTATATTTCAATTCTTATTTCACACAAGTACAATGAAATATTATGTTAAACAATATCATTGCCTCGATTCGGTGGATTTTAAATAGTTTTTATTAAGCTTGATTTTTTTTTTTTTGTTTTTTAAGTTTACATTTAGTAAGAAAATTTCATTTAACTACCTTGGAAACATGTGATTTCAGTTAAATAATGTTAGTTTTCAGAAATTATAATTTATATTTTTTTATCTCTCTTCGTTACCTTCTACAACTTTATTTCTTAGATATTATTTTTTTCTGAAATTCTCCGCTTTCCAATGAAAAAAAGTTCCGTTAAATGAAAAATAAACAGTAATTGGGCTTAGATAAGAGTCATAATTTGTCTTAAATGAATTACACACGATCCCTAATATGTCGTATGTTTGAGAAGCTATGAATAAAAATCATTTTTTAGATCGATTTTTCAACAAAATCGACAGAAATGTATAAAAAAAAGTAATTTAATAATTCTGTAAAACCTTAACTTGAAAAGTTTCAAGGATAAAAGTTCTAGATCCATAAGAAATGAAAAATTATCGATAATTGAATACCGAAACTTTTTTTTAATAAAAGTTTTTTCCGTTAAAATAAAATAAAAGTCCTGATCTTAAATTACGCAAATCTTTTCCTAAAGTTATGGATATTACGATTTTACTTTTTATTTATTTTTTTTTTTAATACTATTTCTTTCATTCATTTATTAGCATTATACACCTTTTTCTCTTCCTTCTCTTCCCTTACACATTTTTCTTACAGGAGTAAGAACCTAGGACCTCATATTCACCCCTCTCTCTTCCTAACCTAATTCATAAAATGCATACAATATAAGCTTTTCTGTAGATCTTGAGGTCTACTGTCAACCTGTCAAATATTTCCCTCTTCTTACGGAACACCCTATATAATGAAAAAACATTTTTTTTTTTTTTATTTATTTATCTGCCTTCAACTTGACTACAGATTTCCTACTTATATGAAAAGTTTATTTTATTTTATGGAACTCGATAGAAGAGAATACACATGTAAAGAACCGTTAGGTATAACGTTGTCAAAGGCCTTCTTCAAATATATTTTTCAGTGAATTTTTTTTTTTTTTTTATTTCTCAACAGAAAGTACGACCATTGCAGCGAATATATTATAAAAAAAAAACAAAAACAAATATGGCAAAAGGCCTTAAAGTTGTTATAAATAAAAGGGAGCTCTAGATTAAGAGTAGGAGATGGGCGGAGCTACTGCAGGTGGGTGCAGAGAAATGGGTTGGCGAGATACAGGTCCGGGAGAATGCCCCACTTCTAGGCGAAATCGTATAAAATTAGGGAAAGTGGACAACACCACCAGATATACGGTTTCAATTTGGAATCTCCCCCCCTGATCGGGAATTTATATTTGGTGATAAAAAAAAAAAAAAAAAAATTCAAAACGCGAACGTTGTAAACGGTCCCCTCTAATTGACGTGTCGCTTCAAGTTTTGTGGGATTATTTAAAAAGCCTAAAAATATACGAGCTGACCGTAGCGGGTCTCTATAATGGCCAACGCGCAGCCTACACTTCCTCCAATCTCTTTATTTTTATGTCGTTACTCTAAAACGTTTGAAACGTTGCTTACCGTTCGTTTTATCTTATTATTAAATACCCGCTAGGTAATAATTTGACTCATGAATGATTGCTTACCGAATCACCCCTGTTTTTTTTAAAAGTGAGCAA
This sequence comes from Nezara viridula, assembly GCA_928085145.1. Classification (NCBI taxonomy): domain Eukaryota; kingdom Metazoa; phylum Arthropoda; class Insecta; order Hemiptera; family Pentatomidae; genus Nezara; species Nezara viridula. Next base: position 134,758,442 of record OV725078.1, read on the forward strand.
AATGTAAGATGATTAAACTTTTATAAAAGAATAATGTCTATTTTCATAACATCGCCCACAGAAAAATATGGATCATAAGACTTTTCATTTTGATTGCAAAGAGGGGGGATGGAACAGAAAAAAAAAAAAAAATGGTGTCTGTAGTAATATTAGAAATAATTGAATATGTTAATATAACTTAAAAAGAAAAATCTGCACAACATATGTTAACTTTTTTCTATTCCTAGAGCTTTTCAGTTAAACATAAATATTTTAAAAAATAATAAAATAAAATAAATATATTTTCACAGCCTGTCTACGTTCATTATACAGGATGTCCCATAATACGAGAGAAATATTTAACAGGTTGATAGTAGACATCAAGATGTACAGAAAAGCTTATATTGTATACATTTTATGAATTATAGGAAGAGAGAGGAGAGGATATGAGGAGGAGTAAAAAAATGTATAAGGTGAGAGAAGGAAGAGAAATGGATGTAGCATGCTAATAAATCAATGAAAAAAATAGTATTAAAAAAAATAATTATAATAAAAAATAAATAAATAAAAAAAGGAAAAAAATATGTATATATAAATGATAAATATATATATATATATATATATATATATATATATATATATATACATATATATATATATATATATAATATATATTGTACACTATTCACATATATATTGTTAATACTATATAATTTTATATTAGTTTTAAAAAATTGTCTGTAGTGAATAATAAGTATGCTATGTTTGAAGCAACCCAATGTAATTGGGCAGCACCCTTTTATGAAAATGAAGTAATTCTCTCTTCCTTGACCAATTTCCAACAGAAAAGTAAGAAATTTAAGATTTGTGTTACTTTAACCAAGTCAAGTTTTTCTGTATATATATTGTATGTAGAGAAGACAAGTCTGGTTCGAAGTTCCCTTGGCTCAGTAGCTACTTTTTTTTATTATTTATTTTTTTTTTTTTTTTATAAACACGGTAATTACTCTGGAAGAAAAAGATAGAGGAAAAGAAAATTATATAAAACAGTGTTTAAGTAGTCCTTCAATACGTCATAAAATAAAAATAACAAAACTGGACATTAATGATTTTAGGAATAAATATTTATATATTTTTTCTTCACACATGCTAACATTTATCAGTAGAATACAAACGTTATAGTTTTTAAAAAGTAGGCATTTTAATTGTTCAATTGATGGAAAAAAATATGTTTCTACTTCAGGAGCCCTGGCTGATTATAAATAGTATGTATAAGTAAGCCACCATTTAAAATGTTGATTTTACTTATTAAATACTAAGTCATTTTTTCTATTAATTATTTGATTTTGAATCCATTTTTTTCTCTTTAATATTTTCATTATGTCTTTATTTAAGTTGTTGTTTTGATTAGTTTAGTTTCTTTTTGGTAATATACATTTACTTTTAGCGTTATTATTTTTCTGTTTAATATATGAATGAGCTACTCTATAACTGTTACCAATGTCCTTAAATGTGAAAAAAATGTAATATTACGCAATAAAGAAGTTTGTTAAAAAAAAAATCATATTGCTATTATTTTATGTATTATATGTATCCTATAAATATTGTGTGATTGGACTCTTACATCAGTTTACATAATGAAAACTGTTTTCATTAAAAAAATAAAAGAGATACAAGTATATTACAGGATTTCCTTAAAGGAGTATGCAATTTTGAATAGAATGTCTTTAAAAAAAATCTTCCCCTCAAAATAAATAATAATAATAAAACAACATTAATAATCAATAAATTTTTTTTTCACTTTATTCACGAGTGAAAAAAGGCATTTGGTCACATCTGGTACCAATTTTCTTGAGGATCCCAATTGGTCCTAGAATAAAAAAAGCAATATCGTATGATTATCTATATTAGCCATTTGTGAACTACTCCTGAAGGGTACTAAAATCGATTTTAGGCTAATAAGAATTATGGAGGCCACTCGAAAATTCTCGAGTTGGAACGGGAGCGATTTTAATCTTCAAAATGAGGGCTAATTCACTATCGAATCGTCAAAAGTGGATCTACTGATCTTTGGAGGAGTTCATTAAAATCATAGATATAACATTATATATTTTCACCGTAATAAATAAAGTTTATTTAAATTCCATTTAAATAATGGTTCCTCAATAGAATAAATTATTGTATTTTTATTATAATTTTTTTTCATTTTGTATGTATTCATTATTGTTGAGAATATTATTATAAGTGATAATGTATGCATATAATAATAATTTAATATTTACATAATTGTAATTAAATATATTTTTAAAGTATTGCTTGAATATTTTATCATACATAATTTACCTCATTTTAGAAATTAAATAATTTAAAATAAAATTAACAAGCCAGAACTCACTATATTTACAAGTTGTAGTAATATATATGTATAATGTATGCATGTACACACGATTATATGAAATATTTAAAAATATGTTAAATTAAAAATATATAAGAAGAAAATTGGCAAACTATTTGAACTATTTATATGTTCCTTAATACTAGTCCTTGCTGAATAAAATATTATTCAGCGATAAGATTTCAAATTCATAATACAATTTCTATTTAAAATGTTTATTTGAAAGTTGGAAAACGAGTTATGGCAGTAATAACATAATTCAAACTTATTTGCAAATTTAATTTCGCTGATTTAGCCCGAGCCAGATATCTATCCTTTCATGATAAACTCCAGTCCCATCCTCTTGTTTCCACCCTTGCTTCTTCCTCGATTCCTGATAATCCTCTTAGGCGTCTGAAAAGGAGATGGTCTCGTGATCTTCTTACCTAGGATTATTTAGGGAGTGCTGGGTAGTATCTCTTCATGTCTGTTCATGTCATTATTTCTAATTTGGGCATATTTACTAGTTGTATTTGTATACAGTTGTAATTTTGCAAAATAATTTGCAAATTTATCATGAATATGTTTTTTATGTATGAATATTTTTGCTCCTAGTCACCCGCCTGCACAATAATGTAAAGCATCATATATCCGAATTCCTTGAAGTAAAGAAGTATAAATGTTTCCTTGAAGTTTACTGCCTGGATACAGAAGGCTCAACGAGGTTCATTGACATCTTGGCGTTAGATGCGACGGAAAAGGATGCACTCATAGTGGATCACACGATCAGATTTGAAACCAGCGATGAGGATCAGGACGTAAATGTAAGGCAGAGAAAGAAGAAATATATACGAAATGCATACTTTACCTGAAGGAAAACTACAGATACAAAATCGGGGAGAGAGAATACTTAGTTAAAGGGATATGATTCGGAAGCAGGGGAAGCATTTCTCTTCATAAAAGTAATTTCTTGCAGAGTCCCGGTGTTGGAAGGGAGCAGATGCGGACCATGACAGAAAAAATTATTTTAGACTCATTGTGAATCCTCCATCACCACATATATTGATCTAGGCCTTCACTTATTTGATTATATGAACCGTTCTTGCCATGTCTGATATGTATTCCAATGGTCCTAACCCTTTCTTATATTTTTATACAGTATTATCTGTTGATTGATGAGTATACTGTGCTATTGTTAACAATTAACACAGTTGAGCAGCCATGCAATGTTGTTGTATTTCTCTCTAGAATATAATATACTTCAACAGAAATCAGCCTTGTAATTATATAAAACATAGCTAAATAAAATCATTCCTCATCGTTAAATTTGGTTTTTAACGAGTTTAGAGGCATGTAGTACTGTAATATGACTGATAATAGTAGTCATGTAATAAAAAAAAAAAAGGATGAAATTAAATAGATGATCGATAAATAAATAATTAATATATGGAAAAAAGAACTCACCTTTCAAGGTAGTGGTCATATTTCAGTCGTGTGAGGTATCTGTAAAATAAAACAAAATATTACATTCAGGAAAGAAACTTCATGTATTTATATAAATATATAAATCTGGTGTGTCCACTCACAAAACTTTCCTATCTATTCTAGAAAAGTTTTTATATCTTTACATATGTCCACCAAGAAACAAACAAAAAATTTAATTAGATTTATTTTCCTGAAAATTGATCAAAGAAAAGATTTGAGTATGATTTATTTGATAAACTAAAGCAATGTAAATCGGCTTACGGTAGATAAGTGTAAACATTTCAATACCCTCTAATATTGCTGATCAAAAACTTTTTGCGATAGCCTAATTTTGTCAAACAATAATTTCTATTAAAAACATAGGAAATAGTGAAACTTGTGTGATGCGGGCAACAGATTTTCTTTCTTTCACTTAATTATCTTTTTTCGTCTCATTCAACCCTTTCTGGCACCAGGATAAGTACCCGTAATCTTACATTAGAAATTGAATAGCTGTAACTTCGTTAATAGTTGTCCGAAATGAATGGTTTTTATATAGTTTTGTAAGGAACAGATAGACAGACAGACCAATGGCTAAAAATTTGTTTTTCGGACTCGGGGGACTCCGTCGAAAACCGCAAATCGGAAATTTGACCCGATCGCAATACTTTTCTTACCTAGTATAGGCAGGAAAGTAAAAACTAGTAATTTAGCAGTTTATCAGTAAAAGTAAAAAAAAAATCATTTCAAAATAAAAATACACCTACCTGTTTCTTTGGATTATCGCAATGGGTTTTATAATAACAATTTTTTTCTCATTATAATAATAATAATTCTATTATTAATTTTTAAAATCAGAGTCGATACTTTTTTATCCAGTTAGGCACAAAGCTATCTTCAATACGAAGTCAGATAGTAATATATAAGGTAAATGTACCGGCAATAGACAATTCAAGAGAATTTTATAACATTAATGTTAATCACAGCTTAAGTTCTGGACGGTGGATCTTAAGCAGATGGGTTTAGATGACAGAAAATTAATCATTTACCAATTTCGTTTTTCCTAAACAACCAATTAGTTTATTATTCATAAAGAAATTAGAAAATTCTGACAGCGCATTTCGTACCATTAATAGACACTCAGGTTTTGGGGTTAATATATTTTTTTTATATAATTAAAATAAATCTCCAGTTTTAAACAAGTAAATAGCAATTTGCAGTTGAATAAATAAAATATTCGAACCTATATCCTAAAAAAAAAAAGTGATAAGGAATGCTCCCTGAAACAAACACCCAGACTTGCTACCTTGAAAAAACAACTAAAAAATCAACCTATCGGAATATTGTGGCATGTAGTGTGGCCCAAAATCGGTCTTGGTCTTACACCAAGACTGTTAAAAAAATCAATTCTTAAAATAAAAATTAAGGAAAAATTGTCACCATTATTTGAAAATTTTAGTTACTATATGTAAAGAATTGGTGTAACCAATATACGTTTGCATTTAACTCTTCTAATTTTTCATTTGGGCTTAGTTAAGTTTCTCTTATCTAAAAAAATACATTTTTTTTTTTTTTTCCTGTTCTTCCCTACCTCGCCTTTTAGGCTATACGGGATTTTCCCGGACCAGAGGGTGAGGGCGGGGAATTTAAAATCCCCTCTGATACCGAGACGCGAACTCGTGACTGTTTTCATATCATAGAATCATATATCCGGTTGCCGGGCAACGGCGGTGCAGTGCACACGCGTTAGCCCATTCGGCCACCCCGCCCTCGATCTAAAAAAAAAAAAAATACAGTAATATCTCTATAATAATAAGGTAATAGGTAACTGCTAGACTCTTGCCAAGACCAAGACCAATTCTGAGTGCGCAAGACCAAGAATTGTCCCGCTCTCGCATTTGGGCAACACTACGTGACATCTTCAAATCTAATCGTATTTGCACTCTCTTTTGGATGTATCAGGCTTATTACGTGTTAATAAGTTGTAAACTCCCTTAGTAGTGGTAAATTTACCCTAATGAATATTCGGTTTTTACTTGATCATTTGCCATATTAGTGAACTTATTGAAAGCAGGATAAAACTTTATAGAAAACTGGAACAGTAATAGATTTAAAACTATTCCAAATTTTACTATCGAATATGATTAGTAAAATACATTAATAGCCTGGAAATAAAAGTCAGTTTTTATGGAAAAGGTCGGTTATCTGACGAAGTCCATTACTTTTTATCATCGTCAGGGGAAATGGGATTCCCACGTTTCTGGAAGGTTTGGTCAGTGAGTTTGAAGGGGTTTGGATTTAGCTTAAATGTCAACTGGGCTTGGAAATCGTTATGTTAATTTGTGAAATTACTTTACTAGCCGTAAATTAAACCAAGTGCAATAATGTTAGTTAATTTATAATTTTGTTTTTGGAGATTCAAAAAAGAATTAGCATATTTCATTTTATTAATATTTAAATGAAAAAATAAGAAATAATTTTATGTGAAATTTATAGTTAAATCTTATCATAGGATCAATATGGAATATTAAAAAAAAAAAATATATATATATATATATTAATATTAACATCATGGTATTCATGAAAACACAGCCACTGATTAGTAATTATGTTATAATCGTACAGTGTATTCCTTCAATGTTTCTTTGCCTCAAATTTAAGAAACTCTACCAGAAAATAAAAAAATATAAAATAAAATTGGCCACTTCAAAATGTACATAGTGAATATTTGCAAATTTCTTAATTTAAGTTTTTGAAGCAAAAATAAATTACCTAAATATGCAGGTGTTTAATTTTTAGTTATTTTTCAGTTTACATGAAAATCTAGTAATTTTCAAATTGATAAAAACGTATGTGTTTGGAGTAGTGGCTGATAAAAAAAAAACCGTTGAGTCCCGTTTCTTTAAATTTTAGAAACATTGAGTTAACACCGCTATTACAAAGAATTAAAACATTGATTAAAACGAAAGTTTAACTAAAATACTTAGTATAAAAAATAGATTAAAAAAAGAAGATTCTGCTGATAAAAGCGAACAAATAAAAAAAATCAAAAAAAAAATCGCATAAGCAGATGAAGCAAAATAAAGAGATATACAATATTAGTATCGATGTCAAAGTAATCATAATGCCTAAGATCTAACCAACATTAAAAATTATATATTATTGTTCAGTCAAATAAGTTTGGATTACAAATTATAATTTTAAAATTATGATTTTAATCCTAATAAAATAATAGACTCAAATTATTTACAAAACTATGATTTATAATATTATGATTAAAAATATATATAATAATAATAATCTTTTATTTATTCTGGGACGAGTCCCTAAAGGGACTCTAATCTAATCTACAGATTATTTAGAATTAAAATTATAATTAATAAGAACAGAGATATATAAACGCAATATAAGCATATTTACAATATTTTAATTTTAAAATCTGCATTTAATATTTTTTTAAATAATTAAAGGTACCAAAGAATTTAGTTCTTTAACATGATTGTATCAAAACACTAGCTCAAATTTTCAATGCGCTTGTTAATTTTTATTTATGAACTATCCGTTCACAATCGGAAAAAAAATTGAAAGAGGAGGCATTTGAAAAATAATTAGAGATTTAAAATTGATGAATTAAAAATCATTAGATTTATATTTATAAATTCATAATTTTTTAAACAAACCGTTGGTGAAGTTCTTTCTAAAAACCTCGGTGAATAAACGCTCCAACTTATAAATGTATTAAAATAATTTAAACTTATTTTGTTTTAAATAGGCAATTGGATTTTATTGAAGTGTGGATTTCACTTTCATACATACATATGAAATATATGGTAAAATATTGAGAATGTGAAAATGTTCGAATCCATATGTATGAACTGGCTAGCTCAAAAACGATAAGTTTTATGACACATAAATTACAGATCTAAAGTAGATGTATGTCCAGGATGTTACATCAACTTTTTCGTCAAAATCGACAGACCGGAAGTGGCATAATTTATATAATAGATTTTACACAAATTTCTAAAAAAATAAAAAGACTAAAACAATTTTGGTTTAACTTATTACATCAATGTAAAATCAAGCGAGCTATAATATCACTCAGGTATTATCTTCATTGAAATATTCTGACATTGCTTAAATGGCGAATGTTCAAAATTTTCTTTATCTAAGTACTTTTTATTTTGTTTATTTAAAATAAGTGACCGTTTAACAGTATTTAGATATTAACTAATAATAAAAAAATGATTAAATATAAGCTATAAAAGAATTTGAATATTAAATAAAGGAGAAATACGAGTTTGCCAGATGGGAACGAGAGATATAAACACGGTAATCCGAAAAAAACCGAGAGCATCCTACCTTTCCCGATTTGTTAAACATTACAGGACTTTTCTGTTTTTATTTGTTGTTAGTACAACTGTCATACTTTACTTATACAAAATTTAAAAAAAAAAAAAATTCATGTGAAACGTTTACAAACGCCTTTATTGCTCGCTCTGTCAATTTCTAGAGTTCCCTCCTTATCAAAATTCGACATTCCCCATCCATATCCACATTCACAACCCCCCTATTCCAATTCCTATCCCAAAAACAGTCAGATAGTTGCTAACCATTTGACAACATACATTTATTTCATGCCATTCATTGTCAAACATCAATGCTGTTCTTTGCTAGGAATATTAATTTTCTTATAGGATAAAGATTTTCTTACTCTTGATGTCACTAAACACATCTATTGGTAGTTTATAACAATTATGTTTTTTACACCACTAAAGTCTTGCCTGTTGTTACGTTAAGAAATGATGATGATGTATTTATACATTAATCAACATTTAAATGATAATGTATTTATATATTAATCAGGCACTTAATATTGTCAGGTTCAGCTATCTGTTTTCTCAACAGAAATACAAAGCTTATTTTAATGAAGAATTTAATATATATTTTTTTTCCTTTATTGTTTTCTTAAAAGTGTATACTGGTCTATCAGTGCAAATATCTTTAAGTGTCTTGTCACAGTGTTAATTGTTTTGTATATAGTTTCGTATGTTTTGTATATAGAATGTTTACCTTATATTTTTTTTACATTATTTCTTTTTTTTTTCCATTGATTTTATTTAGGCCAGACGTAATCTTTTAATTTTGTTATTCTCAAGGGACTGTGTCCCAGAATAAAGTTATTTTCTATCTATCTAAAAAAAAAATATCTACAGCTTACTGATATTAATTCTTTTTTACTTTTACTCCCCAATATATATGAAAATACAAATTTCTACTCAAATTAGAACGGAAAGTGAAGGTTGTATGATGAGTGCACCGCACCAGATTTTTTTTCCATGTTGGAGCGAAATCAATTGCTGGTATTTCTACTGTAAGAGAAGCCCTCACCTACAACCTTTCAAAGATGTCGATTTTTTATTTTGATACATTTGTTGGTGACTAAAACAACAATGAGGGGACAGGTTTAAATTAAAATTTATGAGCGAATACCCAAATGGAATAATTGTTTCATATAACGGTAGCCTCGAGGAAAAGAAGAAGAAAAAAGAACTCCGATAATGGTCCGAAGAAGTTAAATTTGAACAGTTCTTTTCATTTACATACTCATCGTATAATTAAGGAGCTACTTAAATAAGGAATTTCCTTGAGACTCCATTACGGCCACCTAACCCCCCTCCAAGCTAATAACCATACTGCCTGCTTATCAGATTAACATAAATATTAGTCCGTAATATAAACAGGTCTTGGGGCCTATTAAAGTTTAGATTAGGTAAATAATGATCATCTGTTTCCGAAACATTTTTATTTGTTAAAAAAATAAAATATAATACCGAATGTTTTAGCTCCCATTAGGTCCATTATAAATAGTTGTCCAGGCATTGTCTTTTTTTTTTTTGTAATAGATATAATTTATAAAATTCTCTATATATTAATTTGATTATTTTATCAGCTTCTTGAATATGTAATCGCTTCGATGTCGCTCTTAATATATGAGTCCCATATCGCTGAGACAAATTAATCCGTTTCCTGCATTAAATGTGTCGATAATTCAAAATTCTAATTCCGCTTTTCTAACTTTTCTTAGCATTAATAAAAAATATGCTAAGTAATTAATATAAAATTAACACTTCCACCAATCATTTTATAACTCTTGAGGGTCCGGAATGGTATAGCTCTTTCTCTCAAGGGTGACCGGGCAAAAATAACCTTCGAATTTTGGTCCGATTTATCTCTGCACTGGAATCTGAGAATCTAAAAATACCTTGATGGGAAAAGACTTCAGTCATAGAGAGTTATCCATTGTACCATGGAAATCATGGATCTAGCTATCGTTGCCCAAATGCGGGACCGAGAGGAATCTTGGTCTTGCAAACTGTCTTGGTCTTGCGCAAGAGTCTCGCAGTTACTTATTAGCTTATTACTATAGAGATATTACTGTAATTTTTTAGATAGGAGAAACCTAACTAATCTCGAATGAAAAATTGTAGGAGTTAAATGCTAAAGTATATTAGTCATACCAATTCTTTACATATAGTAACCAAGATTGTCAAGTATTAGCAACTATTTTGCCTTAATTTTTATTTAAAAAATCGATTTTTTTTACTAGTGCAAAGTGCAAGACCAAGACCGATTTTGGGCAACACTAATTGTATCAAGGTGGGGAGGATTTCCATTTTAAAAGTTTCTGTGAAATTTTTTAGAAAAAAAAAATTCTAAGGAACTTTTTTGTAATAAAGTTTCAGATTCATGGAAACGGTGTAACTTGTATTTGTTCAAGTTCTTAAAAATTCCGTGAAACGAATAATGAACATTGGTTGGGCTTAGATATTAGAGTTATGATTTATCTTGAATGAATCACACGTGACGGTAACGTGTAGTTTGTTTGAGTAGCTAACAATAAGAGTCATTTTTTAGACTGACTTTTTAGTGAAATCGACAGAACCTTTAAACAAATTTTTTTTTTAAATATAAGTTTTCAAAAACCTTTACTTAAAAAGTTCTAGTTCCAAAAGAACTGATAAAATCTTTTAACAGTAAAAATTCGAGTGATAACGAATTTTTTTTCTAAGTAATTTTTCTTTCCGTTTCAAGCCCTGCTATGAAGTAATTGTTAAACTGTCTAAATGAAATATTTTGTTCAGTGATCTCTTCCTATTTAACAAAAAACATGAGTTCTTTAAAAAATGTATAAAATTAAAATTTTCTGCGGAAAATAGAATCATATTTCATATCTACTTTTTTTTTTTTTTTTTTTGTAGGTTTTGATAAATTTAATTAATATATGTCTATTATCATTTCTTTAAATACTTTCCTGTACTCCGTTTATATAATCCTTTATAGGTGAGCGAAAATAAAAATTCAATAAAAAGGGTTTCGGATAAGCGAGGTTCCATTTTATATCGTTATATCATAGAAACTTTTTCGAATATTTTTTTTTTTTTATTATTTATTATGATATTTACAACTGTACAAAAATACATCTAGTGAATTCGTACAATGGATATAATGACATGAAACATATGTTAAGAAACTACCCACAGGTAACACTCTAATTTTTAGAATACACTCTCACATTTTTTAGAACAAAACATTAAATTTTTAGTCCATGACATTAAATGGTTAATAATCAACTGGTTAAATATGTCTTTCGTCAGTGGAAATTATCTCGAATGATGAAGGTGTATATATATTTTTTTTTTTAATTTATTATCATACATGTTTTTGAAAGTAATGAAACAAGTTGAGAATTTTAACGTAAACATGTTGGCCAATTTATAAGGTCGCTATAAGAAGTCGAACTAAACCGCACATTCATAGGCCTTTTATAACGTAGCATGATGAATTTATGTAAGTAGATCTATTATTTGGCCTGGACCGGTTTCCCTGACATTTCTACTATAGAAAATTAAAGCACATAGCGACAGTGGGTCTTCGGTAAAATGTCAGCTAACAAATGATCTTGCTAATGTTCAAGAAATGTCCAACGCGAAATTGGCAAAGAATGAAATGCACTAAAATTGTTACGAAAAATTTCGATACCCTCTGGGCCAAGGATTCTATCTCAGCGAAATAAATCATTTAAATATGAATATAATCTGACTTAGATCTCTTACTTAGCCTTAACCTGCTTTATTTTTATTAAGACAATTTTGATGAATTCGATAAAATTAAGCAACTTATTCTTAATTGATGAATTTAGGGAATGAATAATCTGAGCTTTAAGAAAAGGAAATTGATATTTTTTTACTACTTTTTTTCTTTTATATTGAGAATGGAACAAATATGATTGTAAAGAGCTTTTCATTTCATGTCAGTCTTTTTTCTTCTGAGTCATATAAAGACTATAGAAACAATAGCCGATTTATGAAGAAACAATTATTAATTTCACAAATTAATATCAATAAATTTGCTGTGGCTGCATTGAAAAAATAATTATATTTTTTTCAAATATCACAAAAATTTTCTCATTTATATATGTAACACCCTCAGTGCTGGAAATATACCTTGATGATGACCCACAGTCGATGATACACCTGATGATAACTTCCTTCTATGAAGGTCAATTATTACATAAATACATTATTTTTCATTAAAAATAAATAAATACTAATACATTAATAAATTCCTAATTTTCCAAATTCTTTTAAATTATTTTAATTACGTCTGTTCTATGGTGACTATATTTCAAGTACTACCTGTAATGTTCAGTAGGATAGATCGAAAAATACATTTTTTTGGTGGAAAAACATCCCAATAGCATTCAAAACGTACCTTTTCACATAAAAAAAAAAAAAAAAAAACTAAGAAATTTTCTTGTTCTATATTTATATCTTAAACTTCCGTAAGAGGCTAAGAAAAAGGGATTTTGTAAAAAAAAAAAATTACAAGATTTGAAGTTTGAGGACTCTAAATTTATACCTCGATGTTTCGCAAAGGTGATATAAATAGGCTTTTAACCTAAAAATCGGATTATTTATTCTCAGTTGGATAATTTTGATATATATTTTTTTTTTTTACTTTCGAATTGATGTTTAGACACATTTTAGGAAATAATGGTATATACACCTATTTCAAACGACTGAGAAATAATAATTAAATAACCATTTATTTCTGGTTGAACTATGTAAAACCAATTGAATACATTTTTTTTAATGCTTAATTTTCTTTAATGACTGATTATTAATTATCTTCGTAATTTTTTTAATCATGGGAAATTGTTAACTGTTCATGATGCAATTTTATTTACTTGGTTTATTACGTGAATACTTATTTGATTGATGATAAAATCACCTAAAAAACAGGGGAAAAAAAGTCATTGATGTCAGATAACATGGTGCTGAGATATTTTGATTTGAACTTTCTATATGTGTTATAATGCAAAGTGTGTTACTTTTATTTTTATAACTGGAATATATATATATATATATATATATTTTTTTTACGGGATCAGTCGAGATCGTTATTTGAAGAATAATTTGATTGATTTCATTTTTTTAACATAAAATTAATAATGATAATGTAAGTATACTAAAGTAGACATCTCTTTATGTATTGTTTCGAAGAATTGCTAAAGAATAACGTAGTGTGTCACACATATTTGGTATATAAATATTTGAAAATAACAAACAATTGTGTAATAATTTACAAAGTTTTTTCCCCTTTAATTTATAATACGGGAAAATCGTCCTAAATTTTGTTAATAAACCAATTCGATAAAAGAAAGGTATTTTGTGTAATAAAGTGTACACTTTACTACGTTACTAAAATATTTCCGTAAGTTCAAAGGTTAGCTCATTGGGGCAATTTTTTTTTTTATTTATTTATTTATTGAGTATTACAACAATTACATGGACATTAGTTATAGTGAGGTAGGATAACATTCACACTATATGTACAAAAATATAAAATAAATAGAAGCAATGCAAAAATAAATAATAATAAAAAAGTATATACAATAAATAAAATAAAATAACCTAAAAATAAGAAAATTAAAACTAACCAAAAAACACATGCATACCTATATACACTATTTACAATCAGGTGAGGGAACTCCAGGAGAACCCTGCGCTATTCTCTCAACCGCATCACTGGTACTAAAGCCAGCGAAGTAGAATAGTTACCTGGCGTGGGGGTTACCGTAATCACAAAGGAGCAAATTAGAAAAAAAAAAGAAAATGTCCAAACCGATCCCATCCCAAGAACGGTTGTGACGGTAACAGGTTAAAAAAACAATTGTCTAAAATCACTTTTATGGTATTATACAAGATGTTTCAGGATTAAGTGCCTAAACTGCAAAAATTAACTAAGGGCCTCAAAACAAGAAAAAAAAATCCTCTGAAGGTATGTCCACAAACACTTAGGAGATATTCACATCTAAAGATTTTCGTTTTTTTCGAATTAAGGTTATTGACCGGACTTGCAATAGACTTTTTGTTTGATATCACCCCAAACGAAAAAAATCCAGTGGTGTCAGGTCTGGAGAGCGTGCAGGCCAAGCCACTGGTCCTGCACGGCCAATCCGTTGATTGGGATATGGTATATGGTTGAGCAAGTCCGGTCAATGACCTTAATTCCTTAAGAAGGAGGCTAATTGAATCTTCTGAAACAATAACAAATATCCAGAGCCGTTCTGCCACTGCTGCTGTTGAAGAAAGATGCCGAGCCTGTCTGAATGCTCAAGGAAACCACTTTGAACAACATTCAATATGAATGTTACTGTTTACATTTAATTAATAAAGTAGTTAGAACAAATAAATAGGTTTTATTTATTTCATGTAACGTAAATAATTCATAACAACGAAAATCTTTAGGTGTTAATATCTCCTAAACAAAGCTTTTGCGGACATATCTTCAGAGGAAATTTTTTTCTTGTTTTGAGGTCATTAGTTCATTTTTGCAGTTTGGCGACTTAACCGTGAAACACTCTGTATAACATTATAGAACAATGTAATCGCTTATAGCTAATAAGGCATAAACATTTGCGTAGCAACCAATTTTCGGTCTCCCTCGAGTTTTTAAAAAAAAAAAAATTTACTTGTGTCACAACCGTGCCTAACCCAATTCGGAAAAAATAAAATTAAAATAAAGAAACAGACGCCTCGACAATATAAAATTATCTAAGTACAAAGTAACTGTAATTAACAACTAATGTTTAACATATAACGAGGAAAAACATTCATTACTATATCTGTAAATGCATAACAACAATATTTAAAAAAAATAGAATAAAAATAGTTACATTTGTCAATTATAGAAGTAATGAAGGCCTCTAGATTAACGTAGCGCGATGCGTTAGTAATACTGTTTAATACGTTCAGACAGACACAACACCCCTTTCTTCCTAATAAACCTATCGGCAATTTCTTATAGTTTCGCTAATATTACCATTGTCACAACCATATCCAGTCTCCCTCACACAGTACGTAAGGAGGCCATATTTTTTTATTTAGGGGAATTTTCTTATCGTATCTCAATATATTTTTTACACTTGGGAATATCGAGAAAATCTTTGTAAATCGGCCAGAAAAACTTAAAAATCCAAAAACTATAGCATTTAAATATAAGGCTCACTGTTGAGAAGGTAGGAAGGAGGGCGGAGGGATTGTATCATGTGCCCTTTCTTCTCAACTCTTTTTTACGAAGACTTTTTTTAGGACAATTGGTGGTGGTGGTGGTAACCTTATACGTACTCAGAAAAACAAAACCGAGAGTTGCCTTGTCTTTGGTGCCTATTTCATTCCCCGCGAATATTCAATAAAAAAAAAATTATAAATTAATATTGAGCCGTTCGATAAAAATTAACGGATATGAGCCATCTCATTGATTATATCAATCAAATGCATTAGTCGGAATAATTGTTTAAAATTTTTCACTGCTTCCTTCAGTAATATAGACGGTTGAAGCGCACCCTAAAATACAATAAATAAATTAGAGATGGGTAAGTAGTTGACTTTTAAAATTATAAGGATTTTCTTTTTATTTACATGATATTTACAACTGTATAGAAAACAAACCAACTAGTAAATTCGCACATGGATATAATGACATGAAACACATGTTGAGAAACTACCCATTGGTAGCACTAATAATATGTCTATATTAGGAGATCACGTGGCCATCTCCTTTTCAGACGCCTCGGAGGGTTATCAGGAATTGAATAGGAAGCAAGGTTAGAAACGAGAGGGTTAGGATAGTTATGAAGTTTATTATGGAAGAATAGATATCTGGATTGGGCCAAATCTGATACACAAGGAACATTAAGGTCATTGTGGATGATTTTATTTGTAACAAAGTAAGGAGCATTGAGGATTTTACGAAGGATTTTGGATTGTAAGGATTGGATACGAGGGGAATTTGAAGGTTTGGTGGAGCCCGACAGCTGAACTCCGTAAGTCCAAATAGGCCATATTATAGTCATGTAAATGAGTCTTTTGTAATTAATTGGAAGGTTAGAGCGTTTGTCTAGTAAGTGTTGATGTAGTCGGAAACGTCGAGCTTTTTTTTGTAGTTTCTGTCTGGTATGAGGATTCCAAGTTAGACGCTTGTCCAGGTTGAGTCCTAGGTATAAGGATTTAAAAAAAAAAATAGTCAGAATTCTTTATGATATGATATTTATTTAGTTTTATAGTTTCAACGTCTTCGCTTAACAGTACCAGATCATCAGCATAGCCCAGCACGGATGTAAAACTAAATACGACAACGTTAATGAAAGCCGGTAAAGAACTAGGACTCGAAATAAACGTGGATAAAACAAAATATATGGTTAGCTGCAAAAATGGCGATACTACTGGTGATATCGATATAGATGGTAATATGTTTGAACAGGTAGATAAATTTAGGTATCTAGGTTCTACGATAACTAGAAAAAACGAAATTGAAGAAGAGATTAAGGTTAGACTGAAGGCGGGGAATGCTTGTTATTTTTCTGTGACAAAACTACTTAGTTCGCGCCTCTTGTCCCGAAACTTAAAAATTAGAATCTATAAAACAATTATCTTGCCTACAGTTCTTTATGGATGCGAAACTTGGCCGCTTACATTAAGGGATGAGCAGCGTCTTTAGGTTTTTGAAAATAAAGTATTGCGTAGAATATTCGGACCGAAGAAGGATGAGTTAACCGGAGAGTTCAGACGGTTACACAACGCCGAATTGCATGAGCTGTATCCGGATAATATAATTGAGGTAATTTCATCGCGGCGAATCAAATGGGCTTGTAAAGTTGTTGGGCTTAGTAACGAGAGAATTCCTAAAAGGTTAATATTTGCTGTGCCGAATGGTAAGCGTCCGAGGGGTAGACCGAAGCGAAGGTGGGAAGATTGCATTAAGGCCGATCTGAAGGGACTGGGTTTGGACGGCGAACGGTGGAGGGAGGTGTGTAACAAGCGATTGGTGGTGTCGGCATCGAACCTTCGGGTTCGCTAAGCCTTATTATTATTATTATGATATTTATTTTTTTTATGATAAAAAAAAAAATATATATATAGAGATAAAAAAAAAAATTGTATATTATGCTTATATATGTTGTTAATACTATATAATTGTATATTAGTTTTGGAAAATTGTCTGTAGCGATTAATAAGTATGCTGTGCAGCATAAAGCAACCCAATGTAATTGGGCAGCACCCTTTTATGATAATAAAGTGATTCTCTCTCGCCGATGTTTCGACGACCCCCAACATGGGCTCATCATCAAGGCTAGCAATTAAAAATATGAAATAACATAAGAAAAATGATAAACATAAAAGTGTAAGAGTAATAAGAATGAAGAATGACAGTAAAAAGTAGTGATAAGATCATTTTGTTATCTGAATAATTGTTATCTAAAATCTAAATGATAAATCATTTGAAAACTGCTTAATATATCTGTATTTATTTAATTGGATGAATAAATAAGGAAAATAACAATATACTCTCAGAGATGCATTGAGAACATTTTACTTTTTAAATTTTATTAACAACTAGGTACCCACCCCTTTTGTCCGCGTGGCGGCGGACCAAACACCAATTTACAAATTTTTAATACTCGTTACTCAAATTGTATTCACATGTATTCTGCAGTTCAGATTGTATTATGTAAAAGTAAAAAAAAGTTCATCTCGAAAATAACACGCTTTATTTTCGAGATGAACTTTTTTTTACTTTTACATAATACAATCTGAACTGCAGAATACATGTGAATACAATTTGAGTAACGAGTATTAAAAATTTGTAAATTGGTGTTTGGTCCGCCGCCACGCGGACAAAAGGGGTGGGTACCTAGTATGGGGTGGGTATGGTTGGATGTGGAAAAAACGGCATGAAGCAGTTGAGTGAAATCCGTCCACGAGTACTCGTGAACATGCCAAGGAGTGTGTCGTGTAAAAAAATTATGTTAATCGCTATCTATTCTCAATGGGGAAGGTAAAAAAGCGCAACAGACTGAACCTCACGAACTCGTTCCTCAAAAATCAGCTAAGAGATTAGAAATTTGTGAAAAAATTCTGAAAACCCCTTACGATATGAGACTCCTGCCTCATCCACCATATAGTCCAGACCTCGCACCATCGGATTACTACTTATTTAGATCCATGGCCCATTTTCTTCAAGGGAAAAAATTTGATAATTTTGCGGAAGTTGAAATTGCGGTCCAAGAGTTCTTTGACAGCCATCCCAAAGAATGGTATCAGCGTGGGATCGAGCAATTGGCTAGCAGATGGCTAATGACGGTAGATAACAATGGACTATACTTTGAGTATTAATTGTATTTTATATCAAAGAAATAATAATACAAATATTTGGTTGAAAAACGGTCATTTTTTTTTATACACCCTATTATCTTACAGCAATAAATTGGTTGAAGTATCAAGACCTGTTATTAAAATTATTCCTTTAAATATATAATTTTTAAAAATATTTTGTGTCTAAGCGGAGGATACGATCTATCGATAGTGACTAGGACTACCGGTAGGGCAATCGATATGTGTAAACTATCGATACATCGTTAGTACTATCGACTATCGCCCATTCCTAATAAAAGCTTCTGAAAGCCGAGGATTAGATTCCCTGATTTTCGATACCTGAATATTTTTTTTAATAAATTTTTGTCGGCAATAAGCTCCAATCATTTGACTTATCTTCCGACCAATATATATAAAAAAATCTGTTGATACTTTTCATTTATTTATTTTGTTTTTGTTGATTAAAAGCGTTGTAGAACCAAAAAAGAAACAATGGTATCAGAATATAATTTCTTTCCATACCTTTTTTTTTTTTACTGTCATATGAAATATTGAATGATCTATTTATAGATTTCAGTTCGAAAATAGATTTCCTAGTGATAACAAGTAATGCAATTCAACCAAAATATAACATAAGAAAGAGGGAGATATACTGGAGATTAATCGTTTGGGTGCAACAGAGAGAGATGGCAGACAGCAATGGAATAAAATTGTTTGCACCAAGTTTTAAGAGGAACAGACATTTTCCTTAAAGAACATTTGACATATACAAAACACGTTAACGAAATCTTTAAGAAAAAAAAAGTTAAGTAACGCTTTAACATAAAAAGGCGAAATCGAAGGAGTCGTAACAGTTCACAACGTTATTTGTAAATGTCAGCATTGCATAAAATATAGGGATAATGAAGAGGAGACATCCCTGGTCACCATCACGCTCTTGGAGCAGATTTAGGGCCGATCTCTCCTTGTTCCGTTATGTCCGAACGAAGAATAAAAAAAAAGCTTTCCACTTCAGTCCTCATTTCTAATTGGTTTAGACTCAAAACATTCACAGCTAGTATTAGTTTCTCATGGAACCGATGTAACAGGATCTTCATTCCAGGCATGGATGGCTCGATTGAATGAAATTCCGTCATCCGACATGTGCAAGCGATATCAAATAATAATCACTTAAAATTAAAGTTTTGAGTGAGTTATAATTTTTCTCAAATAGACCTCAGGAGCAACTAAAAAGTGACAACGCTGTAATAATAAGTGCATCATGATATAATAACATATAGTTTGTCACAAATTCAATTCTCACATCAATGATCTGAGGGGTGGGGGGGGGGGGAGGAGAGGGCGCATATGCAAAACAGGTGAATGCCATATACCGAAGGTGTGTATACATATGAAAAGAAATTAGTATTTTAGTTTTTTTTGTTTCTCAACTATTGGCGGTCAAAACTCCTTTACTGGATAATAGAAGTTTATGAACCTCTAATAACTTTTCCACAAATTAAATAAAAAAAAGATTCTAAGGTATCCAGCAACTAAGTTTAGCTACAATATTCAGACATTACACCAATAAATGAATAATTTTTAGTGTAGCTATTCAGACTTTTTAAATTATTCGTTGTTCTTGAGTACAAAGTATAAAAAAAAAATTTTTGTTCGATACAATCCACTTTTCAATTGAAATAATAATAATATCATGGCAGGTTGTTTAATTACTTTTTCAAGAAAAAAATTTCTCTCATCTTCCGGAGGGGGGGGGGGGAGTGGGACATTCGTCTCTTCCCTGGATCCCTGGATAGTGAATTCAAAATTGGATCTATCGATTCAGATATATTTTCCTCAAACGTGGGCACATCACATTATATCTCGAATATTTCGCGATAATTTCTTAATCCAAAGAGTTTATAAACCGAAGTAAAGCCCTTAAAGACTAAAAAAAAAAAAGGAAGACTTTTCGGTCATGAATTAATGAATGGAACTGACACTTTTTTTTAAATTATATTTTCAACATAAATGTTTTTTAAAATCAACCATAGCTAAAAATCTACCTTATTGTTCGATTTTAATAAATCTGCTGGCTAGTTTACTAAACTTAAACGTTTTTTGAATAAGAAGAACTTGTATCTAAACTTGAATATAAAATAAAACGATTTCAGTGTGGTTAATTAATTTTTCTCAGTTCTTAGTGTTCATTAGTCTAAATTAATTAATTATAGCTATCGATATCATCAAAATATCGGACTTGAAATACCGATTGTAGTAGATTTTTTCATCGATATTATAAACATTTTTGAAATATGAATAACAAAATAAATATTTATTCTCTAGCACTTAGACGCATGAAAAAAGATGTTTTTATTTATTTTCATATTTAAATTAATTAATGGAAATATCAATTCTTCTACCTTCCTAAATAAAATTAAATTTCTATTTCCCGTCTATCTTCGACCACCTTCGTCTTTGGCTTCTTTTAAGAAATTTACATTCAGCCAATTATGCCTTCCATTCATTCACGCATAGATTCAGCGAAATGCTAATTTATTTGCATCCTACAAAGATTTCTTCGACAATGCGTGACCTTGGTTGGAGAAGGTTCTATCTAACAAATTTGGACAAATTGAGTTTACTGAGTGATAAGTCACATGCGCGCTACTAAACTCTACTTAGGGATTGCCATCGAAAGTCAATATAAACGGAATAGCGATAGTTTCCTCTAGTACACCCTACATTCTATACGAAACAAGCAAGATGAGTATAATTTTTTTCTAGATATTAGAATCATATATAGTTCCTAGCGCTTTCCAAAAAAGTTTTAATTTTAATTTTCAAAATATGATAGTAAAATATCGAATATCGGTAGGAAAATAACGATATTTCGATAATATCGACTATCGCTAGCCATCTCTAATCTAAATGCTTAAACATACACCGAGGTTTTTCATTGTAAAATATTTTTAAAAAATGGTCGAGATCGGCTATAAACGTTACACTTCCTTGTTTAGCTGAGACCAATACGTAAATAAAATGTTTTTGACGATAACCGATAAAACTTTTCTTTTTTTTCTTGCTGTGGCGTTCCGGAGTTGCGAAGTAGGGCGGGATATTAACGGGCTTCTGTAGTACCCATTTGCAACGTTAAGACGCCTCAACTGAATCGTTAAGAGCCCGTTGGTATTGTCAAGCCGTGACAAAACCCCTGCGAGGCGATGTTGCAACAGGATCGTCAGTACCGAATTTAACGGCCCAGGGTCGGATGATCTCTTTATCCATTGACAAGCACCTGGAGAGCTAAGTGACTCAATAGCCATTGGCAAGGGAAGTATCACTCCCTTCGTTCGTGCAGGTGCATACGTTAAATGGGACCACCTTTAAATAGTAGCAGTTGGTCAGTGACTTTAGAGGAAGGGTCTAGTTTAAGAAGAGGATCACTAACTCAAACTGTCTTTCTTAAAATAGAACACGATTAGCAACTTGTTTCTTGTAATAATACATACTACATAAGGTCATAAGCATATCCAACTACGCTTGTGGATAAGAAAATGAAGATTACAAAATAACCTATTCATGGCAAAACTCACTATACAATAGAGTGAACTAATCCACACAACGAAAGTCTCTAAGAACTCTTGAGGCGTTTTCATAAGCCCGATAAAACGGAATTTTCACTGATTTATCTAGATAAACATCCGATAAATTGGATCCTTCTCTGATATTTATCGAAGCTTATTATTTATCATCATATATATTTATCAAACACCATTAGGGTAATGGTTCATCACTTTCATCGAAATTCCCAACGAATTATAGGCCGTGATGGTCGAACCTCAACATGCGTTACTCCTTTTAAATTCTCGAGTTTTTATGGTGCTGGTTCAAATCCACCCTGGGTCGGTTAAAATTTATTTCGTAGAGGACCCACAAAATGTATCCCAACCTTCCCACTCTGGTAGAAATAGATTTGGTTGTACTTCTAGAAAAAAACTTCTGTTTTCCAGAAATGACGAGGTAGAAGGTAATCGAAAAAAAATAAGAAAAATGCTCGCTCTCGCATATACGTCCAACCGTCATCCACACAGGCGGATCTACGGGGGGGGGGAGGGGAGGGGGGTTCTGGCTGAAGCCCCCCCCCAAAATTGTAAAATATAACCATGTTTTGCAGAAAAAAATATGATAAAGTATTCTTGTTCGTGTAATTGCATTTGATAAGACTTTAAGAAGCATTTAAACATCGTTTCATATAGGTAGATAATTTCTTTCTTTTTTTTCAAATTGATTATCGTTATATGTATACGACAAAAAAAAATCTTTCGGGCTGAAGCTCCCCAAAAATTAAATCCTGGATCCGGTGGTGTCCTGTAGTATATGTCTTTGAATTGACACTTAGCGGAGTATAACTGAAACATGTAGCCAGGAAATAAGTAATAGTTCAACATAATCCTCATAATGACTGACAATTGTTTTGCTCTGGTTGATTCATCGCCATAGCCAATCATCCGTATATTGAATGCCATTTCCCGAATTATCATAGAGTTTGCAATGTAAAAAGGTTTTACATTGATTTCTATAAAGAAAAGAAAAAAAAAAATGATTTGATATTAAATCATTTCAGTTATTTAGCATATTTAAAAAAATCAGTTGCATAAAACTTTTTGGATAATAGATACTGGGAGATATGTTACAGACCCACAAGAAGAAAATAGAAGACCTAAGAAAAACATGAATGGAACGTCGAAAATTGGCAGCAGTGGTATTGTACATTCAAGTTCTTCTGATGCCGGATCCCATATTTCCGTATAGAATAGGTAGAGATGCAAATAAATAAAATGGAAACGGATATGCTGAAATGTTTCATACTGGAATCACTAAAGGAGTTAGAAAAGTTTGATGGACAAAAGATACTGATGCATTCTCTTGCTTATTATAGGATATTGAATGACCCTAAGTCAACATAGCGGGTCGAACCCGACCCATGAACGTAAATGAAACTGCCATAAACAATAATGAGCGCTTAAGTACAAACATATATTTTCCTCTAGTAGTTGGTCAGGTAGGAGTTTCATTATTAGTGTATTTTCTCTTATTTCACTACTTTTAGTGAGATAGTGATAACCCTCCTCCGATCATATGAAATGGAAGAGCTGTAGAGTAAAGACAATTTATATATTATTACCAATGATTTTAATGAAAAATCAAGTGTGTCCACTTTCATTAATTTCCTATATATTAAAAAAAATAAAACTTTAAATGTGTCCATTATAAAAAAAGCAAACAATTGAATTAGATTCATTCTTCTAAAAACCAATAAGTGAAAGGGTACGATTTCTTGGTGAACCAAGCAATGTAAACGGGCAAGTGAACCACCATTAAAATCAGCTTATAAAAAACAATATACTGTAACTTTGCTAAAACCAATTCAGATGATTTTTGACATTTGGTCAGAAATTTAATGACTTTTCAAAAAATAGACTTCAAAAAAGTCTCAAAAACGTTTAGATCCGTGGAAAGTCGATAGGTTGTATATGTGGTGAGTTAGCCTCCCAAAACAATTTTCTTTCCTTTATAACTTTTTTTTAATGAATCGTCTTCGGGATTCAATAAATATACGAAAAAAACAACATTTAGTTTGCTCATTGGGAACCATTTCACATTGTAGGTAATATTGGAAGTTCCATGGTAATTCTGTGCATTCTCTATACTGCAAAATTTTCGATTCCATCCATTCTTTGAAAATTGTTCGAAAACATTTATTGAGTTATCTAGATCAATAATTAACAATCAATAGTTACCACCGTTGACTTGAGGACCTTTGCAATTAATATTTGTCGACGTTTCTCAATACATGTTACGCGAGGGTAAGCTGGATAATAAATAACAATGGATAAATAACGTAATAATAATGGACACCCCATGTAATTTTTTGGGGCATATTAAGTTTTCAATTTTAAGAGAACATTTAAACCAGGAAACAAACAGAAAATAAAGCACACTGAAGTTTGCGTGTTTATAAAAAGATATCTAAGGGCGCCGCATTCCTGGAAGAGCGGCAGATATGATTTTATTCTAAGTACACAACACAAGCAGGGCATTGTCTTCCGTATATCCAGTTTCAGCATTAACTCAAAGGGCGCTGTTTGTTTGAAATATCGGTATGCGGTACCTTCTTTGTGTGTTAATAATAAATACAACTAATGCCTTGTCTTTGGCTATAGGACACGGAAAAAAAATTAAAATAAAGTAGCAACAAAAAAAGACTTATGAAATATTATCATCAGTGACAGGTCATTTCTACATTCCAAAAGAAACTAATTAGGAAATAGAGACTAATTTCTCCATCCTCAAATTTATTGCCCCTTCTCACTATTTTAAAATAATGTACCCCCTGTTGACAACGCTCTCGCAATTATTTCAGATGAAATTCTCATTTAAAAAGAAAAAATATTTTAAAACAAAATAATAATGAATTCCTGGCATGGGCGTAGGCAGAGGATGGTAGGGGGGAGCCTTGCCTCCTCTAAAT
This sequence comes from Nezara viridula, assembly GCA_928085145.1. NCBI lineage: Eukaryota > Metazoa > Arthropoda > Insecta > Hemiptera > Pentatomidae > Nezara > Nezara viridula. The sequence goes on from OV725078.1 coordinate 134,783,490, forward strand.
ATTACTGATGTTGTTGATTGTAATTGGCTAATGTATTGTGCCTTTAATATTCTCCAGAAACTAACCAATACTATATCTACTATCTTTTAAACTAATATTGATATTACATCTCATATAGATATGTATTAATTATATAAGTGAGAGGGGCAATAATATTTTTTTTTGGGGGGGGGAGAGGCATGAGCCATCAGCCTTAGGGGGAATGGGCACTCCTGATAATTACTATTATTACCAGATTAACAATAAACATTAATGTAGTTCTGTGTCATACGTTATATATCAAATAAAATAAAAAAAGGTAAGATAAAAAGTCGGTAGGATGTGCAGTCAAAAAATTATTCATTATATGAATAAAGAACTATAATGGAAATGAAGCACAGGAGGGTCAACGGGAGGGGGGACTCTGGGGCTGCAGCCCCCCAAAATGGTAAAATGTAACCATGTTTTATGGTAAATAATTTTTAAAAAATATCTTTTAAGGTATTATTGTTCGTGTAATTACATTTAAAATGACTTCAAAAATCATATAAGTAGATAGTATTATTCTTGCTGACTAAAACAAGAATTTCTACTGCTCGAAAAAAAATAATTGAATTTTTAAATAAGATATGTCACGACATCTACCACAGTGCCATTTATTTTCATATATTATTTCTGATAATATATCCATTGCTCACATAATAGGGTATATATAGTAGTGTTGCTATAAAGCAAGGAAATTTCATGAAAAATAATAGAGTTATAGATTTAGGAACAAAAAAATCCAGTTAAGGATCAATGTACGAAAGAAAATCGCGAAGCTCCTATTCTGAGAACATTAATCCACTCCATTGTCGCTTGGTTCCATTATGTACACAGGGAATCCGGATTTGAAATAGAATTTAGAACCGTAACCCTTTGTTGTAATTTCCACTGATTTCATTGTAGTATTTCAACATGGTTCCGGTTAAATTTCAAAGAAAACATTATTTTATTAATGATTGTCCCAGAAAGCTCAGTATGCGCAATTTATACACTCAATTAAATCTTGGTGGTTAGAAAAAAAAAATTATTAAATCTCTCATAAAAATATTTTTAATTGTAAATTTTAAAAGAAAAATGTTTTTAATAGTTTTCTAAATATTATTTTTTTAACATGTTTTTCTTGTAATTTTTCTAAAACGGACATCTCTCAATAGCGGGCAATTTTTAATTTCCCGTGAGTGTCCGCTTGTTGTGAAGAGAAGTTTCATTACAGTAACTAAAATGGGCTAGAATTAGTAACCATTTATTCTTAATTTTTATTTATGAAAACGCGCATTTTGTTTTGTTTTCTTATCTTGCTCAGGTCCTGGCAAATGATTAATTTTCAGGGATGGGGTGGCCGAGCGGACTAACGATTGTGCACAGCACTGCGTGTTGCCCGGCAACCGAAGTTAGAGACAGTAAAATAATTATGAGTTCAAGTCTCACTGCCCGGAGGGGGTCTTTTAGCTCTGACATTAATCCCCGCCCTCACCTCCTGGCCCGCGAAAATCACCGTATAACCTAAATGGCGAGGTAGGGGAGAATAAAAAAAGATTAATTTTTTATTATTATTTGGAAAGCTATGCTGAAATATACAATTCCACATGAAAAAATACAATACTGTTTAGATTAGATGGTTAAAATGTTTAAGCTCCGTACTATATCTGAAAATAGTCTCAGTTTCACTTACTACAAGACTCTTGCAGTTCTTGCATAAGTCTTGCAGGGTCTAGTCTTGGTGTTGGTCTAGCAACAGTTTTTGTAGTCTTGGTCTTGCAGAAGTTCAAGACCAAGACCGATTTTGGGAAACACTATCGATGATGTGGTGCTAGCTGGAAGGTCTTTCCTTAATGTCAAAGATGCATTTGAGAAGCTGGAAAGGGAGGCCAGAAGGTTTGGTCTAGATATTAATGAAGAAAAAACCAGAGTATAGTTTTGAGAAGAAAGTAACCCAGACGTCCCCAGATGTTTTATACAGTCGAGTACAGAAAATAAACACTCCAATGTGTAAATAGGTTTAAGTACCTTGGAGCACAGTTTAATGTAGCATTAGAAGAGGAGGAGGAGATCTAGGCACGCTTTCTCTAATAAATAATAAAGCTTTTGTCTCGATAGCTCATCTTATTATACGTATATTGGTAAGCCGGTCAACCACGTTAAGGCTATATAAGACACTAATTACACCAGTCGCAACATATGCATGTGAAACTTGGCCACTTTAAAGATCAGGAGCTTTGAAGGTCGACATCATTGAACGTTAAATATTAAGGCGCATTCTAGGACATACGAGAAAAAATGGGGTATATCAGATCAGAGGGAACAGAGCACTATATATACTCCTTATATGGGGATATGAAGTTGTCGGACTATGTCAGGATACAGCATTTAAAGTGGTTGGGTCATCTCAATTGAATGGATGAGGGGAGAACTGTCAAAAGGTTATACCAGAGAGTGTGGTCTCGAGGAAGGCCAAGAAGTAGATGGAAGGACAACGTCTCTGGAAATTTAACATGTTTTTAAGACTAGCTGCTGACTGCACTGGGCTAGAGCGATTGAGCAGGCCACGGACCGCCTAGTGTGTCTGTCGTGTCTATGAAGAAGAAGAAGAAGAATTAATGAGAAAACCCTCCATTTCTACAAATTTTCGTTGATAAAAAAGTTGTGATTTACAATTAGTGCTGCCCAAAATCGTTCTTGGTCTTATTAAGTAGTATGTTTAATAAATAACAATGACCTAATAATAACTGCAAGACCAAGACCGAGTGCACGCCTTGGTCTTGTATTGGGACAGCAATAGTTACAATAAGATGAAGCCATTCTCGAAATTTTAAACGTATTTTAATAATTTTATAAAAATGGCATTTTTTATTCAAAAAAGCCAAAATTGTTTGTACTCGTCAATATGACAAATAATTGGTCTTAATTCTTTGGTGATGGAGTGTTAAGTGATGATTGAAAAGAGCGTAGCCGTAGAAAGCGGCCTATGTGATGTAGGATTTTCCCCGACGGGACTGAGGCCGGAGCAGGGTCAGTGGTCGGTAATTGTGCTGCACCTTGGCGAGTCCATGTTAGTATGGAAACTGGGCAAATGGAGGGACCGGCAAAGAAATTGCTAGCGGATTATAAAAACAGGAGCAGTTGTCAATAGGTGCAGTCCTTAGGAGAGGAGGGGGAGAGAAAAAGAAGACTCGCACTGATAATAATTGCTCCGACTCCTCTTCCTGTCTCCGGCGGATTTGATTGGTATCGCTTCCAGCTCACGCAACGAATGGATGATATAAAGGTTCCTCCATTCTCCTTCCATAACTACTATTTTCAATAGAATATTTAATACGTCCTGAAACTAAATTCTAAATTTTAGAGATGGTTAATTATTCAACTGATCAATTATAAGGATGAAAAACGTTTTCAGGAATTTAAGTCAATATTATTTATCGGGTTAGCCGACGTTTCGACCCAAGCATGTGGGACATCCTCAGGGCTATCTTTTGCAAGTCGAGACAATAGCTCTGGAGTTGGTGACTATGGATAACACCTTTGATGGAATATATAAAATAAGACGAAAGAGCGAGCACACATGGGTGAATATTATATCTAATAAATTCATCAACAACTTTCAAATTGACAAAACTTATAACTGTGTTATTAATGAAAAAATCAAATTACCAAGCCATGATTCCAGAACTCTAACATATTCTTGCAACAGGTCTCTGGGCCACTGCCGCTTCAACCATCGAGGAGGATTATAGGGATGGGTAGTTAAATATGGATTTTGCAAGTGGATTTGGATGATATGTAAGGTTTTGATGGCATTTGGGAAAATTTTCAGGGATAAAGTCTAGGACAAACGGAATATTAACGTCATGGTGTAGGATTATGTTGGACTAAAAAGATTGAATGCGTTCGATGTTAGAAAACTTTTCTGTCCCCCACAGTGTCAGTCCGTAGGTCCAAATAGGTTTCAGTATTGTCTTGTAGAACAGTAATTTTTTGTCAATTGCAAGTTTCATCATTCAGTCATGTCAATTTTCTATTCAATAGTCTACATAGCTGGCCATATCGTCGGCTGAGTTCTTGTCTTTTAAGTATAGTATGTGGGTTCCATGTTAGTCTTCGGTCTAAGAGAATGCCAAGATACCGGAATGTGTCTGAGTAAGGAAGCTGAATGGAATTAAAGTGAACTTGTGGACAGGAATTGTGTCGGAGAGTAATATGTTTGATTCATTCACTTTAATACGCCATTTATTGAACCAGAGTTCAATCAGGGAGCCACCTCTCGGCTTTGAAGACTTGAGAATGCTATTTCGGGATCTGAGTTGGATGATAGGATTACGGTGTCATCATCAAATGATGCAAGAAAGGTATCGGAATGAGCAGAGATGTCAGCAGTAAAGAGGATGTAAAGCACAGGACTCAGGGCGCTGCCCTGGGAAACACCGGTTTTAATTGGATAAATATAGGAAAATGCTGTTCCACAGCTTATTCGAAAGGAGCGATCAGAGAGGTTGTCAAAATTGTATTGTTTTATTTTGGTTATGTATATATATTTTTTTCTTCCTTATGTTCCTGCTAATCAGCTGTTCAAGATAACCTTCCTTAGCTGTGTTAATTGAACTTTCTCTTTCCTTCAGGATGTATTTGGATGACTTCGTGAGATGTCTACAGGAATATATTTTTTTTTTTATCAAATATAATCGATCTTGTTTTCTTCCTACCCTGATGATACCTGAATTAGCGAAACGTTGGCAAGCTAACTATTCACCTGTATGTTTGGAGATTCATGGCTTGGTAATTTGTATTTTTCCATTAATAACGTAACTACCTCATGTATCTTTCCTAGCTTTTTGTTTGTTTTGGCAAGCTTATAACAATAGTTATTTCATATTAATGTTTTTATTTTAGAAATTTATATAAATGAATTGCAAGGATATGTTCTGATGATGGAAAAATTGATCCCAAAACGTCAACTAGAAATTAAATGTAACGAACACAAAACATATTTGCATTCATGGGAGTTTTTATTGCCAAACTCCAAATAAATTTAACAACTTCCTAAGAAAATAAGTACTAAAAAATAAATAAATTAAGTAATAGCAGTATAATGTATAGAAATAAGATTAAAATAACAAATCATAAAAAAAAAAAAAATAATTATAATGAAAAAGGGGAGCTATTTTCTTAAGCCGACGTTTCGACTTAACTATGCAGTCTTCATCTAGACCACATGCAGATCTACAGGAGAGCTTTCGTCTACACCTAAATGGTTAAAAATAAGCATTTCTTATGAAAAATAATTAAAAATTTATATCCAACGGTATCATTGTGCGCTTAATTGTATTTAACTCTTTAGATGAGCAAAGCCAATACAATGGCTCGGGCTGGCATTGACATCATATATATATATATAAAAAAGCTTTCAGGCTGCAGACTCCCCTACTCCTCCCAAAAACAAAATTAAATCTTGGATCCGCTAGTTATTTGGGCAAGAACGAATACAACATAAAGACTATAGGAAACTGTAGGAGTTACAAGATATTTGGATATAAAATTGAGAAAATCATAAACAGGGTATATAAAGTATTAATAACATTCAAATATAAAACCGAGTAATCTAAAACTATAATAGAGTAAATAAAAAGTGGTAATAAAACAATAACAATAATAAAAGATGATTTTTTAGGATGGATATTCGGTTATATTATATATTACTAATTTAATATAATAAGATTTCGGTTGTGTTTTGGTGCTTTAATTTAATATTTAAATGGGGCCGGGATTATTATCCTCAGAGTACGAGAAAATTAATCCAGAGGCCCTTGGTTTTTCTCAAAGTCCTTGCATATATATATATATATATATATATATATATATATATATGGCGTCTCAAAATAAAAATATATAAAGAACGCAGATTTAAATCCCAAAGTTAGATGCAATTTATTTTCATTCTTCGTTGTCTCATTCACTCTGAAACATCAGATCGAGGGATGAATGAGGCATCTAAAGTTAGTAAGGTGGACTCAATTCATCATTCTTCTTCGGTGTACACTTCAGATTACGCAAATATGAAAGTTATTTTAAACTTTGAATGATTCTCACAGAACATAAAAGCAACGATTGGAAACGTATATGACCAATAAAAAATACCACGCAAGCCGGATTTTGATCTGGAGTGCAGAAAGTCGATTTACTGGAATGAAACTTAAACTAGGGATTCCTGAGAAGGGAAAAACGACTTGACCACTTTAAAAATATATATATTTTCAAGACGTTTTGGCTACCAGATCATTATAAGTTATGATTGTTTTGGAGGCAAATCATAACATTCCCTTATAAATATTTAATTTGAATTTAACATCACAGGTTCTTTTTACATCACCAAACCAGCTGATGGTCTGACAGCCAAAGATTCTTTAAAGTTATAAAAAACAAAAACAACCGCAGTGGTGAAGAACAATGGTTCGAGGGAGGCAGTAAAAAAAACTGTAGGATTTTATAATTATTTGATAAAAGTTGAGATATAACCTATTTTTAGGATTCTAAGAGTTCATTCGATAAAATACTAACAAAATAAATTAAATAAAATGTAATAAAAAAAAATTTAAGGGAAAAAGTTACCTTTAATTAGACAAAAACACGATTGTATAGGAAATTAAATAATATTTAAAGAAAACTAACTCACCTGAATAGCTTTCACTTAGCAAGCTGGCAAATTAATAAATATTTACGATGGAATTAATTAATTATGCAAGCTAAATTGCATTCCAGTTCTAATAATTTACAATAGATTAAAATAAAATTAACACTACTTGTACAAGTGTATGCACTCACTCCACCAATCATGCAGTTGGCCACTACAAATTATTAAAAAAACATTAACTACATTAATAACATTAAGCACAAGCGGAACACTAAAAACAAGCCCTCATAAAATTCAAAGATAACCGCGTTTACCTCACCCTTTGACCCAAAGAGGTAGGATCGGATTGTACTTAAGAATGACGAAGATGTTTCAAGACTGATATCATTGTGCATAACAAGATCATAACATTATCATTAGCCATATTGTATAAAATTATGATGTATACACACACATATATATTCCATGGGAGGGAACCCGTAAAATAGAAAAGTGAGAGCACTGTTGTTTTAAAATTAATTTTTTTCTAAAATCATTGCATGTATATTGTATGTATATATCATCCATTGTTGATGTTAGATAGTTGTTGAAATTATATGGCCTCTAAAAATAAATACTTTGTGAAGCGAATTAAAACTACTTCGGTATATAGTACTCACGGCGGAACCCATACACAGTTACTTTCATTCGGATAATGTAAAACTGACTAGTTCGGCAAGATATTATTTATTATTGTTATCTAATTCAATCTAGCAGAGCCATCACTCTTAATTCCGTTCTAAAGCGAAAAGTTCACGGCACAGACCCCCTTTTGTTACCTTATTAAAACTTCTTGGGGAAGGTTCCATTTTATCATAACCTAAAACCTTTTTATTCTCATTAATGCAACGTTATCCCATTAAATAAATTAATTTAATGAGATACTAAAAACGCATGAACATCCATTTGCTTTCGACTTGGATCGTTAAATAATTTCATCACGAAATCGAGAAATATTTGGGTAGGTCTCGCCAAACGGCCCAATATTCCTGTAATCCAACTATTTCTTCGATTTTATTACCGAATTATCTTATAATTGAAGTGGAAAGCAAATGGGCATTCACGAATTTTCAGTGCCACATTAAATTGACAAAGTTTACCGATCTTCAGATTGAAAAGGCCTTAATTCCGAAGATTTTCGTAAATAAAAAGTTGTATATTATGATAAACTGAAGCCATTCACAAAATTTTAAACAAGTGTTAATAATTTGATAAAAAGGGCCGTGTACCGAGGGCTATTAAGCTCGGTTTCTTACAAAGGTTAGAACTGCTACGTAACTTTGCGAGACTACGTAAAATATCTACTCTTTACAATAGACATAAAAAAAATCAACGGGATTGAAATGTGAGATTTGGTAAAATGGTCAATTGAATATTATGGTTAAGTTACGTTCTAAACTTCCAACTATTTACAAAAGACTCATATATATATATATATATATATATATATATATATATATATATATATATATATATATATATATATATTACTATAATAAGGCCTATTTGGACTTACGGGATCGAGCTTTGGGGCTCTACTAAACCATCAAATTCCTCTCGTATCCAATCCCTACAATCCAAAATCCTTCGTAAAATCTTCAATGCTCCCTACTTTGTCAAAAATAAAATCATCCATAATGGCCTTTATGTACCATATGTTTCCGATTTAGCTCAATCCAGATACCTATCCTTCCATAATAAACTTCTGAACCATCCGAACCCTCTTGTTTTAAACCTTGCTTCCTCTTCTATTCCTGATAACCCTCTGAAAAGAAGATGGCCTCGAGACCTTCTAATATAGAAATATAATTGGAGTGCTATCAATGGGTAGTTTCTTCTCATGTTGTACATGTCAAGTTACTTATTTCATATTTACTAGTTGTATTTATCATTATACAGATGTAAATTTCAATAATAAAAATAAAAATAAAAAATTGTTAAGACAGGATGGTCCCATCATGATTGATGTGGCACATTTTATCTCCATGGTGTTAAAAAAAAATGAGTTCAATGAAACCTATAAAATTAAACAAACTAAAATAAAAACCTACTGTGACAGCTCTGTAATGTGTATAAATGAGGACGAGAAAAATAATAACCGTTTATCATTACGACAAACAAAGAATGATATTAGCGATTGACAATAGGTGGAATTGAGGAAAGAGGAGGGGGGAGTCACTGAGAGAAGTACAACACTGCCTTAGAGCTCCCCTTTTCCGGTCCGAGTGGTGTGGTTGCCAGGCAGCACTGCCTTCCGGAAAGGTAAAGAGAACCCCCACCATCCGCTGTGACCGACCAATCAGCGCATGCCCGTCAATATAGGATGTGGAGGGTGTACGCTAGAGTTCCAGGCCGGCAGACCCTAGTCGACGAAATCTACTTTTATTGAATTATCTTCATTAATCACGAACACACGACAGAAAAATGATGCTGATTAACACATATTTATATTGTTTTAGGAATGGTTTGCTCAGAGAAAATAGAAAACTTTAATTAAACGGCTATCCCATGGATTACTTTAGCCTAGAGATAGTCTATATTCTTTTATAAACTGTTACGCAAATAGAAACCGTATTAAGCCACAGCATACGCAATCTACGATTTACCTGCCCTAAATGTCTCTGACAAACCAAGAAATAATCAGATTTTCAGACCACAATCTAAACTTATAATAATTTGGAAATGTTTAAATAAGCTACTTTCCATAGTTTTCATTTTATTGGTTAGGGCCAGAAAACAAATCCTATTGGAAACTTCCATAATTTTCATCTATTTATTTTATTCTTTTACGATATCTGAAGCTGCAGGTCTCTGGACCATTTTCTTTTTGTCCTGCGCCGCTGAGGTAACGGAGTTGGAAATTGACAGAAAAAGTGAATCGAGGTGATTTAGAGTAGAAGAGTGAAATGTTTAATGTAGGATTTTATTGCAGAAATGTTCAAGTCGTGGGGTATATTGTGATCTGAAATATACAATGGCGCGTTAAAAAAATTTCGAAAAATTTTGGATTGTGTTGTTTGTATTTTGTTTTATGGTGAATCCCAATGTCCTGCACAGCATATCCAAATTAATCTTAGCATAGTGAAGTAGATTAGTCGCTCGTTTCTTTGGTTCAGCGAGGATCTGTAATCCAGAAGATAGGAAACTAGTTTATATCATCGATCATTTTCATGTTTGATTTAATAAAGAAAACCTCAAGTTCCTCAAAAACCTGTTTAGTCTGATTTTTCCTTCGAGAACATTAACAGACCAGCAACGTTTAAGTTATTATTAAAGAACGCAAGTATTTCTTAGAGCGTAAGTCTAAACTCGGTTTCAATGGAACGAACAACGAATCGCTATTCATTCGTCCTTCGTAGTTGAACAAATGCGTACATAATAAAAGTTCATAAAACCTTAGGATTAATAATGAAATTTGAATGATTCGTTTAATTTTGTTCATGAGACGTATGATTTTTCCAATGGAAAATTATGTTTGAATGTGAAGGTATCTAAAAAAAAATGATTCATAGAAATTATTCGATGCTTACTGTTTTAGGTAGCGATTATACATAATTACTTAAACAATCCCTGTACGTTCTATAGTGTTAATGTTCTCCAGTTAGCATGAAGTGCGATTTTCTTTCATTCATTCAGAAACAAAATTAACCATGAGGAAAATACTCCTCAGTAGTATTCCTCAGTAAACATAACATAATCTTCATAACCTGTAGTACTAAAACAGATGAAGAGTCTTCGTGATGGTTTAGTACCTTGTAAGAACTTTTTATAGTTCAAAGATTGTGCACGGGTTGTTTAGCCTAGATCACATTCAACCGCTAGTTTTTCCCTAATTATAGGTACGTACTTTATCATTGCCTGATTCAGACAATATTTAAAATAACCTTTTAGGTCCATTTAACGGGAAAGAAAGAGTTGAGTACTATTTTAAATCAGAAATGCAATGGATATTCAAGAGAATTTTCTCAATGATTTGGTTATATCATCTATACTATTATCCTAAAAAAGACAAGATTGATTGCATATGAAATAAGCATATATGCAGATATGAAAGAACCCCGTATGACCTAAAGAACATCTTCATAATGTTACCAATTGTAATATATGAATATCATTTTGATATGTTTTCTTATTGTTTATATTTAAAAAATTGGGAGTATCGGGGCCCTGAGTTCCAATGCTCAAAGTCTCAGGTTCGAAACCCGGCTTAAGACAGATAAATTTTTTATTTCATGGGCCGTGGGTTGACCAAGACTTCGGGAGACCCTTCTGGGGCACACCAAGCCTAAGTGGGTACCCTTAATTAAATAATTAATTAAGGAGGAAAACATGGCGGTCGAGCGTGATCTCTTTCAAATCACCTCCTTGCACAATCGTTTACCAAGAAACAGTAGTTTTCCTGCATAGTACTGAACCCAAGACCTTTCAAGGGTTGTAGTAGCACAAGTTTATATTAAAAATAATATATAGCCACTTACTTTTTTATAATAACGGCGATTACAGGAGTAATGATTTTAAGGATACAAATTTTATATTTTTTCAGGGCAGTTCAGGGGAAATTCATCCAAAATCGGCACCAAGACCAAGACCAAGACTGGTAAAAAAAAATCGATTTTTGGAATAATAATTAAGGCAAAAGAGTTACTATTACTTGACAATTTTAGTTAGTATGTGTAAAGAATTGGTATAACCAATATACGTATGCATTTAACTATTTTAATTTTTCATTCGGTTTCTCTTGTCTAAAAAAGTACAGTAATATTTCTATAGTAATAAGCTAATAGGTAACTGAAAGACTATTGCGAAACTTTACGCAAGACCCAGATCAAAACTGAGTGCTCAAGACCAAGACTCGTCTTGGTCTCGCATTTGGGCAACACTACTCAGTGTCGATCACCCTGTCTATCATAATAACGTATCACCATCATAATATTATTTAACAATGAGTTAACATATTCTTTATCGACATTATTGTATATAGAATAAAAAATTAAACTGCAATTTTTAAGATTCTCTTAAAATTATTGTTGTTATAAAGCCTAACGCCACTGCAACGATTCACAAATAAATTTCAGGATTTTATTAATATGGACAAAACACTTTAAAGAATATAATTTAAAAATATATATTCTAATGAATAATTTTAAGTAAATTTAAAGTTTTGAATATATATATATATATATATATATATATATATATATATATATATATATATATATATATATATATATATATACAACACACTCAATAAAAGCACTTAAGTATTACTAGCGTAAAACAGGTTGGGCATGTCCGGCAGCCAGTGGGGTACTGCAACAGGTACTTTCACCCTTTCCGGAAGGCAGAGGTACCAACCGCACATGGAAGTCGGAAAAGGGTATTTCCGATTTGTGTGCCTGCCTGTTGTTGCCAATCTAGTTTTCTACCTTTCTCCTTCTATTATTTTATTTTTTTCAATATTATTTATCTTTGTTTAGTGTCATTATGTAGAAAATAATTAATTTTATTGCAATTAAGTTATCATTAAGTTTATAAAAAGGGGAGAACATGAAACTGCTTCCTCCAACCCATTAAGTGCCTCACTGGTGCTATGGTATTGTTGAGTTTATTATAAACTTTTGTTTATAGTTAAACCATAAATTAATAGTTAAAAGTAGATTTGGTATTTTTAATAAATAAAGTTATGTTTAATTACAGACTCTGCAACATTGTTTCATAACAATTAATTAATAATTAATAACAGTCACTTGTATGGAGAAATAGCAGTTCCTACTGAGTGGTGTGAAAATTCATAAGATTTCTATATTTTCAATTTACAACATAAGGTTTAAAAAATTTCATATAGGTAGTAATATGAAAAAGTCAGTAAAAAATATGCTCTATATAATAATAATCATTGATTATTTTATAAAATAAGTAATTGCTACGTGTTTAAAATTGCCTCTTATAATCAACCGAAGTATTGAAATTTAATAATGATTTGGCTGCATTACAGGAAATAAGATGGAAGGGACTGCTCTCTTATTTATAGTGGATCGGAGGAATGGTAGGGTCACCTAGGAACAGAATTTATAATAAGTAAGAATCTCAGAGGCTCCTTAATTGATTATGAACCTATCGAAAATAGAATATGCAAGGTAAGACTCAAAGGAAAATTTAGAAATATAACTCTGATCTCCGTGCACGCAACCACAGAAGATACAAGCGAGGAAAAAAATTATGAGTTTTATGATAAATTAGCTAGCATCTTTGATTTAACCACTAGATATGATGCAGTGGTAATCCTAAGAGATTTTAATGCCCAGATTGGGAAAGAGGATTACATTAAAGATGTGGCAGGAAAAATTACACTGCACAATACAACAAATGAAAATGGGCACCGATTGGCTGAATTTGCGGCATCGAGAGACCTCAAAATTAAGAGCACAACTTTTCAGCACAAAAGCATACATCTTGGCATAAGGAAAGCACCTGGATGAAGTGTGAACCAAATTGATCACGTACTATTCTCCGCAGGACAGGCATCCGGCCTAATTGATGTCAGAGCATGCAGAGGGCCAAACTGTGATAGTGATTACTTTCTAGTGAGAGCATTGTTTAGGCACAGGATTGCAAATGCTAAAAAAGGGCGCAGAGTAGAAAGTAAAAAATGGAATGTGGAAAAACTTAGGTGTGATAAAGTAAGGAATAGTTTTGAGGAAGAGGTGACAGATAAACTGCAGCAATGTGATGTATAGGATGGCGTTGAAAATGAGTGGTCTGCTATAAGAGAAATAATGCAAGGAGCAGTAGAATCATTTTTGGGAGAGACTAGTAGTAGAGTGAATTCAAAATGGTTCGATGAAGAATGTGCAAATGCAATTGAACAAAAGATGCTTCAGCGGGATACCAGGAATAACAGATATAGATATACGGTTAGTAGGAAGAAAGCAAATAAGATCTGTAGAAGGAATGACTGAGAAAAAGCTTAAAAATATGGAAGAAATGCGGGAAAATAGGGAGGAAAGAAAATTTTATCAGGCAGTCAGGAAAATGAGAAACGGTTTTAGGCCAAAAATGAATGTTTGTCGTAGTAAGGATGGCGTACTGTTGGGAGATAGTACGCAAGTGATGAATAGATGGTCAGATTATTTCAGAGAGATACTAAATGACAGCGAAAATAAAAATTATACTGAGAACATCAATTATGCCAGTTAACGAAAGTTGCTTCTGAAAGTGAACCGCCTTCCAGTGAGGATTTTGAGGACGCATTAGAACTATTAAGAAATAACAGAGCTCCTGGAGAGGACATTATATTGACAGGAATTATTAAGTGTAGTGGAGATTTTTTCCGACAGAGATTATATAATTTGATGCTGAGGGTATGGCTTGATTTCTGGCCACTGGCACTTGGGTGTTCAGGTTTAATTTTCCCACTATTCAAAAAAATGTGAAAACTACCGGGGAATAACCCTTTTAAATATCATAGGTGATAAATATTCAGGACGCAGTCATTATAAAGTTTTTATTTGTCCCTACGGCTCAACCGAAACATGTGGGTCATCATCGGGGTCTTACTTACCGTGTTTCGAGCACTCCTACTCCAGTTAAGAATTAAAGCTTTACTCCCAGTGCTCGAAACACGGTTAGAAAGACCCTTGTTTGGGTTGAAACGTCGCCACGAATAAAAACCTTTAAAATGACTGAGCTCTGACCCATTTATTTATCACCCATAAAAATATACCCTTTGAAAAATCCTAAATTCTATATAAACGTGCCCAACTCAAAAAGTTAGACGGTTGCGCCATACAACCTCCTTCTGAGCACACCTAGTAGTTTTTTCAACCTTATTTACCCAACATCTTTCCACAAGGGTAACTCTTATTGCATAGAGTCTTAAATAAAGTGCATGTTAATTAAATTTAGGAAACTTCCTTTTGGGTCTCCTAAGCCCTTGTATCTAAGTACATTAGCTGAAGTTCAAGCTGTAAGCCTTGGATCAAATTAATATCACTTATTACATTAATATTCCCTTTTTTTGAAAGGTGTGATATATTTGTACAATAATGAATGATTTAATCGCCATAAATAAATAAACTCTGGTATAGTTTAATTTTAAATAGAAGAATGAGAAAGCAAGGAAACACTTAAAAGAAACGAGGCTAGTATATTTACCACTATTTTAATTTATTATCTACCATAGAACTTATTATCAGCGGCTAGTGTTGCCCAAATGCGAGACCGAGACGAGTCTTGGTCTTGCAAACTCAGTCTTCGTCATGGTCTTGGTCTTGCGCAAGAGTCTCGCAACAGTCTTGCAATTACTTATTAGCTTATTACTATAGAGATATTACTGTAATTTTGTAGATAGGAGAAACCTAACTAAGCCCGAATGAAAAATTAGAAGAGTTAAATGAAAAATTATATTGGTTATACCAATTATGAACAAATAGTAACTAAGATTGTCAAGTATTAGTAACTACTTTCCCTTAGTTTTTATTTTAAAAATAGATTTTTTTTACCAGTCCTGGTCTTGGTCTTGTTCTTGCACTTTGCAAGACCAAGACCGATTTTGGGCAACATTACCAGCGGCGTACCTACAGTATTTGGGGCCTGGGTTGGATTTCTTTTAAGGGCCCCTAAAATAAAAACAAAACTAGTAGAAATTATTAATTTTGATCATACGTGAATGTTTTACTCTGATTGAACTAAACTTAACGTAATTTCTGAAATAAAGCAATCATTCAAATTTAAAAAAGGTCCCCTATCGTGGGTCCTCAATTACTGACAAAAATAATTTTAAAAATTGCCTCCTTTGTTACTGGGAGGAGGATTGGGAAGGTGTCAATGAATCTTAGTTTAGGAGTTATTATCTAAATAATTACAAAATTTTTATGTTATCCGTGGATTTGCTTATTGCAAGAAATATATATCTATTTATTTTTAATACCATATGTTGTTGTTAGTATGATCAAATAAATCGATCATGATCGTCATTGTTGTTATGGTTGTGGGGTGATATGTAGCCTGGGGGTAAGGTTTGTTTGTTTGGAAATTAGCTTTTCTCACTTACAAGGGTGCTATAGGGTTGTAAATAATTAAACATAAAAAGGTTTTTTGGACAGTTTAGTTTTTTTAAAGGTAATTATAAATTAAAATTGAGCAACGGGAGTGGCGTTTCAATAATTACAGGCAGTGTCTCGCTCTTTAACCTACGATCGATCATTTTATTGATTTATAACAAATAATTTATTTCAATAGAAACAAAATAGTTTAGCTGTGTTTATTGTACGCTTTAATATATAACATAAAATAATAAGATAAATTGATTGTTTTTTTTGGTTTTGGTTGATATGGGTCTGGTTTGTACCTACCATAGGTTACCTGGTTTATTTAAAGATTTTGCTTTATAAAGTGAAATTCGTTATAATGGAATATTCTGTATATAGAAATATATTCTAAATAAGGTAATAAATCCACTTTTTTACTTATAAGTATTTGAGCAAACAGTAATGAAGGAAAACCCTATATTTTGTTGATTATTTCAATTTTTGTTTATAATTGTGCGTTGAAAATTTTAATCATTGGTTCTTATATTGTTCTTATGAACATTTGATATTTAATATAAAGAAAAAGTAATTTTTTATAGGTACCTAATAGGTACCATTAGAAAAAAAAAAGAATATTTATAAAAACATATGGTGCATCATTCATTCACATTCACAAGTGTAAACCTGATACATCCTAAAGTCAAGAGTTGCTGAAGTAAATAATAATAATTACATATTTAAACTCATATAACTTTGGGGTAGGTATTTATTATTTAATATTGGTAAGTCATTGTTATAAGTTAAAATGTTTTAACTGCGGAAGGCTCATAAGTATTGATTAATAACCATTACATACTCATTTTCACTGGCGTTACAAAATACCAGATTTTTTATAGTTATGGCTTGATTAATCCATTATAGCTAACAAGGTAATGTATATTTAAAATAATAGTGCTAAGAAAAATATCATTAAAACTATATACCTACGTTGACTGACATTGAAAAACCAGGCATTTATCCACAGAAATGAACTAGGCTTTGAATATGCTATAGTATGTGTATAATTAAAAGTAATATTTATTCTTTAATATGAAAATCATCATAGTCACCTATGTTAGTATGGAATAGTGATATCAGGTTAAATCATTGGTGAAATATTGTAATAATTTCAAGGTTTACTATGTTTTATTTAAATAAATCAGTGTTAATCATCTATTAATATTGTTTAATTTAAAACATTATAGGGTATATTATTTCATTAATTGAAAGTAACCTGTACTATGGGCATATTCTCAATTATCTTTTATCCGAATTATTATCTATTGCCTGTCTCCTTTTATCGAGGTCAAAATTAAGATTTATAACCATATAGCAATTTTTTTTTAAAATCAAAGATTGCAATATAGGGTAATATGTTAATGAAATAAATTAATGCAGCTGGTGCATGAAGTTTGTTTATTTTAATCGATTTCATTTTGTGTTGTGAATATTGAAGACTTTTTGAAAAATTGAGCTATAAAGTGTAACTCTAAATGAAATATAAACCTAATAATGTTTTTACGATTCCTTTGAAAGTCTGTGTATAAAGCCATGACAGATAATAGCAAAGATATCTTTGTGGGCTGTTACAGCATTGAAAGTTGCAGAACAAATATGAATTATATACCAACCGAACTGGAGAATTAATGCAACACTATCCAGAAGATACAACTCCTTGATTTACACAATAAGTTATCTAAGGCCATTGTAAGTAAGCTTAAACATAGTTTAAACAAATTAAAATGTGATACTAGTTTAATTACTTACTCAGTAGTGTTTTATTGGATTTCGGTATATTAATGAAACAATACAAGTGGTTATTAAATGTGGTCACATCAGGTCTGATTCTATAACTAATCATATTTTGAAACATTAGTTTCATATTATTAATAGAGATAGTGACTTTGATAGTCTTTTGTAAATTTACAGGTGCATTTTCGCCAACGGATTAGCTTCTTGTCATATAATGGTTGTTAGGAAGATGCTGTAATGAACCCGTGGAAGTCCTTATTATATTTTTAAGAGTAAGTAGGTAATGATTTAAAATATATATTATAACCGGTTAGATTAATGATTAAAAGTATGAGATGTGTAGGTATATATATTTTTATGTAATTTGTTATATTCAGCGTACACCATCCATAGATATTCCTCTTATGTGGTAAGGGATGGTTTCCTTCTGATTTATTCATGAAAAAATATTTAATTGCTTCTTCTCTTTCTACTCAGTCAATGTTAAATGATTAATTGCAGATGTCAGCTTCAATAATCTAATCACAGCCATTTTAAACTATTCATTTACCTGTCATAAAAAAGAATAAAAATTATTAATCGGGATCTGTAAAGATTATGCTTCTTGGTATCCTTTGGCTCATTGTTCATAAGCATTTTTTCAGTCACTAATACTCTCATTTTGTTAACAAGATACTAGTACATTAACTGGCTTCTTAATACATGTTTTTTTTTATAGATTTATCAATATAGTTTGACTCAATGTCATTATAATCTTCAGTCTGTAATTTCTCCAACAGAGTTAGGACCAATAAAATCACAGGTAGTAAGCTACTTATTTAACATGTACTGGTTGTTAGATAGACTCATCAAAGAATACCAAAGGATTCTTAATATTACTTTCAGAGTAACGGGTTTGTTATTGATTTAAGATATTTTATAACTAATCAGTGTAATTATTTAAATAATGTAAAGTGTAGATAAATGTTAGCATTATTTTTTATATTTAAAATGTATTATCATTAAGTACTGTAAAATAGGGAAATGACCTTGGGGGAGAAATATTAATCTGAAACTAGAAACACTTCTCTGTTTCCAATTTTCAGAAACAACTTTCTGATTCAAAGAGAACTTACTTCTAGTTTAATAGAGAAGCCATTTCCAAATCAGTCATTCATTTAGGTTTTGTTTTTGCATTAAAGTGTCTTATGAATTTTTTTATACACTTTATCTTTGATG
>OV725078.1:134807212-134864712 GCA_928085145.1 Nezara viridula
CATAATAGAGTTCAATACAATTGGTAATCATTAACATAAAACCCTTTGAAGGATTGAACACAAAATAATGTATAATGCAATAATTATTTATTAGCAGTCATATTTTTACAACTTGTCATGAGAAAGTGGATATACACAGATTTGATGTTAACATCTCTTGTCTGTATCTTTATTCAAGAAAGCTTTAATAATATCATACACAATTATAATTATTTTTATTTATTGTTTACTTCTTTAATAATCCCATTTATTATTATCCTTATAATCCTACATATATATTTTTAAAAAACCTGTTCAACCCATGTATATATTTGTGCATATGTATATATATATATATATATATATATATATATATATATATATATATATATATATATTCAGTTGGCGCTGTAAACCAGTTAGATTTTTGGTCGTGTAAAGTTGCCTTATTACAAATTGCATTTCTTGAAGGAGAACATAAGCCTAAAGGAGGTTACACAATTTCATGTTGAAACAAATCATGGTTCCCATGGTGTAGCAGCAGGCTACTCATACCTCTGTAACTGATCCAATATGGCAGTACCCTTCCCACAAACTCTCAGGTTTATAGACAGTGAAAAATTAATCTAGATCCATGGTTTATGGCTGTTCATGGTCAGGAGTCTGTGTGTGTAGTCATGCAAACAATAACACAAACAATAACTGACAGCATTTTAACCCAAGTGCTAGGAGTACTAAACAGATTGGTTTTGAGTGAATAATTGACCATTGATTTCGAATTCATCATACTTGCAGATTATAATTTGATTTTTCATTCACAAAGTGCTGATCTGATATTTCTGGTCATTTTTCGCTTATGTCTTAATCTTATGCTTTCATGAATATTTTCCTCACTAAGCTAATTCAAAACTTTACATTACAAAATACATTTTTCAATTAGGTCAATTTTATTAGTAAAAAATTCACATATAATCTAATTCAGTTATTGATGGGTTTCCTATGGCAGTATAATTTATCATCTTGAATGCTTTTTAGTTTTACATAATTAAAAAACATTTGAAATTTTGAAAGTTTAAATTATTTCAATTGATTTTTTTTTTATATATGATTTAGAAATAAGATATTTTTCAGGAAGTTGTAGGATTATTAATTAGCTAATAAATTTTGTTTTTAAGTATCTAACTGGTGTGAAAATAATAGCATTTGTATATTTATTATACATTATATTTGTTTTATCTTCTAATTTTAGCTTACATACTTCCTCCTGAATGCATTTTCTTTTTTTACAAATTCTAGTCTTAGGCCAATTTTTTTCAACTTTTCCACTTTTTTCAACAGTATAAATTGGAAACCATAGAATGCCATTTACTTATTTTGGCAGCTCATAATCTTGTGACACATTTTAAGTTTAAATTATGTTTAAAATTATTAGTTAATTATTTTAAATCAATTGTTAATTGTTTACTCAAAATCAACCTACTTTATGTACCTAGCACTTCAGTTAAAATAGTACCAGTTGTTACTGTTCATATGACTATACATACAGGTCATCAAGTGCTTCATTACCTTGAATAGCCATAACCTATGGATCTAGATCAATTTGTCATTGTCCTTAATTCAGAGTGTCCGTAGGAAGGGTACTGCCAAATATGCACCAAAGGGGTCAGTCATGGAACTTTCAGTAACCTGCTATTATATATTAGAAACCATTAATTATAGCAACATGAGGACAGGTGTGATCTCCTCTAGGCTGTCTCTTCTCCTGTTCTCCTGCAAGGAATGTATGTTTGCAAGATGATAACTTTGCACATTCAAAGAACTACATGGTCTATACTGCACTGGAAAAAGAATGTGTATATATATATATATATATATATATATATATATATATATATATATAATATTATATTATGTATATGTGGGGCATTCATTATTAAATTTTTTCTAATAATTTATAGTTAAGTAATATTTATAGATAGATGTTTACAGTTGATAAGTTGAATGTTCACCTGTACGTTGGACACACAAAATTTTGTGTTTGGATTTTTTCATTTATATCCTAAAAGTTTAATTACTTTTTTATAAAGGATATTTTAACTTTATACATGAAAAACTAAAAAGGAAGTGAATTGATTTAATTTCGTGGAACATCCAAGAATAATATTAATTTTATTCATTCATGAGACAATATTTTTTTAATACCTACACATAAAATTAAAAAAAATATATATTAAATTTTAAATTAATAGCCACTATGTTACTTCATCATTTCTTTCTTTATGGTATTTAATTCATTTCTTAGCTGGAAGCTTCAAAGTTACTCAACTCAGATATTTGCTGGAACGAGACAGAAATGTAACTCTAACAATGGTCATATTCCAACTGAAGCCGTGACTTAAACAACTCAGGTCTGGGGGTATAAAGAAGATAGTTGTGATGTCAGGAAATCACTTCAGGAAACAAATGAGGCTATATTGATAATTTTTTACACCAAAAATACACAAAACACACTTATTCCTCTACATAAACATCATACTATCAGGAAAAAAGGACTACTACTCTCTGGGTAACCTCACCCAAGCCAACCTGCTTTTTTAATAACAGCTACAGTGCTGTCAAATAGCATGCATTAACTCTACACACTCCTCTACACACCTTTACAATTTATGCTTTCAATTGTTAACAGATTCAAAATAACTAATTAATTTAATAACACTTAATAAACTACTTCAACAAATGTTTTATGCTTCCTTTTTTAGTCTTGATAAAATCACTGGCTAATAACATTCCGAGATACACTACTCTTCTTAGCTGTTATTTTTTCTTCTCTTCCAGTTTTGGAAAATTTGTTTAGAGGACAACGAAGAATTATTCATACCATCAGTTGTTATTTGTACTCCTCTCCTTGTACTTTTCTGACTAAGATATGGTTCTGATGGGAACTATATGGATCTGATGACAGATCTTGTGATGCTCCTGGGAAGGCTGTTTTGAGCTGGAGGTGTGACAGATGGTTTTACTCTACGAGGATGTACGAGGCGTGGAATTATTGTCTTAACTGGTACTGATCGGGTCTTCTTGGGCGTGCTATCATCTAGACGATCCCTTTGTAAACTATTGTAGTGGGTCGAAGATATTCCAGCTTACCCTGAATGGTGAGACTCACTTGCACTAGAGTCAAAGCGCTGTAAAGGTCTCCCTCTTGTAGGTGTTCTTAGCATGGAAGAGACCTGTGTTTTAGTTTTGCTGTCCAATTATTAACTGTTCAACCTAGCCTAGTTTCTGTGGCTATCAAATTTTCAGTTATTGGTTCTAACCTTCCTGTCAGGTTTTGTCCCATGACATCTGCTCAAGAATCAACTCTACTTCTTGCTTGTCTCTCCTACCAACGGGGACGATCATCGTCTCGAACCCTCCGGTTTGAGTCGTGCCCCTCATTGACTGAGGAGGTGCAGGCATCCTCCTGTACATCGGCAGTCAATGTAAAGCCGTAGCGATCGTAAGATTGCGGAGCCTGAGACCAATCGTGCTCTGAGGTCAGGGAAGCAGTACTTCCGACCGAATTGGTACTACGGGGCGTCGCCGGAGCCCTGGCGGCGCTATGGGTGGACGGCGAGAGTGCTTGCACTGTTCGGCCGTGGCGTAGTGGTCGTTGTGTTTACGACCACTCGCTGCACGAAACTAGTGTTCAGCTAGTCTTGACGTTGTTCAGGCTAGCCATCTGGTATAGTGTGTGGACGAGTGGACGGAAGTTATGGTAGTAGAGAATGTCCTTTCCGTGGGCGCCGGTTGTGTGCCCGCATCCTCCTGGTCTTACCTGGTCCAGGGAGTTAGGTTGGAGGCTGGTTAAGGCTTCTCGTTAGGAACGGCTTCCAACCGATGCTCCCTTGGAGCATAGCCCGCTATCCACTGTCTCTCCTACCATCGCCAACGCTCCATGTTATATTCTTTTTTTCTAATATTTCTAGCCATTAATTATTTTATCTAGGGATATCACTGTAAATTTTTATATTTTCCAACTTTACTCCACCAGAAAATTTACCTGTTAAATTTTCAAGTTTGACATCGTGCTCGACTTTTGTTTCAACATCCCCAACAAAAAGGTTATATGAAAGTATTTCTTCCTTTTCTTTCTGTAATTTCTCTCTTGAAGAACTGATATATGCTGAAATACCATCATAATGCCAAGTTTTATTTGAATGCTCAACCAAAACATCAAATTTATTTTTTATTTCTAACCACTTCTCCTGATAACTTATGGATAAATCAAATTCATCCTCCAGTTCTTTTTCATCAATATTTTCATCAACTAGTATCAAAACTCTTACCTTTTTTTCAAACTGTAGTAGATGCTTAGCTCTTGCTTCTAGTTTTCTAAATTCCTTTTTGAATTTAAGGATCATTTTCAGCTATTTTCTTTTCTATTGAAGTAGCTAAAGTTGTAAACAAATTTCTCCACTGAGCTCTTTCTAATTTGGCAGTTCTCGACTCTTCAGCACTCATTATCCTTAATTTTCCACACCCAAGAGATGCTCCTATTTAATATTAGGAAATCACATCAGGAAACAAATGAGGCTTTGTTAACTATTTGATAGTTTTCAACTCTGCAGCACTCATCCTTAATTTCCCACACTAGGGATGTCACTATGTGACGTCAGGAAATCACTTCAGGATCGAAATAGTATCATATAAGATTACATCTCCTATTATCTGGCCTATGTTTTCTTCCTTTTCCCTAGTTCGTAAATTCATAAACCCATCAAAACGTGGGTTGTATAAACTCGTGACCCCTAAATGATTTCGATGGCGCAACTTGCGCCTCTGTGTACCAATGGAAATATGGAACTAACAACAGCAAGTTTATTGTGTGTAAGCAACAATCTACTAGCATTTGCTCCATTAAAAGAAAAAACCTGGTGCGGTGCGCGCATCACAAAACCCACTTACCACCCTCTTCTTAGCAGAAATAATTATTTTCAAACAAAGGGGAAGTAAAAGTTAAAATTATAGACGCTATATTTATTTATATTTCATTGTGGGTACTTTTATTTAGTTAAGAACTCCTATATATACAAGTTTTGATTTTTAAATCACTGTAATTTATACAATTAATTATTAAATAATACTAACGATGGCTTTTATGAAAACTGCATATGTATATGTACATAATATTATCGGGATTCGTATTATATTAAGCTCATGTTACGTATGAAAGACTGTTCTAATCCTTCAGGTTAGCTTGTTTTCTCTCCTCACACCACGCAACACCCTTTTTGGAGTGCTTCTTTCCCGCAAGAACCGTTATTCCCATGAGCGCCTTCCTGTACTCATCTCTGTCCAAACAATCTTGGTCTCTTAGTCCAAATTGGTCCATATCATCCTTAACCTGTTTAAAATACCCGCTTAAATTCTTATGACTGTGGATGCGCTGAAAGATTTTATGGTTAAGTCTTTTAGGATTCATCCTCGTCATATGGCCATAGAACCTCAGTCTTCCCACTCTAGCGTCAGTTTCTAGATCTGTTGTTTCCTTATATATTTCTTCATTTGACCTCAACCTTCAACCTGTATCCTTCAGATAATCTCCTAGGTCCGTAGATTCTTCTGAGAATTCTTTCTATTTCCAGAAGGCTCTCTAGGCTGGGAAGACAAGAAGTTTCTGTTCCGCAGAGTACCACTGGCTTGACGACCGTGTTATTATGTCGTATTCTGGCTTTTAGAGACTAGTTCTTCTTTTTATAAAGCTCACTGGTGGCGAAGCTTAATTTCTCTATTTTGGCGATTCTTTCCTTAAATCCTTCTCTCTCTGACCCATTGCTGCATATGATTTCTCCAAGGTATTTAAATCTCTGAGTTACTTTAATCGTTCCGTATTTGGTTTCAATTGTTTTCTTCTTAAAATTCGCGTCCGTGGTCATCAATTCCGTCTTCTCAAAAGATATCTGTAAGCCTGTTTTCCTCGCTATTTCCGAGAGGGTGTTTATTTGGGCAATCGCCTCTTCTTCAATTTCTGATAAAAGGGCAACGTCGTCTGCGTATGCGAGACATCCAATTTTGATGTTATTGTTCTTAGTACCTAGGGTTGCACCTGAATTGTTGATTTTCCATAGTTCCTTTATGATCTTGTCGAGTACTACGTTAAACAGTGTTGGAGACAACCCGTCTCCCTGTCTGAGTCCCGTTTTGATCTGAAATGGTTCACTGATATTTCCTTGGAATTTAACTTTAGATTCAGTCCCTGTCATCGTTAGCCCTATCAATTGTCTAGTTTTTTGGTCCGTTCCGTATTTTTTTAGTACTTCAAGTAGTGTTTTCCTATCTATCGAATCATACGCCTTTTTAAAATCGACGAAAGAGATACAAAGGTTCTTTTTACTTTTGTTCCTGTAATGTTTGATTACTAGCCTAAGGCTCAAAATTTGTTCCTGACATGATCTATTTTTTCTAAAACTACCTTGGTACTCCTTGATTTTAGAATTTACTTGTGGATAGAGTCTGTTTAGTAAAGCCTTTGAGAAAATCTTGTAGGTGACCGGTAGTAGGGAGATTCCCCTGTAGTTATTCATATCAGTTTTATCTCCCTTTTTATGTAGTGGGTGTATTAAGGCTGTTTTCCATACTTGGGGAATCTTTTCCTCGCTCCAGATATCCATCATCAGCTCCATGATCATCCTTCTGAAGTCATCCCCAGTCTGTTTCCACATCTCGGCAAGCACACCGTCCTCTCCGGCCGCTTTGTTGTTCTTTAAGGATGCGATTATTTCATTCAGTTCCTCATCATCTGGTGGATACGATTCTGCTTCAGCAGGGGTGTTATCAATGGTGGTCATTCTTTCCTGAGGTTCTTCACTCTCCTTTACTATATATTTCATATATAGGTAATTGAAAGTAAAAAGTAAAGCAATACAATTTCTTGTGAGGAGGGACATGCGCTATCGATTTGGGGGAATGGGTACCCATCCAGGTCTTTAATGGACTGAGAACAACGGACGACTGTATATAGCGTGCCCGCGCCACCTGATGACTTCTTTCATTCGTCTCTGCCACTACATATCCTAATATATAATTGTCCATTTTTATTTAGTTTGTAGAAATTATTTCTTATGTTCACTTTTACATTTTACTTTTTAGTATAAACGAAACAATCCAGTTGCATGTAAATTTATTTTTTAATATAAAAAAAAAAAATGATTTTCTACTTTTAAACAAGAACTTGTTTCACTTTATGCATTGCATTATTAATTTTGATATTCATAGTTCATTAAAAAATCCATTCTCTTGGCTTGAAATAATATACATAAACTGAAAATACTTGATTCTAATGACGTTTGGCTTTCTTAGAAATTTTTAAAATGTCATTTAACTTGACCATTATTTATCCTAACTATTTCACAAAATTGTATACATAATCACAAAATTTTATGAAATTAGGGTTTAGATAATATTATATATATATATATATATATATATATATATATATATATATATATATATATACATATCTAAAACATATGTATATTTATGTATGCATGCGTGTTTCGTAGACCCTGCTTATTTGATATGGTATAGGTGGCCTAAGAGCAGGAAACGGATTGACAAAGCTTGTTGGCAGGTTGTGGGGACTGCAACAGGTAGGTCCTTTCAACGTCCCTAGGCAGCAGGACTACCAACCGCACCAACGACCGGAAAAAGCAAGCTTCAATGTGGCTGTCTACATCCTGATCGCAAAACGTTTTCTACCCATCTACTTTATTTTTTTTATTACATAAATATGTAACGTGAGTTGAATCAAAGAACTAATCTATAAAGAAAGTTGATAGACATTCATTCAAATTATACCCAATGGGACAAATTAACCATTATTTATGGTATTTTATTTCATTTTAAAAATATATGAATCGCTGAACATTAAAAAGACAATTCTCCACAAAAAAAAAAAAAAAAAACCGTTTGGAAATAAAGAAAAAATAATATCTTTTTATATTTGTATAGCTAATAAAATTATGGATTTATTGCTAGGGTACTAGGCGTTTTGAGAATGACTATTTTCACGTTCAATAAAGCTATATATAAAACAATAAAGGAAAATCACTAATTGGAGAACTGCCCTTTTAACATTCATCGATTCATTTATTTATATTATTGCCTATAAAGATACATTTGGAATATAAGAATGAGAAAACATGTTAAAGAAAGAAAGATAATTTAATATGATTTAAAGTTATTTTAATTTATTATTAAATGATTTACTTTTAATTATTTATTAACCATAACCTCAAGAAATGTGTTAATACTGAGAAATATAATTTTTAATGGCTTAGGAGATACTATTACATCTAGAAACCATTAAACTTTAAAATTTCTGTTATATATTTTCTTACTAGGAGGTCCGGAAGAAGTGAGGGAAGCAATAGAACTCTTGCCACAGGTAGCAACATTTCGGGGGCAGGATATTTTATTTTTGTGTTAAATAAGAATATTTACCCCTTCTTTTTTATTGTTTTGATCTTAATTCAGACATTAAAATCAGTTAATGTTATGATAGAATCGAGTCTACTAGGTCCAACGAGAGGAGGAGGGGGGGAGGGGCGTAAAGTCTGCCCGACCAGGTTTTATTTTTTACCTTCTAATATTTTAAAAAATAAAACATGGCATATATTATATAATAATTACACAACATCTTTAAATAATCTTTTTTGTCGTATACATTATATAGGAAGAGGTTAGTTTTCGGCACTAGCACTAGCGGATTCAGGATTTAATCTTGGGGGGCTTCAGCCCGAAAGATTTTTTCATAAAAATAATTATAATTACTTTGGAAAAAAAAATTACTCTGACTACCTATTTGAAATGGTGTTTAAGTGATTCTTAAAATCCTTTCAAATATAATTACACGAACAATAATAATTTAAGAGATAATTTTAAAATATTTCTTTCCATAAAACATGGTCATATTTTACTCTTTCGGGGGGAGACTTCAGCCCAAAGCTCTCCCCCCTCCCGTAGATCCGCCTGAAGTTTTCGGAGATGGGTTTAATATTTGACGAGGGCCCAGAAAAAATTGTCGCTGGGGTCCTTGGTTTTTCTTCGCGGTCCTAAGGATCACTACAATAAAATTAAGTTTGCACCCTTACGAAAAATCCTAGTTCTAATTGGTAAGTTTTACCCAACTCTTAGCATAACTACGACCAATGTTATATTTTCGACGAAAGAAAATATTGGATTGGCAAATAAGTTATTGCTTTCGGCTTTTCAGGGTGAAATAAAAACCAATGTATTATAGAAATAAAATTGATTTTAATCTACAATATATTGACTATTATGTAATATGACTTTTTCCCATCTTTCCACTAACTCCATAATGCCATGGTCATAGAATGTCTGGAGTTTATTGTTAAAAACTGATCTATGTAGTTTTTGATTTCCTCTTCCTTTTGGAATATCGTTTCATTCACTAGGTTCTGCAGAGACCGGAATAAGTGGTAGTCACTTGGAGCTAGATCTGGTGAATAGGGAGGATAGGGCAAAATGTCCCATTTAAGGCTCCATAATTTATTGCGAGTGTCCAATGAGGTGTGGGGCCTAGCGTTATCTTGTTGGAACACAACACCCTTCTGATTTGCCATTTCTGGGCGTTTATTTTTAATTGACTGATCCAATTTTGTTAATTGTGAGCAGTATAGAGTTGCATAAATTGTTTGACCTGATGGCAGTAGCTCATAGAAAATGACACCCTTGAAATCCCACCATATGGAAAGCATTATCTTCTTTGGATGTAATCCAGGTTTTGACATTCTTCAAGGAACCTCACCGTAATAGGTCTCCAAAATGTTCTACGGACTCACCTTTTCAAAAATTGGTAGTTTTGTTGCCTCCGTAGTGAATCTCAAACAGAAATGCGTGTTGCCAAGTTGACTTCGGTTAGAGAGTGAGGGACCCAAAGCATTAAGCCTGAAAACATAGCCGCTAGGCTCGTAGCAATATCTCTCACTGATTGGGTGGGATTTTAATCAATTGCTCGTTTCAATTTCATGTGGGCTACCAGACCGTTGAGCATCATTGATGTCAAAATTTCCTAAATGAAATTTGGCAAACCAATTTTGACAGGTGCGTTCGGTTAAGACATCATCCCCATAAACACTGCAATTTTTTCTATGAGTTTCTGCAGCACGCTTACCTTTTTTTATAATAATACAACAAAATATGCCGATAATGAATGATATTTTCTTCCATATTCGCTGTACCATAGCAAACACAATACTAAGCTAGTTTCAACAAGAGTTAACAGATATGGTTGTTGACATATTACAAACAGGATAAGCAATCCACCTTAGGGATTAATTCATCAAATGAGAAGTGTAGCATAGTGCCATAATAATAAACAGAAAAACCGAAAGGATTTATTTACCAACCCAATACAAGGCTCATCAATTTCTCAAATGAGTCCTACACCAATGACGTTTGGGTTCTGTAGCAAAGTAGCATTACACACATCACGTAGATAATTTTTCCAAATATGTTATAGTATTTAGGGTGATATTTAATTCCATGGATCACAATTTTGTTGATGTATATTCATTTGCTTATGATATATATAACTAAAATGACTATATTTATTTATTTGTTGGATAGAATTTTTCTGAAACTTGTCTACAATTTCTTTTTGAACACCTCGATTTGTCTATCATTCATAGAAAATCTCATTGTGCCGTTTCTTACCGCATACTAGTTCATAAAGACCATCTTTAGATATTAAAATGGAACGGGCATTCATTTTGTCATTTGATTTTTCACACGGATCAATTAATTTAATTTTTCAAACTTATGGTTATATTATTTATAAACATATGATTATTGAATCTCATATCAACATTATGTATCAGTTATAAATATTATGTATCAATGTAGTTACTAAAAAGTAACTGTTTTATAGTAGACCTCAGAAAAAAAAATAATAATTTCATTGTTTATAAAATTTTTTTTTTTAAATTTATTTATTTGATGAACATGATTAAATTAATTTTTATTTTTCCTTTGCCTTTGCTTATTTCAAATATCGTATTTAGTTTTTTATGTTTGTTTTGTTTTTATATGATATTGTTACTACGCACAAATGAGAAGATGAGTCTGCCATTTTTGCAGTGCATTGTTTTAGCTTGGGTCGAGGGGGTGGTTAATGAGCCAGTGGTAAGCGTTGTTTTGTCTGAATGTAATGAGGTGATATATTTATTGTTTTAACGGTCAATTTAAAGATGCAATTATAGTTTTCATTAATATTAGTGCTCTATAATGATTTATAAGATATAATTTGTCTTATTTCAAAAAATACAACAGTAAATGAGTAAATAAGCCAGGGGTTGTTAGCTATAATCTGGTTTTCACGCGCCATAGCTTTCGAATTTATTAAAATATGTTTAGCTTTTATTCTTAATGATGTCAAAATGGTTTATTTTCCTATTGATTAAAAAAAAAAAAAACCGAAGTAATTATAAACGGACCAAGCCAAGTAAAAAAAAAAAAGAAGAAAAATAGGCCTAACCACATAATTTCAAAATTATTTTTGAAAACGTTATTTTTACAGCTATTCGAAGATAATACCTTTGTTTCATATTTAAAATGAATGGTCATACAAATATTTACATTTAAAATAATTAAAGAAAAAATTTTTTTTTGGTTCGGTGTATGAAAAAATCAAACAAAAAAACATCTATATTAAAACATGATGCATCATGCATTCACTTATTAGTTTCAAACCAATGCACTCCAAGTTCATGAGTTGCTAATTTAACAACTAAAAACATTTTTTTTTAAATTATGTATCTGTGGGGTAGGTAATTAATGTTTATTAACTTCTGGTGTGTTATTCCAACTTCCAACATCATGTGAGGAAGTCGAGACACCTGAATAATCATGGCCATTATATACTAAGTCTACTTTATGTTCTATACAATAATTATAATACTTATAATAATATATAAGTTCATTATTCCTACGTAATAGAGGGTTTATTGGTATAGGTATTTAAAATGTTGTTTAAATAATTTAATTTTTTCATCTTCGTTAGCTAATATAGAATCTATCTAAATCAATCATTTAATTAAATCGTTAAAAGTGAAAAACGGGATAGTGTTTCAGTGCGTTATATTATTATCAGTGCGTTATATTGAAGAATGAAAAATGTTCATAAGTTAACATGGAATCCATCAGTCACTGTAAGTATTAAATAATTTTGCTATTTTAAATTGTTCATGAAATGTAATAGTACATTACTGTTTTATTTTGTTGTGTTTAAAGAAAACAATGGTGACTTCCATCTATTGATATTCAATATACGTTAAGAAAAAAAAAAAATCTCAGAGTGCGATATATGTTAAATGTTAATGCTGAATGGAATTGTTTTAATTGAATTTATTTTCCTTTATTGGTGATCGAATCTTGTTATTATGATTTTTAGTTATTTAAATTGATATCCTATGCAGGGTCTGAAGTTTAATTAGTGTTAATAAATTTTATTACGGAATTCATATCTTTATACAATTCAGAACCAGTCATGTTTTTACATCTATTGCTATTGTATTGTATTGATACCAATACATTGTAGGGTACATTATTTCAATAATTAAAAATAGCTTGTGATATGTGTATATGCATAATCTCATTCCAACCATTATCCTATTGTCTGTCTCCTTTTATTGTTTTGAAAATTATGGTCTTTTGATTAACAGAAGTCATATTTACCATATTGCCAGAATTTTTTTTTTTCTTCCAGATATACAATAGGATATAATTTATTACTGATGATTATTGAAATGAATAGTTAGTAGATGATTCTTTGGTTGTTAACATGGTATTAATGGGTTTTGCTTCTGCATTAAAGTTAGTTGAAAGATTCTAATATTATTAATAAAACAATTGATATCTATAAAGGTGATATTGAATATATTTATTTAATTTATTTTTCATTTTAAATTCTTTGTTCACATTTGTAATTTAAAATATTAACAGCTAATGGAACATAATTTTTAACATGGTTAATCAGTGTCTGAAATACATTGTATGGTAATAATTTTTAGAGTGTGTTGACAAATTTCTTAAATTGCGGTCAGAAGGATTTTAATATACGAAGAAATAATTACTGCTGCACATTATTAACATTACCTCAACACTACTTATTTCCATTAAAAAATTATGCTTTGTTATTAATATTTTGAAAAATAGTTTCAACAAATATTTAATTATTTAATTACATCATTTTGTTATATTTTAGGAATGCTTACGTAAGCTGAAAAGAAGAGGAAGGTGTATTGATCTCAACATTTTATTAAACTTCAAGAGTTCTCGAGTTATTCGGTGAGTAGAAATTTGTTTGTACGTACGATTCTGATCATAAATTATTTTTGCATTTCAATTTCAAAAAATAAGAAAACCTTTCTTTTGGGGTTAGGAAAGTATCTTCAATACTTTGGGTTTATGAAGATATATATATATTTTTTTTTTTTTTGGTTGTCTCTACAGACCTTGTAGATCTTTGGCCGCCTGAACCAGCCTTCTCCACCTCTGCCTATCTTAGGCCACTGCTTTCCAGTTTGCGGCATGAAGCTCAGCCATATCTTTGTTTATCCTATCTATCCATCTGGTTTTTGGCCTTCCACGTGGTCTCTTGCCTACTACTCTGGCATTCATTGTCGTGTAAAGGCGTCCTGATGGATTGCTATGAGCTACATGCCCATCTTAACCTCCTTGCCTTCATGTCATGAGATATTGACTGACCCGTTTCCTTCAGAAGTTCTTTATTGTTCCTTCTCCTCCATGTATCAAGGTTCTGGTTCCATATAGGTCCTGTTATCCTACGTAGAACTTTTCTTCCGAATCTCTAAATTCCGGCTTCTAGTGTGCCAGTTAGAGCCCAGGTTTCACAACCGTACAGCAGAACTGGCTTAAGAATGGCGTTGTACACCCTTATTTTGAGATATCTGGAGATTTTTCTGAATTTCAGTACCTTTGAAAGAGAGAAGAAAGATCTGTTCGCACTTGTTATTTGCAGGTCTATCTATGTTAGTTGATCATTTATTGAGATTATTGTGAAGCCGAGGTATTTGAATCTGTCTACTTTCGGGAATGACTTAGAGTCCTAAGCGACTCTATGACTAATGACTTAGAGCACAGATCATGTTATTAGGGTGGATGTTTCGGCTAACTATCATGTATTTTGTTTTATCTACGTTGACCTGTAGTCCGATTTGCTCTGCTTCTTTTAATAGAGTCCGAGCGAGTCTCTCAATATCCTCTTGATTACTTCCGAGGACATCATCAGCATATGCTAGGATTTTATGTTTCATTCCAACATGCACCTCTCTATCTTCCCGTGATGTTATATATATATAGTAATTAAATTCTTCTGTATTATAACAGCTAGATAAAGTTACATGGGGAAGGTAGAACATAACTGTACTTATGACTGAGTAAATAAATAATTTTATTGTTTCTCATTAAAACAAATAGAGAATGTTACTAAGTTTTATAAAAGTGTTATTATTTGATAATTATTTGGATCTTAAAATATTTATCTTCAACAATTACATTTTAGCAAGATGATAAATCTTGTCAATTAGTGTTAAAAATGAAACATTCACTCTTACCGCTATGAAATTAATTGATTATTTCAATGATGAAGTGGCATATTGATAATTTTTTTAAAATATTAGTAAAGATATTTATTACAATGTCCAAATAAAATAAAGTACTTTAACTAGTTGTTATAATTTTCTTAATTTAGTACCAGATTAATATACATCAATATATATATAATGAAAAAGGAAATTTTATTTTATTCAAGGTCAGTTTACTTGTTAAACATGATTTTTTATTATAATATAGATAGTGTTAAATAATGAAAGGGTAATTTTTGATACAAACATTGCACCTCTTAATTTTACAATAGTTAGTTTTATTTTAAGACAATAATATTTTGAAATCACATGAAATTAGATACATAATCATTAATTTTATAAGTCGGGGAAACAATGATAACTAGGTTTGGTGTATTCTTATATAGGTTTCATTAAGATGATTTGGTGCTGATAGCTCCTAAGAAATTTGATTATATACTGCTCCCTTCGGAAATGAAGTATAAAAGATTAGTGTTAATATTATCCTATTTACTAATTTTTTTCTGACCATCATTTAAAAAAAAAAAATGACCATAAATCATATTCTATAAAAAAATAAATAATTAGATGATAACAGCAAACTGGAATGTAATACTTCAGTTTGTTGGTTTAGGAAACATTATTATGTTGTTTTTAATTTAAAGTAGTTTAGGTATTGACAGGATGATTGACACCATTGGTATTTCTTAATAATAAACTCAATGAATGAACCCTATAGTAAATAGTAACACACTGTATGTTGACTTCTTCATTTTGTGCTCTTTGAGGTGGTATTTTATCAGATAATTTAGACTTAATTGGTTCGTGATGTTTTTCCCTCATCACTCGTATTAGATTTTGTTTTAAATCTTTAAGATTCATGCGTTGTACGTCAATTTGATAATTTGTAAATGTACTCTGGGTATCAATATACCCATTGATAATGGGTAACATTAATCATGATTGGCCTTATGCTAAGCTATTATTTCATCTACCAAGTCATATTCCATTTCTCATTATGTGCACCTAACCAAACCACATGAATAGTTGTTTTTAACTTATTCATCAAGTGTCCCTTCTGTGTTATCAATAATATTTCAGTCCTCTGATCCACAAATTAGGTTTAAAAGAGAGATAAAACTATGGATCCTGACCTCTTTGGTTAGGCTCTACGAATGTGGAGGAAGTCTGGTAGAATAATTAATATTTTCCCCTTCTATTCAGTTAATCTAGCTGATTGTCATACACAGATTAAGGTAGCCATTCCTAGATTCCGACTTAATGGAGGGTTTTGCTATTGAAGATTATTTATTGGCCAATTTAATTTTGCAACACATATTGTTTTTATTTTATACATTCACTTACCTATATATAATTATGTTTTTACATACTTATGTTTTTTTTCTCATGTAAAAGGCACAAATATCTTCGAAAGTTGTGCCTTTTACATGAGACAATTAAACATAAGGGGAATACCAGCAAATACACCGGCTGCTTTGGGAAAGGATGAAAAAATCCTAGGCAAAATCATATATTTTCTCTCACCTCATTGAACCTCTCAGGCAGCACTCCCCACCTCCTTTTTTCCTCTTACATTTTTTTTTGCCTGTTCCTTTTTCTTTTTTACCTAACGTGCGAACTTTAAATAACTAAAATTTAATAACAATAAACAACTTCTTACCTTAAAATGTATTTCACATTAAATGGTCTGAATGTGTGAACAGCCTAGCTCAAAAACTAAAAATCGTAAAAAACTAAAATTGCGTATTTAAGGTTTTTTTGTGCCTGGGATGTTACAGCAATATTTTCGTCAAAATCGGCAAACCGGAAGTGGTACTTTATATCATCGATTTAACACATTTTTACGATTTTCTCAAAAACGGCTCTAACTATTAGGATTAAACTAATTATGCTAATGCACAATTAAGCGTTTTTAATATAAGGTAGGTTTTAACCTCATTGATGTTCTCCAACAGGGCGTAAATGTCGAGTTTTCAAAAATGTCTTCCTCTAAAATACCTTTAATTTCGTTTGTTTTAAAAAATTAACTATTTCACAATTTACATAATGAATAAAAATGGTTAAATATAAATAGTGAAAGAAATTGATCATGAACTAAAGGTATAATCATAACAGATGTTGTCGAGATATCGAGAATTGAAACTCGCGCTTGTTCGGAGCTAGTAGGGTGATGATGAGGAGCCGAGAACTGCCGAGGAAACCCGAATGCGCCTTCAAGCTCGGCGAACAAAATCCGATTATATTATTTAATATTATATATATATGATATGATTTGATTATTATATACAAATTAAAATCTGTAAATATAACAGTGTTTAAACAAATTGTTCTCACAATGAAACATAAATGACTTCCTTAGTGATAATCTTATTGGACTAAAAATAATTCGTGTCTCTTAATTATTTATTATAATTAAATAAATAATTAATAAATACAGTCGTAGAAGGAAATGGTTATTGACGAAAAGCGCATACATTTAATATATTAGAAGAGAAGAACATATATTAATTAATTACTATGTTCTATAATCAAATAATATGTTGTACCATCTATGATTTTTACTTTCATTTGCTGCCATCTAATATTTTACAGTACTATTACTTTATTACGGGCGCTAATGACTTAGATGCTTTGAGCCTAAAACATCAAATGATGAAAAGACCTATTTTTACTCAAAGTAGGGTGTTAAGTGAAAGTTGTGTGTTGCTGCACCAGATTTTTAAACATATTGCTACTTGATATCTTTAAATATAAATTCACGATTCATCCTCTATTTTATAACTCATTTATTTGTACATTGTGGGTCTGCAATGGTAACTGTATTCGTCACTATTTTGTAATTCTAAAATTATAATTTTTGTATATAGCGCGGGGACTAGCAGGAAATATTTAATATGAAATATAAATTCGTCTGTAATCGATTATTTCTTTATTTTTTCTTGTCACTGAACTTTGGGCGGATCTTCCTCTTCTTCTTGGACCCCCCTCTGACTGTTTGAAAGTATCCAGAACTATAAAACATACTCAAAGTAGTTTTTTTTTTTTTAAGGATGTATCATTTGATTTAAGGATAAATTCTCAGCCTCATTTGTGATGTAATTAACGTTTTTTTTCTTCTTGATGGAGAAGAATTTTATTTTATTGCATGAATAGAATAATTAAACCGATAAAAGGACAGAAGTTTTTCGAGTCCGGGAAGATAAGATGGGCCGAAGACTGACTGTCCAGTGTTGGATCCGGCAACACTGCCCGCTTCAGACAGACAACCTCCTCCCCCCATAATAAAAAAAATTGGTCTCTTCTATCAGCGTTAATTAAGGAGGATATAAACGATTTTTATTTTCAATCAGCTTTATGGGTGCAAAGGAAGTAGATCTAAACATAAGCCATACATCTAAAAGTTAATTAATTAAGTTTTATTAAATATTTTATATTTATCAATCAGATTCTTTTAACATTTTTTTCTTGCATTTTTACAATCCGCCATTTCAAAATTTGCAGAGGAAATTTTCTTGTCTCATCAAATAATCGTCACATATAGAAAAATACCGATCTTTGATTAGATTTTTATTCTCAAACACAGGCGGATCAACGAGGGGTGGGGGGAAGAGGGAGGAGCTTTCGGGCTGAAGCTCCCCAAAATGGTAAAATATAACTTTTAAAGAAAAAAATTATCTCTAAAAGTATTATTATTCGTCTAATTACATTTGATAGGACTTAAAGAATCACTTAAAAATCATTTCACATAGATAATTAGTTTATTTATTTCTTCCGAAGTAATTATCCTAATATATACACACAAAAAAAAAATCTTTCGGGCTCAAGACCTGCCCAAAATTGAATCCTGCATCCGTTAGTGTTCTCAAACGAATAATATATTGACAATATGTAACTCGGATAAATTCAGAATCTTCAAAACTCATAAGAGAAACAGCGAATTGACCTAAAAATAAACAAAATATTTTCAAAGCCATAAAATCTATCCAAACAACACAATCTGCGTAGATGGACAATCGTGCCTTATACAATTATACAATTCTTCGGAAGCGTATAAATATGCAATATACAGCACTAGCGGATTTAATCTTGATCCAGGATTTAATTTTGGAGGGGGGGATTCGGCCCGAAAGATTTTTTTTCGTATATATATATAACGATAATTAATTGGAAAAAAAAGAGAAAGAAATGAAGTACCTACATGAAATGGTGTTTAAGTGATTCTTGCAGTACTATTAAATGTAATTACACGAACAATAATACTTAAGAGATAGTTCTTAATATTTTTTTCTATAAAACATGGTTATATTTTACCATTTTGGGGGGGAGGGGGCTTTAGTCCGAAAGCCTGCCCCCGTAAATCCTCCTGTGATATACAGTGATAGTCGTGAGAAACTAGGTAAACTCCATCTGAGGAAGATGGTTGCACAAAGCAAAAATAATTTTCAAAAAAACATGTATGTTCTTATACGATTTTTATTTGTTGAAATTTTATTGGCTAATTAGAAATAAACGAAATTTCATAAATAAACAATATTTTACACATATATTAGCATTTCGGAACCAATGGAATACGAACGCATTCGAGCTCGTCCGAAAGATTAGTATAAGCTTCCACTCACAATGAAGTGTAAATAAATATAGCGTGTATAATTTTTAATTTTCCCTTCCCCTTTATCTAAAAATACTTATGTCTGCTAAGAAGAGGGTGGTAAGTGAAAGTCGTGTGATGCGCGCACCAGATATTTATTTTTATTACTTTCCTCTGGGCAACCCAGTCCTGGAGTTTGGCCCGTTCCTCCCGACTTATCCTGCAGAATTTATGCTGTAGCATCCTAGATGAATCCTACGAATCCGGTGTTTAATCACAAGTTTTGATGGAGATCATTCTTTATAGAGTTACTTGTGCTTGAATTATTTTTGTGATATCTAAGCAAAATATAAGTGATAAAAAAAATAAAATCCGTATGCCATGACGACCAACAACCATATATCTACTCAGGTCGAAAATATAAATTACAAAGCATCCTCAATAAATTAAAGGTTGAGCAAGTGCTTTCTCGAGGTGGGGTCGGCTGTTGCACAAGGGTGAAGACCCCAAAAGAATTTGCATAACAAAGCTGACCACTGTCCAGTAACCCTTCCCACGGGGCCAGCCCCCTTTTCACTTACCCATAATGGAGGGATAATTTTTTAAGAGGACAAAACAGCGGATCATCTAGCAGATAGGAAATATCATCTAGCTAACGTTTTTAACGGATCAAACTTTGTATGACGGAATAGAAAACATCAGATTGAATGTCCACAAAAAGCAAAAACTTAATACTTGCCCATAACCACGAACGAAAATTGGTTTGTTTAAAGTGGCACAGTTCTTTGTAACAGTGAAACACTATCGCTTATCGACGATCGGTCACCAGAAAAAGTGGCTCTGGTGGAATCATAATTCGAAATTACAATGACAAGACAATTTCCTTCTGATTTAGCTGATTAGGAAATAGTTCATATGCTTAATCAAGTCACGGGTGAGTCCTGGGGACGGAGGTTCGGTGTGAAGTCCTCCCAAAATGGAAATTTAGTTTTTCATTGTTTTATATTTTTTTTTTTGTTAGTGATCTGAATTAAATACTTAAAAATCAAAATAATTACTCTTTAGAACGTATGCATTTAAGCAACTAAATTTAAAAAACGTGTCAAGAAAAATATATAATAAAAGTATCTCTAAAAGCATTATTGTCCGTTTAAAAACTTTTTTTATAGACTTTTTAAAGATCATTTAAGCTTTACATTATAAAGTTCCTTTGATTTTATTGTAGGATAATAAGTTATTAAAAAAAAATATCTTGGATCCACTACTTATTTGATTATGTTTACGGAATGACTTAGCATAACAAGATACAATCCTAAACTTTCATTTTGGTCTTGATTTTTGAATTTTTCCAACATCGTCGTGGGGATTGTGGAATTCAATTTTGGAAAGAAAACAAAAAAACTATTATTTGTCTATTAGTGCTCTTATAATTCCAGTACCTATAAATAAATGTCGGATTTTAATGTCAGTATATGTTTAAAATTTTAGGTAATAATGCATTTATTGTTCGAGTTAGATATTTGACTTCCTTGTTAGTAAGTGAGTAATTTCCTTCGTAGGCGGCTAATATTAAAATTCATATTTTCAACATGTAGAAATCCGACATATTTAATATTATTTCTTATTATTATTTTTTAGAATCGTGGGTCCGCTATTGCATATCAATGCACACTGCTGTCTGATTTTATTTCATTTGTCAAAAGCTTCATAAACATTTGGAATTAATATGTTGGAGGAGTTGGTCGGTGGGTGCGGTCAAATAAATACTAAATGTTTAAAAAAATATTATCGGCGAAACAATTAAAAATACTATTTTTTTTTTAAAATTTAGTATTTATTTGATCGCACTCTCTCTCCTACCAACTCCTTCTCATATTATATCACGGTCAACCATCTCTACATCATTCGGAATTAATATTTAAAACATTAGTAAATTATACAGTTTTTTTTATAAACTTGATGCACAGTTCTGCTTCATTCTTGCTTACTCCTGGTCATAATTATGGGTAGGTGAATTTTCAAAAGATTTTTTTTTTTTTTGCTGAGGAGAATTTATTCCAAAACTTTGTAGTTTTATTTTTTGTTACTATTTCAGCAACCCAATTATCAAACTTTCGCCTTAGTTGGTTTGTTTACACTATGTATTTAGATTTTTTTTTTTCGCAACCGTTTTCCGAATGGATTTATTACCTTATAAACCGATTTGAGATATAATTTTATGTAATATAATTATATAAATAATATATATTATATAATTATCATATAATAGGTAGTATGATAGGAGCCCATGTATTATTAGACAAGTGGGGGTGAGTACAGGTGCAGCACTATGGGAAGGATGCGGATGTCCAGTCCCACGGGTCAGCCAAAGCAAATATCATTTGCATAAGCCCTTCTTAATTGTGGGGGTGACATAAAAAACTATCAGACGTTATCTTATTCTAGCAAGTACCCCGATTTAGAAGGGAATAATTAGTTTTTGCGCTGAGTTCAGTCAAAACATATCTTGAATGATATAAAATAGTCAGGAATTTCAGTCATATTGTTTTATTATGGATGCTAATATTTCTGATTCTGCTTATGACATTGGAATAAAAATTTAAAATTGAGATAAAACTCCAAAAAAAATAAAAAAAAGTTTCCTCTGCTATACACAATTCTTATTAGAAGTAACATTTATTGGATGATCTCCTTGTGATGTATGGTACCTTATTCTTATTTTATATGGGTCACAGAGGGTGAAAGAGCGTTCAGAATGATGAAAATTAAATACAATAATAAAATCAAAGTTGGAAATAAAAATAAAATACAATTTTTTTTTAATCTATATTTATTGAGAGATATTACTATCTATCACAAATAAGGGCATTTATAATAGTGTTCGGAGAGCACATTCACGCTATATCAACAATAAATAAAAATAAATAATACAGAAAAAACATAATACTTAAAATTAAAGAATATAAATAGCGGGTGCGACGCGCCCATTAACAATTACCAATTTTACTTCTAATTTTTGGGTAGAAGCACTAGCGGATCCAGGATTTAATTTTTTTTTGGGGGGGGGGCTTCGGCCAGAATTTTTTTATTTTTTCATAAAAATTACGATAATTACTTTGGAAAAAAAGAAAGAAACTAACTATCTATATGAAATGGGATTTAAGTGATTCCTAAAGTCCTTTTAAATATAATTACACGAACAATAATACTTTAAGAGATAATTTTTTAATAAAACATGGTTATATTTTACGTTTTTGGGGGGGGGGAGGGCTTCAGTCCGAAATCCTCCCCTCCACCCCCCCCCCGTAGATCCGCCCGTGGGCAGAAGTATCCATTATCTTCAATGACTATGTTTGTTGACCCATTGACGTTTTATTTACCTCTTCCTGAAAGTGTGGTCGATTTGAAACCGCATACCTTCCCTCTTAACCATCGATATTGGTTCTATTAAATCAATGATCTATGTGCCCAGAAGATAACTCCTTTTATGGAGATGAGAGTCTGATTTTAACAAAAAATGAAATAATTTACAAATTTCTTCTTCGGAATTATTCAAACTTATTAAAACGTAGTTAACTTGAATTTAATTGGTATTTATTATTTTACTCCAGCTATCTCTATTTCTTGTCTATCTCTATTAGAGACTGTCGGTATGCGTCTTATTCAGTACAAAAAAGGAAAATAAAATAAAAATTACTCTAAAAAAGTTGAGATATTATATATATACCTAACCATAATAACTGAATGCCACTAGCGGATCTAATTTTTAGGAGTTATTTAATTTTTTTTTTTTTTTTTTTTTTTTGAGGTTGGGACTTCTGCCCCAAAAGATTTTTTTTTTCATATAAATAACGATAATTACTTTGTAGAAAAAAAAGGAAACTAACTACCCATATAATTGGTATGTTGGCTAATGCCCATGCATAAAACCACAAAAAAAAACCTATTAAATGTAATTACAAGAACAATAATACTTAAAGAGATCATTTTTTATTTCAATAAAACAGGGTTATATGTTACCATTTTGGGAGGCTGCAGCCCGAAAGTCACCGTCCCCACCCCCCTGTAGATCCATCTGTGGTTGATACTTTCTGTTTCGTTGTTTTGCGGATGCAAATCGATCGACTTTCTTAATATATGTAACATTTTGTGAAACTAAATATGTTTAATCAAATGAAATTGATAACACACCAAGAATTTATGTGGTGAACTATAACTATATTAAAATAATTATGATAGTAATTTGTCGACAACAAAAATACAATATTTTAAAATCTCTGTATAGTTCCAATATTATTGATTAGTGTGTACTCCAATACAGTCAAAATAAGCATACATTTGATATCCAAGTAGAAGATAACACCCTTAGGTACTACGTAGTAGGGTTTCTTCTGGGGACAAGGGTGCAGGGATGGTCCTAAGTGTCCAGAAGAGGGGATGTTTTCTACCAACGGCCACTGCACAAAGCTGTCTTCTCAAGACCCCTTATCGGAAGGGTGAATTTCATTAATACCTTGTCTCTAGCCTTTCAAGGAAGAGATTTTTATGCGACTATGAAGGGACACCTACCTCCCGCGTCCGCCCTTGAAGGGTCTTGCAGTTGAAGTGGCCTTCATTTCCGACTTATATGCTCTATTTTACGAAAACTAACTTTGTTCAAGACGTAAGAGGACAAAAGACAGTTCAGGACAAAGAATAATCAGGATACACTGAACCATTATAATATACAGTGAAGCTTCTCTTAGAGGGCATTTCTCTACAGTGGACAACGTTGTAGATGCCATCAAATTCTAAATAATTTAATAATTATTGTGAAACAAACAAATGAAATACTGAATATTTAAACATACATATATATATATATCCTCGCGCGGGCTCATTACCGCGTATGGGGAGCGTCCCACGGGTGGCGGATGTGGGGATGGTCGGTGGAAATTTCTTGGAAGTTCCTCCCGGCTAATATATATATATATATATATATATATATATATATATACTATATATATATATATATATATATATATAGTTTTTTTATGCATTTGGATATATTTGAAAATATCTGAACAAAATAATAGAATATATTGCATATGTGTATATCACTAGCGAATCCAGGATTTAATTTTTTGAGGGAAAGATTTTTTTTTTTTTTAAATTACTATATTTACTTCGGAAAAAAAGAAAGAAACTAGCTATCTATCTATATAAGCTATCTATATGAAATGGTGTTTAAGTGATTCCTTAAGTCCTTTTAAATGTAATTACACGAACACTAGTACTTTAAGAGAAAATTTTTTTTCCATAAAACATGGTTATATTTTACCATTTTGGGGGGGGGGGGGCGGAGGGAGCTTCAGCCCGAAAGCCCCTCCCTTAGATCCGCCCGTGGTGTATATATTAAACATAGGGGACAGACAGACAACACATTTACATTGGTACATTTCTAATTGAAAAATTATCTCTTAAAGTATTATTGTTCGTGTAATTACATTTAAAAGGACTTAAAGAATCACTTAAACACCATTTCATATAGGTAGTTAGTTTCATTTTTTTTCCAAAGTAATTATCGTTATTTTTATGAAAAAAAATCTTTCGGACTGAAGTCCCCTCCCCCAAAAAAATTAAATCCTGAATCCGCTATTGGCCATGGTGATCGCAGATAAAGGTTAGAGATAGGCGGGCACAGCAAGCTCTAGGTTGGGAACTGTATACCACTGAAAATTTAAATAATAATAAAACTGTACCACTACAACCCATAAAGGAATTTAGGTTCAGCTTCTGGAAGCTACAAATTCCAACGGTGCTGCAGAGAGGTGATTGAACTAGAATCACGCTCAACCGCCAGGTTTTCCCTCTTGATCAATTATTTAAGAGTACTCTGTTTATAGAGGCTGGGTGTGCCTCAGGAGGGTCTCCCAACCCCTGGGTCGATCCACGACTGATGAAAAATTACTTGACATCAGCTGGGAGATATTGAGGAGCTTAGCACCTCAGTATCCAACCCAATAATCTCCGTTTTTTAAATTTAAATAATAGAAATATAATATACATTTATCTATTTAAGTATAATACTTACTTACCTACTTCTAGGCTTAAATCTACCCAGATAGTCGACTTTTACTATTTTCTTAATCGATTTTAGTTTAAGTGTTTTATTAATTTATGTACATTATTTTTTATTAATGTTTTTTTTTACTTTTTATTATTTGGAACGGGGGAACAATATTCTCTCCTCTCCTCTCGTAATCAGTTCTCCTACAGAATTGATTAACAATACACCTACCCGCGTCAAATTAAGTTAATTATAAAAACTTAGTATTTGCGAATTATCCGCTAGGTTCAAATATTTAAATACACTTTAAAGAAAAATGCATTCTAAAACTTCATAGAGGTCAAGTAACATTCATATGTCTGTAGTGACAATGCGTAAGCCCAAGCGCAACTACAGCTCTAAACGCTCGTTCACACTATGGTTTAGGTAACGCGTATAGTAAACAGGAATTTATTTATAGATTAAAAATACAATAATAATAGTGGACTTATTTATTCTTATCCATTTTTCAATACAAATATGCAAGATTTTAAGCTCTTACAGGACTATTTGAGACCATATATTTTATACGAGACCATATTTCACGTGTGTGTGTGTGTGTGTGTGTGTGTGTGTGTGTGTGTGTGTGTGTGTGTGTGTGTGTGTGTGTGGGTGCGTGCGTGCGTGCGTGCGTGCGTGCGTGCGTGTGTGTGTGTGGCAGCCAAAAAACGAAAAGTCGTACAAAAGTGAAATTGCATATTTGAGGTTGTTATATGCCTGTGATGTTACAGCAACTTTTTCGTCAAAATCGACTAACCGGAAGTGGCACTTCATATAATCGATTTAATACAATTTTACATTGTCTAAAACGGCTTTAACGATTTTGATTAAATTCATTATAGCCATGTAAAATTAAGCATTTTTTAATATAATGTAGTTTATATTCT
The DNA here is from genome assembly GCA_928085145.1 of Nezara viridula. Taxonomy (NCBI): domain Eukaryota; kingdom Metazoa; phylum Arthropoda; class Insecta; order Hemiptera; family Pentatomidae; genus Nezara; species Nezara viridula. The sequence continues at coordinate 134,833,424 of OV725078.1, forward strand.
CATTGATGTTCTCTAACAGGGCTTAAATGGCTAATTTTCAATAATAGCTTCCACTAAAGTACCGTTACTTATTTTTATTTGAAACAATTACCCATTTCACGTTGATGTCTGATATAAAAATAGTCGAATACAAAAGAATTCAATAATTAACTAAAGGAGAAATTAGGATAATAGTTGTAATGGAGGGACCAAAGGAATACGAGTGCGCCCAAGCTGTCCCGATGAGGGTGCTTAAACAAATAAAAATACCCACAATGAAATATAAATAAATATAGCGTCTTTAATTTTTACTTTCACTTCCCCTTTGTCTGAAAACAATTATTTCTGCTAAGAAGAGGGGGTGGTAAGTGAAAGTTGTATGATGTTCGCACCACACTAGACCGTTAATGTTAGTACTTGATTTATTTTATTGCTCATTATTTTACTAAATTATTTACTATACTAATGGGTATTTAAATTGATTAACACAATATAATTGAAGGATTAATATGCTATACAAGGGTAAAAATAAAATAAAAATGTTCTGTAAAAATAAAGGGTGCCACCATAACTATATTTATTTTGTAGTAATATGGTAAACAAACCACCAAAAGTAAATCTGGTCTAAGTCGAAAGAATATTTGGATATTGTTTATAAATAAGCTATTTTTAAAGCATTTTAATTGTAATTCAAGTCTTTAGAGAAGTTTACATATTTATTTAAATTAAGTAACATTTAATTCCATTAACTCCAAAAACATTTTTCAATAATAAGTAAACAAGTTTAGAATAAATTATGATTATTTGTCTGTGCCAGTATTATCTTCAAGAATGCCTTCTATAGACTATCCTACTTATAATATTCCATTGTGGAAAGAGAAGTACATTAATTTCCTTGAGTTTATTATATCTTCTTTAACAAACTCTGATTTATAATATATTAATTAATTTATCAACAATGTCTATTTTTCTAAAATGTTTTGGTCATTCTTAAAGATTATTATTTTATTCAAAGTATTTTGTATTTAATTTTTATTGAACTAGTATAAAACTGTATATTTTTATGTATAAATGCTGTTAATTGTGCAAAACCATTACTTGCTTATTTAAAAAAAAATTGAAAATATTGATGGATGAATGCAATTAATCAAAGTGTTATAATGTAATAAAATAGTAATGAGATAATGGAAGTGAACATTTAGAATAAAGGTTGCTAATGGGTACTATATTTACTTTGTAGTAGTATAGTGAACAAGCAACCGAGAAAATATCTTATCTCATGGTCAATGGACTCTATGGATTTAGACTATCCGACATATAGTATTCCATCATGGTAGGAGAAGGACATGAATTGAGTCAAATTGATTATATCTTCCATTATTAACACTGATTTACAAAACATGTATTAAGTATCTCCGTAATCATGTCGGCTTGTTATATTAAATTAATATTCAACTTCTATAAGACTTTTCATAAATTGATTTATATGTTGGTAAAGTTAACATTCAATTTCATATATACTCTGCTACAAGCATTTAATATCTTCTACTTTGTCTTCCTCACAATGCCATTTCTAGCATCGAGGATCCTCTATCCAGCGCAGCCACTCTTCCCGGTCTCTGCTTAACCACTTCATTTGGTTGAAGGATTTACCTCTTCTACCTCTGATCCTCTCCATGAACTCCTGATAGGAGACTCTGGGACGCCCTCGTGGCCTCTTTTCTGTGGGTCGAGCCTCTAATATCTTTATAGGGTCCATGTCCTCGTTCATGTGGCAGACATGTCCAAATCACCTTAATTTCTTGTTCTCCAAGGTGGTTTTGAGTTCAGGCACTTCCAGCTGTTCTCTAATTGTTTCATTTCTAATGCGATCCCTCCTAGTTTTGCCCACTGATCTACGTAGGAATCGCATTTCTGCTGCTGTTATGCGACTATAATGTTTGTCCAACATATCACTTTATCCAACTTTCTCCGCTGTAGGTGTGAATAGGAAGGTATACAGACTTGTAGACGTGCATCTTGGTATTTTTATTCACTTCACAGCAGCTGAGGATACTGCTAGCTATCTGGTGATATACTTGATTCGCCTTAGATATTCTATACAAAATCTCAGCATCTATCTTACCAGCGTTAGTAATTATGGTACTTAAGTATGTGTACTCCTTTACTACCTCAAGAATCTCTCCATTGCAAACCAATTGGACTTCTTCCTCTTCTTCTCTCGCCATAACCATCACTTTACTTTTGGAGGCATTTATTTGCATACCTTTTCTCAGCAGCTCTTCTTCCCATTCTACCAGTGCTTGCTATAGTTTCATCTTGGAATCGGCGATGCACAATGTTGTCCGCATATAAAAAGCTCTGTACGAGGACTGTTCTAAAATTCCAGTTTCCAATTGTGGTCCATGCAGTCCAACGCTTTCAGATTTTATGGATCTCGTCCATAAAGTTTATAAACAGGAGGGGGCTTACACTATCTTCCTGTCTGACTCCTCTCGCAATTGGGAAAGGTTCTGATTCTGTGCCATTTATCCTTACCACTCCAGTGGCTCTCTGGTAGGTTGATTTCATGGCCTCAATCAAATCTCCAGGCACGCCCTTGGCAACCAAAACGTTCCAAATTTCTTTCCTAGGAACTGAGTCAAACGCTGCCCTTAGATCAAGAAATGCCAGGTGCAGGTTTTTGTTTCTGTCCCAGGCCTTTTCAGCGATGGTCCTAAGAACAAAGATATGTTCCTGAGTCTGCCGGCAGGAAACCAGCCTGTTCACCTTCCACCTGTCCCTCTAATAGTAAATTAAATTTTGATTTTTTTTCTGTATAAATCTTGAAACATGTCATCTATAGACTACCCAATTTATAAAACTTCATTGTAGTAAAAGAAGAATATTTATTAACTTTATTTATTGTATCTACTTTTATTAACTCAAATTTATTACTTTCACTTACCTATTATTTATGAAGTATATAGTAAGGAAAAGTGTTAATGAAAAGTGATTGTGAAAAATTTGTAATACTATAACAAAAAACATTAAAATATTGGTGAATTATATAAGCCAAATAATTTATGTATTATTACTATATTATAAAAGGATAAAGAAAGGAAGGAAGATTTCTGTAAGTATCAAGGTTGCCATTGGTGCTATATTTACTTTGTAGTAAAATAGTAAATAAGCAACCAAAAGCAAATCTTCTCTGTGGATGATGGATTATTTTGTTATAGTTTATAGAAAAGGTATTCTTAAAATATTTAAATTGCAATCCAAGCCTTTAAAAAAGTTCACATATTTATTTAAATTAAGTAAAAGTACTTGAATAAATTACTAATCTTAGAATAATTTATTCAAAGTATTTTGTAATAATTTATATTAATCTATAATCTTATATACTTATTTGTATTAAATTAATATTCAACTCGGATCACTAGCAGATCCAGGATTTAATTTTGGGGGGGCTTCAGCTCGAAAGATTTTTTTTCATATACGTATCACAATAATTAATTAGAAAAAAAAGAAAGAAATTAACTACCTCTATGAAATGGTGTTAATGTGGTTCTTGAAGTCCCATTAAATGTAATTACACTAACAACAATACTTTTAGAGATAGTTTTTAATATTTTTTTCTGTAAAACATAGTTATATTTCACCATTTTGGGGAGGGCTTCAGCCCGAAAGCCCCCTCCCGCCTCCCCCGTAGAATCACCTGTGACTCGGAAAGCACTGTAATGTATTACTTTATTTTGTTTATAAATGCCTTTAATTGCTTACTTAAAAAAAAAAGAAGTTTATGAGGGTATAAAGTGAAAGGAAATCCACCAAAAACCTTATGCTTAACCTTCAAGCTGAATTATTAACTTTATTAATTTAATACTAATGTGTATGTTAAAGAATTTATGCAATATAATTGAAGTATTAATATGTTATCTATCTATAAAAATAAAATAAAGGTTTTGTTTGTATATTGTATAGAATCAACCCATTTCATGATATATTTCTGTTTCATACATTAAAGACACCAAATCCACTTTTAAAAAGTTTTTTTTCTGTCTGTATGTCCTCGTTGTCCAACAAAATTTTGCCAGCCATAAACTCAGCAATGGCTGATGGTAGACTTGTGAAATTTTTACATTATATTTGGATTTGTTTGACTTAAAACAGGCTTTGAGTAAAAAGAAAATATTGAGTAGAACCAAAGTTATGAATTCTTGAGTAATTTGTCTAGAGATCCCGGTTCAGAACCCAGCCGGAAAAAATGGAAATCCCGGATTTCCATTTAAACATTAATGCGTTTTAACAGTCAGTAGTTAGGTTTATCCAATTGATCTGCTCGAGATGTCATTCTATCTAGCTCGCCAAGTCAAATAAATATAGTCATATTTTTTTTTTTTTATTAAATATATATAATGGCCGCTTAAAAACAAAGAAAAAAAGTTTCACCCTAGGTGTTACATTTATAGAAAACATAAATACTTCACCCTACTCTACCAGGAAAATCCTCCCACAAGTCACGCTGTTTTGCTTAGCCGCCTTCACCTAGATTACTACCTGTTTCACAGAAATAATACATGGCCAAAATTTCGACTAAAACTGTTCACTCATTAGCTCCACTATCATATTCATTGTCAGTCAAGGAAGTGAAAATTTGTTTCACATATCGATTTTCAGTTTTAAATCAATATTTTACTTAGTTTTTAAACCTTAAATTAAATTGATTAATAAATAACTGTTGTTATTCAAATAATTTATAATAGACATAAACAAAATCTAAATACATAAAAGAATTCATTTTTTTAAAATTGTCTGATTGCAATTTACGAGAATATTTGGAACTTTTGGATTTGAATAGGCTTTGATTATTGATATTGACTTGAATTACTCATTTACTGTTTCGATATAGTTTATGGAAACCGTATTCGGTTGGGTGATTATCACAAACTTGGAATTCGATCCGGCTTCATATATTGAATTAATTGGATAACGATTTGGTACCAACATCCTTGGATTTTGTTTTTATTTTTTCTTTATAGTTAACTTGGAATTTGACCTGGCTTCGTATTTTGATAATGAATTATTGGAATAACATTTGGTACGAATTGCTTTGGGTTTTATCATTTTTTTTCTACAGTTACTTGGTACTTGACCAGGCTTTGTCTTTTGTTATTGAAATATTGCAATAAAGAATAGGTACCAGCCACTTTTTATTAAACCAAATTTTGTGGGTTTTAGAATATTTTCTGCAGACCAAATTCTTTTTTTTTTCTGCAGACAAATTGTGTAGGATTTTTTAAATTTGGTTTTAAAATATTTTCTACAGGTTGATAAAAATGCCTAAAAAAATTTCCAATCTAAACTCAATTTCCAAAACAGCCAAACTTAAATGGAAAGTTAAGTCAAAAGACACCCTCAGGAATAGAGCTGTTCAGATTGAAGCCAAGCCCTTTAACATACCAGATCCAGATTCTGGTGATTTATTAAAAGAACAAGCATTGGCCTCTGAGCGTGAGTATGATGGTTTGAACTCATTATTAAGTATCGAATCGACTCAACATACTACAACCTCTTATTATTACAATTCACTTGGCCCCTCTAGGAGTGCTACTAAATTTAACCCCAATACACCTGGCCCCTCTAGATGCAGTTGTCTACACTTTGCGCATTGTGATCCCTGTACGAGTTCCACAGCCCTTGAATTTGAGAGAGTTGCAAGTTATTTTTATATTTTTTCCCCTCTTTTTTGGTGGCTGTATCAATGGGCATACTAGCCAATTTTTATACCGTTACCGTGACTAACCTTTAACTTATTACTAATTTATCAAGAATAGTTATAAATAAGTATTAAATAACCCATTAGTATCTAAAAATCTAATGCTATGATTTTTTGAGAAAGTTGGTCGGAATTGTGCTTTACTTGAATTATGCTTGGTTGCAACCAACACTGTATTTACTTGGTAGTAATATAGTAAAGACACAACCAATAGTAAATGTTCTCTTGTTATTAAAGGACTATTGGGGTATGGTTTATCATACTTATCATATTTTAATCCATATATTACAGTCTGTATTTATGTTTATATTATTCAAGGTCGAAATTGTGCCTTACTTGAATTATGCTTGGTTGCAACCAACACTGTATTTACTTGGTAGTAATATAGTAAAGATACAACCAATAGTAAATATTCCTTGCTCATAAGGAAAGGACATATAACAAGTTCATAATATCTCCATTAAGTATTTTTCTTAACTGGTTCTGTTATGGATCTGAATTCCTATTTTTGCTATTCTACTTTCATTATACATGGTTGTAACAACCCCTATATTTACTTAGTAGTAATATAGTAGAGATGCAACCAATAGTAAATGTTCTCTTATTATTAAAGGAATATTCGGGTATGGTTTATCATACTTATAATATTCAATGAAGGTAAGGGAAGAACATTGAAGAAGTTCTTTAAATTTTCACGAAGTTGTTTATTCTACTGCAATTTGCATCATGCTGAAATGAATAATTATGCGTCTTAAACAATTCTCTCATTCTCCAGGATGAGTACACATAAGAAATTAGAGTACATTTTATGTATGAAGTTTAAGGTTCTCTCAGATGCTATATTTACTTTGTAGTAGTATAGCAAAGTTTGCAACCGAAAGTAAATCTTCTCTTGGTCAAGGGAATATTAGGATATTGTTGATAGATAAGGTATTCTTAAAGCTTTTAGAGTGCAATTAATGTTTTGAGAGAATTTTAGGTCTAGATCAAAATAAAGATACTACAAGTTTAAATTTCATTTTCACTCTATTAATAAAATTTTCTTATGATGCAAAATTCTAATTTCTTTTTTCTGCCAGTATTATCTTTAAGAATTCCTGCTGTAAACTATCCTACATATGATAATCCATAATGACCGGAGAAGGACATGTATCGACTCTAATTGATAATATCTTCTTTAACTAATTATTGATAATATATTCATAAAATAATTCTATAACCTTATGTAATCATTTGTATTTAATTTAGACTTAGTGTTTTATTCAAAGTTTATTTTAATCCATATATTACAGTCTGTATTTATGTTTATATCGTTACCCGTCGCTAACCTTTAACTCATTACTAATTTATTAAGAGTAGTTATAAGTATTGAATAACCCATTATCATCTAAAAATTCTAATGCTATGATTATTTGAGGAAGGTGGTCGAAATTGTGCCTTACTTGAATTATGCTTGGTTGCAACCAACTCTGTATTTACTTGGTAGTAATATAGTAAAGATACAACCAATAGTAAATATTCCTTGCTCATAAGGAAAGGACATATAACAAGTTCATAATATCTCCATTAAGTATTTTTCTTAACTGGTTCTGTTATGGATCTGAATTCCTATTTTTGCTATTCTACTTTCATTATACATGGTTGTAACAACCCCTATATTTACTTAGTAGTAATATAGTAGAGATGCAACCAATAGTAAATGTTCTCTTATTATTAAAGGAATATTCGGGTATGGTTTATCATACTTATAATATTCAATGAAGGTAAGGGAAGAACATTGAAGAAGTTCTTTAAATTTTCACGAAGTTGTTTATTCTACTGCAATTTGCATCATGCTGAAATGAATAATTATGCGTCTTAAACAATTCTCTCATTCTCCAGGATGAGTACACATAAGAAATTAGAGTACATTTTATGTATGAAGTTTAAGGTTCTCTCAGATGCTATATTTACTTTGTAGTAGTATAGCAAAGTTTGCAACCGAAAGTAAATCTTCTCTTGGTCAAGGGAATATTAGGATATTGTTGATAGATAAGGTATTCTTAAAGCTTTTAGAGTGCAATTAATGTTTTGAGAGAATTTTAGGTCTAGATCAAAATAAAGATACTACAAGTTTAAATTTCATTTTCACTCTATTAATAAAATTTTCTTATGATGCAAAATTCTAATTTCTTTTTTCTGCCAGTATTATCTTTAAGAATTCCTGCTGTAAACTATCCTACATATGATAATCCATAATGACCGGAGAAGGACATGTATCGACTCTAATTGATAATATCTTCTTTAACTAATTATTGATAATATATTCATAAAATAATTCTATAACCTTATGTAATCATTTGTATTTAATTTAGACTTAGTGTTTTATTCAAAGTTTATTTTAATCCATATATTACAGTCTGTATTTATGTTTATATCGTTACCCGTCGCTAACCTTTAACTCATTACTAATTTATTAAGAGTAGTTATAAGTATTGAATAACCCATTATCATCTAAAAATTCTAATGCTATGATTATTTGAGGAAGGTGGTCGAAATTGTGCCTTACTTGAATTATGCTTGGTTGCAACCAACTCTGTATTTACTTGGTAGTAATATAGTAAAGATACAACCAATAGTAAATATTCCTTGCTCATAAGGAAAGGACATATAACAAGTTCATAATATCTCCATTAAGTATTTTTCTTAACTGGTTCTGTTATGGATCTGAATTCCTATTTTTGCTATTCTACTTTCATTATACATGGTTGTAACAACCCCTATATTTACTTAGTAGTAATATAGTAGAGATGCAACCAATAGTAAATGTTCTCTTATTATTAAAGGAATATTCGGGTATGGTTTATCATACTTATAATATTCAATGAAGGTAAGGGAAGAACATTGAAGAAGTTCTTTAAATTTTCACGAAGTTGTTTATTCTACTGCAATTTGCATCATGCTGAAATGAATAATTATGCGTCTTAAACAATTCTCTCATTCTCCAGGATGAGTACACATAAGAAATTAGAGTACATTTTATGTATGAAGTTTAAGGTTCTCTCAGATGCTATATTTACTTTGTAGTAGTATAGCAAAGTTTGCAACCGAAAGTAAATCTTCTCTTGGTCAAGGGAATATTAGGATATTGTTGATAGATAAGGTATTCTTAAAGCTTTTAGAGTGCAATTAATGTTTTGAGAGAATTTTAGGTCTAGATCAAAATAAAGATACTACAAGTTTAAATTTCATTTTCACTCTATTAATAAAATTTTCTTATGATGCAAAATTCTAATTTCTTTTTTCTGCCAGTATTATCTTTAAGAATTCCTGCTGTAAACTATCCTACATATGATAATCCATAATGACCGGAGAAGGACATGTATCGACTCTAATTGATAATATCTTCTTTAACTAATTATTGATAATATATTCATAAAATAATTCTATAACCTTATGTAATCATTTGTATTTAATTTAGACTTAGTGTTTTATTCAAAGTTTATTTTAATCCATATATTACAGTCTGTATTTATGTTTATATCGTTACCCGTCGCTAACCTTTAACTCATTACTAATTTATTAAGAGTAGTTATAAGTATTGAATAACCCATTATCATCTAAAAATTCTAATGCTATGATTATTTGAGGAAGGTGGTCGAAATTGTGCCTTACTTGAATTATGCTTGGTTGCAACCAACTCTGTATTTACTTGGTAGTAATATAGTAAAGATACAACCAATAGTAAATATTCCTTGCTCATAAGGAAAGGACATATAACAAGTTCATAATATCTCCATTAAGTATTTTTCTTAACTGGTTCTGTTATGGATCTGAATTCCTATTTTTGCTATTCTACTTTCATTATACATGGTTGTAACAACCCCTATATTTACTTAGTAGTAATATAGTAGAGATGCAACCAATAGTAAATGTTCTCTTATTATTAAAGGAATATTCGGGTATGGTTTATCATACTTATAATATTCAATGAAGGTAAGGGAAGAACATTGAAGAAGTTCTTTAAATTTTCACGAAGTTGTTTATTCTACTGCAATTTGCATCATGCTGAAATGAATAATTATGCGTCTTAAACAATTCTCTCATTCTCCAGGATGAGTACACATAAGAAATTAGAGTACATTTTATGTATGAAGTTTAAGGTTCTCTCAGATGCTATATTTACTTTGTAGTAGTATAGCAAAGTTTGCAACCGAAAGTAAATCTTCTCTTGGTCAAGGGAATATTAGGATATTGTTGATAGATAAGGTATTCTTAAAGCTTTTAGAGTGCAATTAATGTTTTGAGAGAATTTTAGGTCTAGATCAAAATAAAGATACTACAAGTTTAAATTTCATTTTCACTCTATTAATAAAATTTTCTTATGATGCAAAATTCTAATTTCTTTTTTCTGCCAGTATTATCTTTAAGAATTCCTGCTGTAAACTATCCTACATATGATAATCCATAATGACCGGAGAAGGACATGTATCGACTCTAATTGATAATATCTTCTTTAACTAATTATTGATAATATATTCATAAAATAATTCTATAACCTTATGTAATCATTTGTATTTAATTTAGACTTAGTGTTTTATTCAAAGTTTATTTTAATCCATATATTACAGTCTGTATTTATGTTTATATCGTTACCCGTCGCTAACCTTTAACTCATTACTAATTTATTAAGAGTAGTTATAAGTATTGAATAACCCATTATCATCTAAAAATTCTAATGCTATGATTATTTGAGGAAGGTGGTCGAAATTGTGCCTTACTTGAATTATGCTTGGTTGCAACCAACTCTGTATTTACTTGGTAGTAATATAGTAAAGATACAACCAATAGTAAATATTCCTTGCTCATAAGGAAAGGACATATAACAAGTTCATAATATCTCCATTAAGTATTTTTCTTAACTGGTTCTGTTATGGATCTGAATTCCTATTTTTGCTATTCTACTTTCATTATACATGGTTGTAACAACCCCTATATTTACTTAGTAGTAATATAGTAGAGATGCAACCAATAGTAAATGTTCTCTTATTATTAAAGGAATATTCGGGTATGGTTTATCATACTTATAATATTCAATGAAGGTAAGGGAAGAACATTGAAGAAGTTCTTTAAATTTTCACGAAGTTGTTTATTCTACTGCAATTTGCATCATGCTGAAATGAATAATTATGCGTCTTAAACAATTCTCTCATTCTCCAGGATGAGTACACATAAGAAATTAGAGTACATTTTATGTATGAAGTTTAAGGTTCTCTCAGATGCTATATTTACTTTGTAGTAGTATAGCAAAGTTTGCAACCGAAAGTAAATCTTCTCTTGGTCAAGGGAATATTAGGATATTGTTGATAGATAAGGTATTCTTAAAGCTTTTAGAGTGCAATTAATGTTTTGAGAGAATTTTAGGTCTAGATCAAAATAAAGATACTACAAGTTTAAATTTCATTTTCACTCTATTAATAAAATTTTCTTATGATGCAAAATTCTAATTTCTTTTTTCTGCCAGTATTATCTTTAAGAATTCCTGCTGTAAACTATCCTACATATGATAATCCATAATGACCGGAGAAGGACATGTATCGACTCTAATTGATAATATCTTCTTTAACTAATTATTGATAATATATTCATAAAATAATTCTATAACCTTATGTAATCATTTGTATTTAATTTAGACTTAGTGTTTTATTCAAAGTTTATTTTAATCCATATATTACAGTCTGTATTTATGTTTATATCGTTACCCGTCGCTAACCTTTAACTCATTACTAATTTATTAAGAGTAGTTATAAGTATTGAATAACCCATTATCATCTAAAAATTCTAATGCTATGATTATTTGAGGAAGGTGGTCGAAATTGTGCCTTACTTGAATTATGCTTGGTTGCAACCAACTCTGTATTTACTTGGTAGTAATATAGTAAAGATACAACCAATAGTAAATATTCCTTGCTCATAAGGAAAGGACATATAACAAGTTCATAATATCTCCATTAAGTATTTTTCTTAACTGGTTCTGTTATGGATCTGAATTCCTATTTTTGCTATTCTACTTTCATTATACATGGTTGTAACAACCCCTATATTTACTTAGTAGTAATATAGTAGAGATGCAACCAATAGTAAATGTTCTCTTATTATTAAAGGAATATTCGGGTATGGTTTATCATACTTATAATATTCAATGAAGGTAAGGGAAGAACATTGAAGAAGTTCTTTAAATTTTCACGAAGTTGTTTATTCTACTGCAATTTGCATCATGCTGAAATGAATAATTATGCGTCTTAAACAATTCTCTCATTCTCCAGGATGAGTACACATAAGAAATTAGAGTACATTTTATGTATGAAGTTTAAGGTTCTCTCAGATGCTATATTTACTTTGTAGTAGTATAGCAAAGTTTGCAACCGAAAGTAAATCTTCTCTTGGTCAAGGGAATATTAGGATATTGTTGATAGATAAGGTATTCTTAAAGCTTTTAGAGTGCAATTAATGTTTTGAGAGAATTTTAGGTCTAGATCAAAATAAAGATACTACAAGTTTAAATTTCATTTTCACTCTATTAATAAAATTTTCTTATGATGCAAAATTCTAATTTCTTTTTTCTGCCAGTATTATCTTTAAGAATTCCTGCTGTAAACTATCCTACATATGATAATCCATAATGACCGGAGAAGGACATGTATCGACTCTAATTGATAATATCTTCTTTAACTAATTATTGATAATATATTCATAAAATAATTCTATAACCTTATGTAATCATTTGTATTTAATTTAGACTTAGTGTTTTATTCAAAGTTTATTTTAATCCATATATTACAGTCTGTATTTATGTTTATATCGTTACCCGTCGCTAACCTTTAACTCATTACTAATTTATTAAGAGTAGTTATAAGTATTGAATAACCCATTATCATCTAAAAATTCTAATGCTATGATTATTTGAGGAAGGTGGTCGAAATTGTGCCTTACTTGAATTATGCTTGGTTGCAACCAACTCTGTATTTACTTGGTAGTAATATAGTAAAGATACAACCAATAGTAAATATTCCTTGCTCATAAGGAAAGGACATATAACAAGTTCATAATATCTCCATTAAGTATTTTTCTTAACTGGTTCTGTTATGGATCTGAATTCCTATTTTTGCTATTCTACTTTCATTATACATGGTTGTAACAACCCCTATATTTACTTAGTAGTAATATAGTAGAGATGCAACCAATAGTAAATGTTCTCTTATTATTAAAGGAATATTCGGGTATGGTTTATCATACTTATAATATTCAATGAAGGTAAGGGAAGAACATTGAAGAAGTTCTTTAAATTTTCACGAAGTTGTTTATTCTACTGCAATTTGCATCATGCTGAAATGAATAATTATGCGTCTTAAACAATTCTCTCATTCTCCAGGATGAGTACACATAAGAAATTAGAGTACATTTTATGTATGAAGTTTAAGGTTCTCTCAGATGCTATATTTACTTTGTAGTAGTATAGCAAAGTTTGCAACCGAAAGTAAATCTTCTCTTGGTCAAGGGAATATTAGGATATTGTTGATAGATAAGGTATTCTTAAAGCTTTTAGAGTGCAATTAATGTTTTGAGAGAATTTTAGGTCTAGATCAAAATAAAGATACTACAAGTTTAAATTTCATTTTCACTCTATTAATAAAATTTTCTTATGATGCAAAATTCTAATTTCTTTTTTCTGCCAGTATTATCTTTAAGAATTCCTGCTGTAAACTATCCTACATATGATAATCCATAATGACCGGAGAAGGACATGTATCGACTCTAATTGATAATATCTTCTTTAACTAATTATTGATAATATATTCATAAAATAATTCTATAACCTTATGTAATCATTTGTATTTAATTTAGACTTAGTGTTTTATTCAAAGTTTATTTTAATCCATATATTACAGTCTGTATTTATGTTTATATCGTTACCCGTCGCTAACCTTTAACTCATTACTAATTTATTAAGAGTAGTTATAAGTATTGAATAACCCATTATCATCTAAAAATTCTAATGCTATGATTATTTGAGGAAGGTGGTCGAAATTGTGCCTTACTTGAATTATGCTTGGTTGCAACCAACTCTGTATTTACTTGGTAGTAATATAGTAAAGATACAACCAATAGTAAATATTCCTTGCTCATAAGGAAAGGACATATAACAAGTTCATAATATCTCCATTAAGTATTTTTCTTAACTGGTTCTGTTATGGATCTGAATTCCTATTTTTGCTATTCTACTTTCATTATACATGGTTGTAACAACCCCTATATTTACTTAGTAGTAATATAGTAGAGATGCAACCAATAGTAAATGTTCTCTTATTATTAAAGGAATATTCGGGTATGGTTTATCATACTTATAATATTCAATGAAGGTAAGGGAAGAACATTGAAGAAGTTCTTTAAATTTTCACGAAGTTGTTTATTCTACTGCAATTTGCATCATGCTGAAATGAATAATTATGCGTCTTAAACAATTCTCTCATTCTCCAGGATGAGTACACATAAGAAATTAGAGTACATTTTATGTATGAAGTTTAAGGTTCTCTCAGATGCTATATTTACTTTGTAGTAGTATAGCAAAGTTTGCAACCGAAAGTAAATCTTCTCTTGGTCAAGGGAATATTAGGATATTGTTGATAGATAAGGTATTCTTAAAGCTTTTAGAGTGCAATTAATGTTTTGAGAGAATTTTAGGTCTAGATCAAAATAAAGATACTACAAGTTTAAATTTCATTTTCACTCTATTAATAAAATTTTCTTATGATGCAAAATTCTAATTTCTTTTTTCTGCCAGTATTATCTTTAAGAATTCCTGCTGTAAACTATCCTACATATGATAATCCATAATGACCGGAGAAGGACATGTATCGACTCTAATTGATAATATCTTCTTTAACTAATTATTGATAATATATTCATAAAATAATTCTATAACCTTATGTAATCATTTGTATTTAATTTAGACTTAGTGTTTTATTCAAAGTTTATTTTAATCCATATATTACAGTCTGTATTTATGTTTATATCGTTACCCGTCGCTAACCTTTAACTCATTACTAATTTATTAAGAGTAGTTATAAGTATTGAATAACCCATTATCATCTAAAAATTCTAATGCTATGATTATTTGAGGAAGGTGGTCGAAATTGTGCCTTACTTGAATTATGCTTGGTTGCAACCAACTCTGTATTTACTTGGTAGTAATATAGTAAAGATACAACCAATAGTAAATATTCCTTGCTCATAAGGAAAGGACATATAACAAGTTCATAATATCTCCATTAAGTATTTTTCTTAACTGGTTCTGTTATGGATCTGAATTCCTATTTTTGCTATTCTACTTTCATTATACATGGTTGTAACAACCCCTATATTTACTTAGTAGTAATATAGTAGAGATGCAACCAATAGTAAATGTTCTCTTATTATTAAAGGAATATTCGGGTATGGTTTATCATACTTATAATATTCAATGAAGGTAAGGGAAGAACATTGAAGAAGTTCTTTAAATTTTCACGAAGTTGTTTATTCTACTGCAATTTGCATCATGCTGAAATGAATAATTATGCGTCTTAAACAATTCTCTCATTCTCCAGGATGAGTACACATAAGAAATTAGAGTACATTTTATGTATGAAGTTTAAGGTTCTCTCAGATGCTATATTTACTTTGTAGTAGTATAGCAAAGTTTGCAACCGAAAGTAAATCTTCTCTTGGTCAAGGGAATATTAGGATATTGTTGATAGATAAGGTATTCTTAAAGCTTTTAGAGTGCAATTAATGTTTTGAGAGAATTTTAGGTCTAGATCAAAATAAAGATACTACAAGTTTAAATTTCATTTTCACTCTATTAATAAAATTTTCTTATGATGCAAAATTCTAATTTCTTTTTTCTGCCAGTATTATCTTTAAGAATTCCTGCTGTAAACTATCCTACATATGATAATCCATAATGACCGGAGAAGGACATGTATCGACTCTAATTGATAATATCTTCTTTAACTAATTATTGATAATATATTCATAAAATAATTCTATAACCTTATGTAATCATTTGTATTTAATTTAGACTTAGTGTTTTATTCAAAGTTTATTTTAATCCATATATTACAGTCTGTATTTATGTTTATATCGTTACCCGTCGCTAACATTTCCCTATTATGAAAAATTCTAAATTTTTTTTTCTGCCAGTCTAATCTTTAAGGATTCCTGCTGTAAATTATCCTACATATAATATTCCATCATGGTAGGAGAAGGACATCTATTGACTCTAATTGATAATATCTTCTTTAATTCTAATTATTGATAATATATTCATAAAATAATTCTATAACCTCTTGTGTTAATGTTTGTATTTAATTTAGAGTTAGTGTTTTATTCAAAGTTATTTTAATCCATATCTTATAGTCTGTATTTATGCTTATATTTTTTTCCCCTCTTTTTATGGTGGCTGTATGAATGGGCATACTAGCCAATGTTTATATTGTTATGGTGGCTAACCTTTAACTAATTACTAATTTATCAAGAATAGTTATAAGTATTAAGTAACCCATTATTATCTAAAAATTCCTTTTGTTATTTGCTTTTAGTCCTATTATTAAAGGACTATTTGGATATGGCTTATCATACTTATAATATTCTCTAAATATTATAATATTCTCTAAACGTAAAGGAAGAACATTGAAAAAGTTTTTTAAATCTTCATGAAGTTCTTTATTGTACTGCAATATGCATTATGCCGAAATGACTAATTATGCGTCTTAAACAATTCTCTCATTCTCTAGGATAAGTACACATAAGATATTAGAGTACATTTTATGTATGAAGTTTAAGGTTGTGTCAGTCACTATATTTACTTTGTAGTATTATAGCAAAGTAAGCAACCGAAAGTAAATCTTCTCTTGGTCAAGGGAATATTAGGATATAGTTGACAGATAAGGTATTCTTAAAGCTTTTAGAGTGCAATTAATGTTTTGAGAGAAGTTTAGGTCTAGATTAAAATAAAGAAAATATAAGTTTAAATTTCTTTTTTGTGCCAGTATTATCTTTAAGAATTCCTGCTGTAAACTATCCTACATATGATAATCCATAATGACCGGAGAAGGACATGTATCGACTCTAATTGATAATATCTTCTTTAACTAATTATTGATAATATATTCATAAAATAATTCTATAACCTTATGTAATCATTTGTATTTAATTTAGACTTAGTGTTTTATTCAAAGTTTATTTTAATCCATATATTACAGTCTGTATTTATGTTTATATCGTTACCCGTCGCTAACCTTTAACTCATTACTAATTTATTAAGAGTAGTTATAAGTATTGAATAACCCATTATCATCTAAAAATTCTAATGCTATGATTATTTGAGGAAGGTGGTCGAAATTGTGCCTTACTTGAATTATGCTTGGTTGCAACCAACTCTGTATTTACTTGGTAGTAATATAGTAAAGATACAACCAATAGTAAATATTCCTTGCTCATAAGGAAAGGACATATAACAAGTTCATAATATCTCCATTAAGTATTTTTCTTAACTGGTTCTGTTATGGATCTGAATTCCTATTTTTGCTATTCTACTTTCATTATACATGGTTGTAACAACCCCTATATTTACTTAGTAGTAATATAGTAGAGATGCAACCAATAGTAAATGTTCTCTTATTATTAAAGGAATATTCGGGTATGGTTTATCATACTTATAATATTCAATGAAGGTAAGGGAAGAACATTGAAGAAGTTCTTTAAATTTTCACGAAGTTGTTTATTCTACTGCAATTTGCATCATGCTGAAATGAATAATTATGCGTCTTAAACAATTCTCTCATTCTCCAGGATGAGTACACATAAGAAATTAGAGTACATTTTATGTATGAAGTTTAAGGTTCTCTCAGATGCTATATTTACTTTGTAGTAGTATAGCAAAGTTTGCAACCGAAAGTAAATCTTCTCTTGGTCAAGGGAATATTAGGATATTGTTGATAGATAAGGTATTCTTAAAGCTTTTAGAGTGCAATTAATGTTTTGAGAGAATTTTAGGTCTAGATCAAAATAAAGATACTACAAGTTTAAATTTCATTTTCACTCTATTAATAAAATTTTCTTATGATGCAAAATTCTAATTTCTTTTTTCTGCCAGTATTATCTTTAAGAATTCCTGCTGTAAACTATCCTATATATGATAATCCATAATGACCGGAGAAGGACATGTATCGACTCTAATTGATAATATCTTCTTTAACTAATTATTGATAATATATTCATAAAATAATTCTATAACCTTATGTAATCATTTGTATTTAATTTAGACTTAGTGTTTTATTCAAAGTTTATTTTAATCCATATATTACAGTCTGTATTTATGTTTATATCATTACCCGTCGCTAACATTTCCCTATTATGAAAAATTCTAAATTTTTTTTTCTGCCAGTCTAATCTTTAAGGATTCCTGCTGTAAATTATCCTACATATAATATTCCATCATGGTAGGAGAAGGACATCTATTGACTCTAATTGATAATATCTTCTTTAATTCTAATTATTGATAATATATTCATAAAATAATTCTATAACCTCTTGTGTTAATGTTTGTATTTAATTTAGAGTTAGTGTTTTATTCAAAGTTATTTTAATCCATATCTTATAGTCTGTATTTATGCTTATATTTTTTTCCCCTCTTTTTATGGTGGCTGTATGAATGGGCATACTAGCCAATGTTTATATTGTTATGGTGGCTAACCTTTAACTAATTACTAATTTATCAAGAATAGTTATAAGTATTAAGTAACCCATTATTATCTAAAAATTTCCTTTTTGTTATTTGCTTTTAGTCCTATTATTAAAGGACTATTTGGATATGGCTTATCATACTTATAATATTCTCTAAATATTATAAATATTCTCTAAACGTAAAGGAAGAACATTGAAAAAGTTTTTTTAAATCTTCATGAAGTTCTTTATTGTACTGCAATATGCATTATGCCGAAATGACTAATTATGCGTCTTAAACAATTCTCTCATTCTCTAGGATAAGTACACATAAGATTTTAGAGTACATTTTATGTATGAAGTTTAAGGTTGTGTCAGTCACTATATTTACTTTGTAGTATTATAATAAATAAGCAACCGAAAGTAAATCTTCTCTTGGTCAAAGGAATATTAGGATATAGTTGACAGATAAGGTATTCTTAAAGCTTTTAAAGTGCAATTAATGTTTTGAGAGAAGTTTAGGTCTAGATTAAAATAAAGAAAATATAAGTTTAAATTTCTTTTTTGTGCCAGTATTATCTTTAAGAATTCCTGCTGTAAACTATCCTACATATAATATTCCATCATGACAGGAGAAGGACATGTATCGACTCTAATTGATAATATCTTCTTTAACTAATTATTGATAATATATTCATAAAATAATTCTATAACCTTATGTAATCATTTGTATTTAATTTAGACTTAGTGTTTTATTCAAAGTTTATTTTAATCCATATATTACAGTTTTATTTATGTTTATATCTTTACCGAGTCTAACCTTTAACTCATTACTAATTTATCAAGTCCGTTTACTAGTCCCAACATGCTCAGCCATCTCATCCTCCATGTACGTATTAAGTATTTACAGAAACATGTCTCTAATATGTTTTATTTTTGGATATTTACATATAAGATATTTTTAGTATATTTGAATAACATCAATTGTTAGTGAAGCACATATTTTAATTTATTTTAAGAAAAGTTAAATATTCAATTTTACATTCCCAATCCTAGAGATATATCATTATTATGAACAAATATTTTAAATTAATTATGATTTTTTTTGTCTGTTCTAGTCTCATTTTCAAGAATGCCTGCTATAGACTGTAAGTTTTATAATTTTTCATAAAGGTGAGTGAAACACATTCATTAACTCTAATTTATAATATTTAGAAACATGTCTTGTTTTCTAAATTATTTCTGCCATTCTCCAGGACTTGTTTAATATTTCAAGCTTTGTATATGTTTTTTTTTTTTTTGTTTCATTTACTATTTATATATAAAATGTATGACAAATGAAAGTAAGGTGATGTGACAAATTTCGAATTCAGGTTTTCAACAAAAATACATATTTTGAGGTCCTCTGAGTCTATTTGTTATTTGACCTAGTATCGCTAAATCGTTTATATGTTATTTTGTGAGTACCTTAGCTAAAATTGGTACAAAATTTAAATTATGTTTTTACGGTTATATTATGTTCTGGAATGTTACAGCAACATACATTTTTTTCAGCATTCATTTGGGAAGAACCCATAGTGATTTATCCAAGGAAAAGTTAAACATTCAATTGAATTTTCTCTCTGCTACTAGCATTTTACATGATGAGAAAACATGTTTTTAGTAACATGTCTACTTTTCTAAAACATTTCTATAATTCTTGAGGAGTGGTATTGTATTTCTTGGTTTATGTTGGGTTTGTTTTAATCTCTAGTACTGCCCCTTTATCTGAGCTGAACCTTTGATAACCTCTACCACTACAACTCATGAAGGGTCTTGGGTTCAGTACTATTTAGGGAAAGTACTGTTTCAAGACCAGTGGAGGGGATTGGCCAGGATCATGATCAACCACCAGATTTTCCTCCTTAGTCAATTATTTAATTATATATAGAGCCTTTATAGAGGCTGGGTGTACCCCAGGAGGGTCTCCCTATCCCAGGGTAGCCTCACGGCCAATGAAACAGAATAAATAATTTTTCTGCCATGAGCCGGAATCCGAACCTGATACCTTGAGCATTGGAAGCTTAGTGCAATAGCTAAACCTTTAATGTATTTAATAATTTAATATCAAGTATGTAATAGTGTGTGAAAAAAATATGAATTGAAATTTTAATATATTAATACTAACATTGTGGTAAAGGTTGGACATTTATTAACTCTAATTTATAATACATTTCGCTGGATTTTTTTTTTAGAAAAATCTTCAGTTTTCTAAAATATTTCTGCCATTTTCTAGGACTAGCATTGTATTTCAAGTTTGTGATTTTGCTGTATTTGTTTTGTAGAATGTAGTTAAAATGTAAGCAAGAATAAACCTTCTTTAAGCCCCAATGAACTATTTGGATAACGTTTATAGATTAGGTTTTCTTAATGATTATGAATTGAAATTTTTTGAGAGCATTTGTGATTTATCTAAAGTAAAGATTTTAAATTAGTATAATATTTACATATATAATTCCTCTTTCTTTACTAGTATTTTATTTAAGAATGCCTCCTATAAACAATCCTAATAATATTCCAACTAGCTGAGGATTTGACAATTATTAATTATAGAAATTTTTATTTTAGTCTTCTGATGATATGGTTAGGTTTGCTATTTTAGTTTATATTTATCTATAATTATTTTTTATACGTCTTCACTCATACTAATGCTAGACCTTATTATTTTAATTTATAATAGTTCTAGATTTATGTTATTTTACCTAAAACCATAACAGTGGTATATTTTAATCAGTTTTACATGAATTAGTGATGTATAACTGTGTAAAATACGAAGAAGTTACTTTATGTTTGGTTCGTTTTAATTCTAATTTTAAAATACTTTATTTAATTTTTTTTAAATTATCACGGTTACAACGATCACTAAATTTACTTTATAGTAATTTAGTTGTTATGCAACCAATAGAAAATCTTCTCTCAGTAACAATGGTCTATTTGGATACTGTTTATAGATCTAGTGTTCTATAAATATTAAAAATTTTGAAATGTAATATGTTTATATAGTTTATTCCAACTAGGACAGAAATGGGGGAATAGGAAAAAATTTGGTTGTAATAATGAAGTATTTGGTACAACCCAGCTTTTTTGGGTCGCTGAATCTGAGGTTTGCAAAAAGATATTTTTCCCGAAACCTCTACCTTGTCAAATGTTTTAATCTTTTTTATTTCATTTTTCCATCAGTATCTCGAAAAATGTTGATTTTTTTTTTCAAGATGTTGAGATGACCCTTTGCAAAATTAAAGTAAATGAAATGTTTTTCATTTTATTTCTAAACTTTTTCACTATAACTAACTTTTAAGCCACTATACTGCACATACTAAAGCAGCAAAATTTTCATAATGTAGCATAAACATTATTGATGGCTCTTCACAACTGATTCCTCTCTCTCACTCACTCTCTCTCTCTCTCTCTCTCTCTCTCTCTCTCTCTCTCTCTCTCTCTCTCTCTCTCTCTCTCTCTCTCTCTCTCCCTCTCTCTCTCTCACTATCTCTCTCTCTGTATCTGTGTCTCTGTGTATCTGAGTATCTGTGTCTGTGTGTATCTGTGTCTCTGTCTCTATGTATCTGTATCTGTGTATCTCTGTGCCTGTGTGTCTCTTTGTATCTGTGTATCTCTGTGTCTATGTATTTATATCTGTGTCTGTGTGTATCTGTGTCTCTGTGTATTTATGTATCTGTGTATCTATGTCTATGTATCTATATCTGTGTCTGTCTGTCTCTGTGTATCTCTCTCTGTGTATCTGTTTCTCAGTGTATCTTTGTATCAGTGTTTGTGTGTCTTTGTCTGTGTGTCTCTCTCTCTCTGTATCTGTGTCACTGTGTATATGTGTCTGTGTATCTGTGTCACTGGGTATCTGTGTGTCTGTGTATTGTATCTATGTCTCTGTGTATCCGTGTCTATGTATCTATATCTGTGTCTCCGTGTATCTCTCTCTGGGTCTATGTATATCTGTGTCTCAGTGTATCTGTGTTTGTGTCTCTTTGTCTGTGTGTCTCTCTCTGTATCTGTGTCACTGTGTATATGTGTCTATGTATCTGTGTCACTGTGTATCTATGTCTTTGTGTGTCTGTGTCTCTGTGTATTGTATCTAGGTCTCTGTGTATCTGTGTATATGTATCTATATCTGTGTCTGTGTGTCTACGTGTATCTCTCTCTCTGTGTCTGTGTATCTGTGTATATGTGTCAATGTATCTGTGTCACTGTGTATCTGTGTCTATGTATCTATATCTGTGTCTCCGTGTATCTCTCTCTGTCTCAGTGTATCTGTGTTTGTGTGTCTCTTTGTCTGTGTGTCTCTCTCTGTATCTGTGTCACTGTGTATATGTGTCTGTGTCACTGTGTATCTATGTCTCTGTGTATCGTATCTATGTCTCTATGTATCTGTGTCTATGTATATATATCTGTGTCTGTGTGTCTCCGTGTATCTCTCTCTGTCTGTGTATCTGTGTCTATGTATCTATATCTGTGTCTGTGTCTATGTGTATCTGTGTATCAGTGTATATGTGTGTGTATCTATGTCTCTGTGTATTGTATCTATGTCTCTGTGCATCTGTGTCTATGTATCTATATCAGTGTCTGTGTGTCTCCGTGTATCTCTCTCTCTGTGTCTGTGTTTGTGTGTTATGTATCTGTGTCACTGTGTATCTGTGTCTATGTATCTATATCTGTGTCTCCGTGTATCTCTCTCTGTGTCTCAGTGTATCTGCGTTTGTGTGTCTCTTTGTTTGTGTGTCTCTCTCTGTATCTGTGTCACTGTGTATATGTGTCTGTGTCACTGTGTATCTATGTCTCTGTATGTCTGTGTCTCTGTATATCGTATCTATGTCTCTATGTATCTGTGTCTCTATGTATCTGTGTCTATGTATCTATATCTGTGTCTGTATGTCTCCGTGTATCTCTCTCTCTGTGTCTGTGTATCTGTGTCTGTGTCTATGTGTATCTGTGTATCAGTGTATATGTGTGTGTATCTGTGTCACTGTGTATCTATGTCTCTGTGTATTGTATCTATGTCTCTGTGTATCTGTGTCTATGTATCTATATCAGTGTCTGTGTGTCTCCGTGTATCTCTCTCTCTCTGTCTGTGTATCTGTGTTTGTGTGTCTATGTATTTATGTATCTGTGTCTATGTATCTATGTCTGTGTGTCTCTGTGTCTATGTGTATCTGTGTTTGTGTGTCTCTGTGTCTCTTTGTCTGTGTGTCTCTCTGTGTATCTGTGTCACTGTGTATGTATGTCACTGTGTATCTATGTCTCTGTGTGTCTGTGTCTCTGTGTATCTGTGTCTGTAGAATTCATTCATTCATTATTCATAAGAAAAAAAAATAGAGACATAATAAAAGTAAAAATAGAAATGTTTATTTTAAGATTATATTTAGTGACTTAATCGAGGACAAAAAAAAAATACAATAGTTGCCGTAATATAAATGAAAAAAAAAGTGTCAACATTTTGACTTAAAAAACGAAGAAGGTTCCAGACAAAATATCTGTTGAACATTAGTATTCACCAACCCAGAAAACTGGGGTGTACCAAAATTGATGACTACAAAAAAACTTTCACCTATTTTTCCTATAATGTCCAGATATAGGATTAAAGATTATTAAAGTTAAAGGCTTTAATATTTATTCAGAAAGGATTATTTTTTCATAATATTTTCCATACAATAAAATGTTTTAAATGTTGTTTAGAATTTTTTTTTATGCCTATCATTTATAAGAATGCCTTCTATAGACAATCCTACATATGATATTCCAACATGCTGAGAGAAGGACATTTAGTTATTTTAATTTTAAATATGTTTATTTTATATTTATGATTTTTATAAAATTTATTATTTCTAAGTGCTGCAGTTGTATTTTGTAGTTGTTATCTTTATATACTGAGATCCATGACCTTTACATAATTATTAAATCAATATCAATAACTACAAAAATATATGTAAGGAGGAAATTGTAATCAATCGATTATTCCCCACCTGCCTGTTTCTTTATTTATTTTGCTTTGTGTTCATTGAATAGGAAAAGCAAAGGCCAGTGAATAATAATTTATCCATGAGTGCTAGTACTAAACCGCCATATATTTTTTTTCAATGGTTATGGAAGGTGAAAAATGGTGAATTTCCTGTCGATCTACTACTGCGAGAAACACTAATTTGACTATGTAGTAATATAGTTCCTAAGTAGCCGAGAGTTTTAACCGCTTAAAAATTTAGATAAATCCAACTTGAAGGTGTTTGGATCCATTGGTTAAAAGAACAAGCTGATAAGAAACCAAAAATGAATATATTTTCATATATTTCCTTGGAAACTTCATTAAATATTGCATGTATTTTTTTTATTAAAACTATTTTTTGTAATATATTTGATATTAAAAATAAGGTTTGGTTCATTTTTGGCTTGCCTCTGATAAACCCAGTCACTTATGCTTTACTTCCAATTCTGTATGAATTATGTAAAGCTACTTGATTAGAAAATATAATGAAAATAGTAAGCGAGCATTATTTTTAGCAAAAAATCAATAACGAAGCCTAAGGCAAGTAACAATTTCATATGTTTTATAGTCAAACAAATATGTTTTATGTCAAAGTAGTTTTTTGTTTTTTTATCCGATCCTATTTGGCATACATTTTCTAAAGTTTATTTTCTATACTTGTACGAGTATGTCAGAACATGGTAGCACAAGAACAAAACCCTGTGATTGCTTAGTGTTTACGGGTAACCGGATGTGATTTCATTTCTAAAGTCAAATGCAATCACAAATTTACCTCAAAATAGAAATATGATAGTAAATAAACATCACAGATATGTTTTCTGTTTTTTCCTCTCCATGAGCAGTTAATCTTAAATTAAAATTTATTTAAAATAAAAATAATAATTGTTGATGGAGAAAAAAGTGATGAAGAAATTCATGGTGGTCAAAAATCCAGGTTCTGTATTAATGAACAGAAATTTTGGATTGT
The DNA here is from genome assembly GCA_928085145.1 of Nezara viridula. Lineage (NCBI taxonomy): Eukaryota > Metazoa > Arthropoda > Insecta > Hemiptera > Pentatomidae > Nezara > Nezara viridula. The sequence goes on from OV725078.1 coordinate 134,858,900, forward strand.
AATGAATATAGAGTACTAAACTGAAAAAAATAAAATAGAAACACTATCATTAGGTTACAATTAGATGATTCCTAAGTCTTGAGCCATTTAAAAGCAGTAACAAATTATTAATTATCATGATTGACCAGGCTTTATTGTTTACCTTTTAAATAAAACATTACATGGGGCCGTGGTGGCCGAGTGTTATTGCGTGTTGTATATACCTGATAAACCGAAGATTACAAGTTTAATTCCCGGTGCTGGGAAGACTGTTAACTCTGACCTCAATCCTCAGCTCTCTCCCCTGGCCCTCAAAAACTGTATACCCCAAAAGGCGAGGAAGGGGAGAAAGGAGATGCACCATTGAGCTTGTGGGAGATAGGCACCCCTGACAACGTAATACATTTTATTTCGAGCTTATGCAACTGGTAAATTTTCAATTCATTTACAATAATAAATAAATAATAGTAAAAAAAAGTAAGTTAACTTTTTTAGAATATTAGACATATTTAAGCTATTATTGTTGGTTTAAGTAAACCTCATCAAAAAGAGGTTGATGGTCTTTGCAATTTCTCAGAAGTTGATAAATCTCAATGACTTTTAATACTGAAGAATTTGGACATTTTTGACCAACATTGAAGTTCTGTGTCTTTTAAAGCAAACTAGTAAAAATGTGTCCAATTTTATTAATTATAATGATTGTAAACTTATAATATAACAAATTACAATATTGGGGACAGATTAACTTACAAATATCTAATAAAAATAAAAAGAATATAAATAAAAACTTACCCTCCGGTATTGGTGTCGTGCTTGGCTCCGTTCACGTACCTATAAAAATAGATTAATAAAAGTTAATAAGTTTATGATGGTTATTTTACTAATTTATCTTTATGTTCCAATAATACGACAATTCATTTTTAACATGTTAAATCACAAAACTAGTACTATGAGGTAAATGTTAAATCCAAAATAAACTGATTTCTTTGTCCAAATATAGTTAAAACACTGGCTATTAATTTGACTATGGTTTACAGTTTTAATGATAGTAACAGTAATAAAACAACAGTAGTTTCTAGTAGGTTATTTGAGGGTTTACCACTGGTTATAATTAATGATGAAATAACAAAAGTAAATAAATATAATTATATAACAATCAATAATCAAAATCATTAATATATACTTGTGTAATACGTATAAAAAAAGTTCGCTGGTGGCTGACAGAATTTATATGTGTAATTTGTGTAGGAATGTTAGAAAAATATAGTGAGGTTGGAAGACCCCCTTTAGGTTAGGTTATGCTCTGGCAAGTATGTGCAGTCAGTAAAAACATTACAAGTGGTTAAAGATCTTCAACCCAAGTCCAACTGTTAAAAGGAATTATAAATTATAATATATCTACTACTCTGTAAGAGTACACAAAATTATATAGTAAGATGTAAAATCAGATAAATGGTCTTTTTAAGGAGTTAGAAATAAAGAAATCTATTTTTTTATCCAAATCTGGAACTATGAAGGGGTAAAGGAGCAGAATTTAAAGAGCAGCAAATTTCGAGAATTTTTTTTTCTTAAATAAAAAATATTTCTTTCTATTTTTTGGTATTTTTGACATTTAATGTCTTATTTAAATGAAACTGATTTAATCGGTTAATGAAACAAGGTATGTGTGTATGCATATGCATTAATTTACTGAGTTGTTTTATTTTTTTGTTCAATTAAACAAATACAAATATATTGATTTAAGTTTTAATGGCTTAAAAATAAAATTATCAGACTAGTGGTGTTAACAAAATTCTTGGTTTCTCAGTATAAAAAAAATAAGTAATATTTAATTTCTGTTTCTCATCTATCTAATTCAATGTAGATAGTATGGTAAATTTTACCACATGTAAATTGTACAGAATCAACTAATAGCAACACACATAAGGATGGTGATTTAACCGATTAAGTATGCCATCCAACCAAAGATGAATATATATAATTGTAAATTTAAAAATAGTCATAAGTTATATGAATATTAATAGATTTAGGATTCTATATTCTTATGTATCTGTTGTTTTATACACACACACACGCACGTATGTTGATACACATCTATAACTCATCCACGATTAGTTGGCAGTCCAAAGGTTAACTCAGCAGAAACTTAATTTTTTTTTTCCTCCACCTCTTTTATAATTTACTAAATATTTACAAATATATAAAAATTACACAATAATGAATGTCAAACATGAAGTTTTACCATCCACATGATCGAAGGTTTGCTATTCTATGATTCTGAACTGCAATTTATAAATGATGAAATACTGCAAAACTGTCATCCTCGGAATACTTGGAACGCCTTATAGAAACCCTACTTGATTTAAACTAAGCATAAACAAATAAATTATTTCTAAATAAATTGTTTATCTTAATAAACTAGGAATTTCATTAAAATTATCTTACTGATAGCTAATAAAATCTCATAAATTTCTCAATGAAAGTAATATGTTAAAATATGCTGTAAGCTTCAACATTTTTATTGCCTCCTTATCTTAGTTCAAATGGGTGAAAATTTTATATATTTACTTGTTTTATTGGATACCTGATGCATTCATATGTTATAATGACATGGCTATTGAAGTGACTAATTCAATTTGAATTCCATCACTTACCTCATTATCTTACATTTTAGATTGGTGGTATCAAACCATTTTATAATGCATGCAACAAATGTTCCCCATGACATGACATGTCCCATCTGTATTCATCTCCCCTTTAGCTTGCCAACTTTACAATAATTATTTCCACATAGTATATAAAGGGTGTATCACTAGCAGATGAATTATCATGACAATATTCAAGTGGTCTGAGTGATCAACTTAAGTGCCCAAAGAAGTTGTAACTATCATTAATCAAAATATTTTTTGTTGGTAGAAAATGGGCATACTTATTGATTTCTGTTTGGGTAATGACATGCTTGAGGGCAACTCTTTCTTTCCCCACAAAAGGATACACAAAATAACCTTCTCGAGCCTGGAAAGAAACAGTATTATCGACTATTTCGCATATGATCGTGGCATAAGACAGTATTGTGCAGACATTAAAGTGATAAGAGGTGCAGAAATCATCTGTTACTAATAGCTGATACTAAAATTCTGCAGATGAAATTCTGGAGAGTGCCGTTTCAAGACATGTATCTTGGAAGTGGCAAGAGAAGTTTGTGGTATGCGTAAAATATCAAGCAAACAGAAGCGCACCGAATGGTGGAATGAAGAGGTGCGCGACGTCGTCCAGTTAAAGAAGAAGACATGGAAAGACTACTTTCAAGACAGAATGGAAGAAAAACGGGACCAATACCATCTGCCCAGAAATCGATGCAAAGGAGTGATCCTTCAAGCAAAAAGAGCTACATGGGAGAAGTTTGGAAAAAGCCTTGATGAAGACCATGTTAAAGACTCAAACGGCAAGATGATAACAGAAGAGGTAAAAATTCTTGAGCGATGGAAGGAATTTTATCCAGGACACTTCTCTAAAGGGCCTAATGACTCAGGAAAAGATGCTGCAGAAAATTATAGTCTGGAAAATTCTGATGCTATTGAGGAAGAAGATGTAAAGTATGCCATCAAAAAAATTAAAATAGGTAAAGCAGCAGGAAGGGACGGTATAACTCCAGAATTATTGAGATTTGGAGGTCAACAGCTTATTAAATTTCTCCAGCAACTCCTCCACATGTATGGGACACGGATATCATTCCAAGAGATTGGGAGTTCAGTATCATTGTTTCTATAAGCAAGAAAGGTAGCTCCACTGACTGAAAATTACAGGCCAATAAGTTTACTTTCAGTGACTTACAAACTATACACCTCAATCCTAGAAAGGAGACTAAGGGCCGCAGTCGAGAACAAAATAGAAGAAGAACAAGTAGGCTTTTGTCCAGGGAGACAGACTCAAGATCACATCTTCATACTGAGAAGCATCGCTGAGAAAGCTTGGGACAGAGATAAAAACATATATATGGCATTCTTAGATCTCAAAGCAGCGTTGGACTCCATCCCAAGAAAAGAAATATGGGATGCTTTGAAATCAAAAAATGTTCCAGGAAATCTTATCACAGCTATCACATTGGTTTATCAGGAAGCGAAAGGAGTTGTGAGGATCAACGGAAGAGAGTCCAAGCCTTTTCCCATAGAGAGAGGTGTGAGACAGGGAGACAGCCTCAGTCTCCTCTTATTCATCATATTTCATAGTTGTACTGCTAGAACGGTCATCGGTAAATGGAACATGAGGAATATTATGGTTCAAAGCTTATTGTATGCTGATGACATACATACAGACAGACACTGAGAGCAGATATGAAAGACAAACTGCAACAAGCCCTTGTGGAATGGCAGGACGAGCTCCTCCGCAAAGGAATGGCTTTAACACCTCTAAGAGCAAGATCTTACTTCTTTCAAGAGAGGAATAAGAAGATATCCAGCTGATATGGAATAGTGAGGTACTTGAGGTTCTGCAGGAATTTATCTATTTGGGGACAGTTATAAGTAATACGGGGAAGATTGAAGTAGCAAACCAGAAGTAGCAAACAGGATTTGCAAAGCCACTCAGATTTATTATCCTATCTGTAATACCATAGTGAGACACAGAGACGTTAGTAATGAAACAAAAAGGTATATATTCAAGCCTGTATACATACCAACCCTGACTTATGGAAGTGAAAGTTGGGTTATGCTGGACAAGCAGGCCAGCTGGGTAACGAGTGCTGAGATGAAGTTCCTGCAAAGGGTCATTGGTAAGGGCAGAAGGGACCGTTTCAGGAATGAACAGATACGGGAGGAGCTGGAGGTGGTAGAGCTTAAGACAATGTTTGAAAATCAACAAATGAAGTGGTTTGGCCACGTTTGTCGGATGGATGATGAAAGAGAACCTTAGAAAGTAATGGAAGCTCGACCAACTGGGAGGAGACCGTGAGGCTGACCCAGAATTTCCTACCAGGAGTACATGCAGCGGATTGGAGGGAAGAGAGGGAAAATTCTCCAAGAGATGAGGCAGCTTGGCCTGGACTGATGCTCCTTGACACTAGGAATGGCATTAGAGTTAGACAAAGAATAAGAAGGTAATTTTTTTAATTTGGGTGTTTCAGTTCAAGGAAATTATCTAATTTTTCATTACTCAGTATGATTTTCAGCATTCATGTAAATTCTGCTATAACTTTTCTTAATTATTTAATGTTGTTATCAGAAACTTACATTTAGTCAGTCACCAGTGGTAGATTTATGTTCGGTATTTACAATTTTTTACAGGTTTCCATATATATAGGTCAGTTTCATTATTACAGCATTTGGTGATGGTGATATATTTGCAATTGGAAGCAATAAAAGGTATATTGGTACATTCATAATACAGCCAATGCAATTTAGGAGCAAGCTGTGAGCGGTATGAATAAACATTAGTAAAGGTAGGCAAAATACATTAAATCATTATTATCTTATATAAATTGTGTTCATTTTGATTATAAAACAAAGAAGTACATATGCCATAAAATTAGTCGAAGCCAATCATCTTTTTTATCAAAAAATAAATGCAAAATATTGTTTTCAATATTTGTTGTCTTAATTATTATTCACTTATAGTATTTCATTCTCAAAGATGTCTTAAGAAGTAATGAATTTTATATTATACATAAGATAATATATTTTCATACAATATATAGGTATTTAATGATCTCAGGCAAATACTTATTAATATTGTAATATCGTACTGTAGATTATATTTGTTTTGCTTATAAAACAGTAAAGTATTTCTGTCATAATACTAGTGAATACCAACCATTATTTTATTTAAAAAATAAATGC
>OV725078.1:134867212-134869712 GCA_928085145.1 Nezara viridula
TGGTTGATTAAGTAAGTTTTTAATGTTTTATATTTGTTTAAAAAAGTTAGATATTATGTTTAGTTTCAGCTACTCTAAGGTTGACCGTTAGCTCATTTTACTGTATGTAAATTGTAGCATCGCATCAACCAAAAGCAAACCTTCTATTTCTGAGGTGGTTTAACAAATTATGGTTACCACTCTTTATATATATATATATATATATATATATATATATATATATTTAGGATTTAATTTGGTGTATTATGAATTATTTATATTTCATTAAGCAAGTTAGGGTATCCATTTTGCATTTTCAGTATTTATTAGTTGATAGTTACCTTATATTGCAAAATTGTGGTAGCTGGTCAACCGATGGCAAATCTTCTATCAGGAAGGTGGTTTATCAGAGAATTCAGTATACTTTAAGAATGTATTTTTTGGTTGATTAAGTAGGTTTTTAATGTTTTATATTTGTTTAAAAAAGTTACATATTTTCTGGAGTTTCAGCTACTCTAAGGTTGACCGTTAGCTCATTTTACTGTATGTAAATTGTAGCATCGCATCAACCAAAAGCAAACCTTCTATTTCTGAGTTGGTTTAACAAATTATGGTTACCACTCTTTAAATGGACGGACATTGATATATACATGTTTATACACTAATTCTCTATGCAGCATGCTATGAGCAATATGCATAGGGTAGTTATAATATAATGATATCCTTAATAATTATTAATATAGTATTATTTAGGAGTGGATTATTATTATGATATTGATAACTAATTAAATTATTATTCAAATAGCTTATATTACTATTATTCAAATAGTAATATAAGTTTGTGAGTTTTGTATATTTTGACGTTAAACAGTAAAATAAATGTAAGTCATGTTATAATTTATATTTTACCGAAAGCAGTTAATATTATACACTATTTATTCTTACTCATGGTTTTTAGATTGTTAAAATGTTTTTTTCTGGAGTTTACAATTGGTATTTTCAGTATTTTAAGGTTGACAGTTCTTTGTGGTTATCCGAATATTTCAAGGTTGTCAGAAAGCTCATTTTACAGTTGTAAATTGTAGTACATAAACAACCGATATCAAACCTTCTATCAGGGAGATGGTTTAACAGAGTACGTTTGCCATCTTTTTTTATAGACGAACATACATAATTAGATAAGTATGGACGGTATATGGAATATGCAGTGGTGATTATGGATACTATTTATTAAAAAAAAAGAAAGTAAAAACAAATAAATTTTTATTATTACATTAGTTTTTAGGTCTCAATATGGGTTATTAGGAATTATTTAAATGATTTAAATTTGCCTTAAATTGTTAGAGCTTTTTTGGTGTTCGGAGTACTTCAAGGTTGACAGAAAGCTTATTTTACATTGTGTAAATTGTAGTGCTAAATCAACCAATAACAAACCTTCTATCAGACATGTGGTTTGTCTATTCACGTTTGCAACCGTGTCTTAATAGACGAACATATATGTTTTATATACTAATATATACACACACATATATATATATATATATATATATATATATATATATATATAAAAATATAATATAATTCAACAAGAAGTTTCACTTAGAACTCCTTCAGTTCTAAGTGAAACTCCTTCCTTAACACACCTCTTTTAAGAAGACATGCAAAGTCGGGTCATAACTTTTGCTTTTTATAGATAGTATTGCCACTATTTAGTCTATTTATGACCCCGCCACCCCAGGTCATCTCTTTCCTTATTTATTAATATAGTATTTTTAGGATTTAATTTGGTGTATTATGAATTATTTATATTTCATTTAGCAAGTTAGGGTATCCATTTTGCATTTTCAGTATTTATTAGTTGATAGTTACCTTATATTGCAAAATTGTGGTAGCTGGTCAACCGATGGCAAATCTTCTATCAGGAAGGTGGTTTATCAGAGAATTCAGTATACTTTAAGAATGTATTTTTTGGTTGATTAAGTAGGTTTTTAATGTTTTATATTTGTTTAAAAAAGTTACATATTTTCTGGAGTTTCAGCTACTCTAAGGTTGACCGTTAGCTCATTTTACTGTATGTAAATTGTAGCATCGCATCAACCAAAAGCAAACCTTCTATTTCTGAGTTGGTTTAACAAATTATGGTTACCACTCTTTAAATGGACGGACATTGATATATACATGTTTATACACTAATTCTCTATGCAGCATGCTATGAGCAATATGCATAGGGTAGTTATAATATAATGATATCCTTAATAATTATTAATATAGTATTATTTAGGAGTGGATTATTATTATGATATTGATAACTAATTAAATTATTATTCAAATAGCTTATATTACTATTATTCAAATAGTAATATAAGTTTGTGAGTTTTGTATATTTTGACGTTAAACAGTAAAATAAATGTAAGTCATGTTATAATTTATATTTTACCGAAAGCAGTTAATATTATACACTATTTATTCTTACTCATGGTTTTTAGATTGTTAAAATGTTTTTTTCTGGAGTTTACAATTG
>OV725078.1:134879712-134894712 GCA_928085145.1 Nezara viridula
ATATATATATATATATATATATAATATATATATATAATATAATATAATTCAACAAGGAGTTTCACTTAGAACTCCTTCAGTTCTAAGTGAAACCCCTTCCTTAACACACCTCTTTTAAGAAGACATGCAAAGTCGGGTCATAACTTTTGCTTTTTATAAATAGTTTTGCCAATATTTAGTCTATTTATGACCCCGCCACCCCAGGTCATCTCTTTCCTTATTTGTTAATATAGTATTTTTAGGATTTAATTTGGTGTATTATGAATTTTTTATATTTCACTAAGCAAGTTAGGGTATCCAATTTGCATTTTCAGTATTTATTAGTTGATAGTAACCTTATATCCCAAAATTGTGGTACCTGGTCAACCGATGGCAAATCTTCTAACAGGAAGGTGGTTTATCGGAGCAGGTTTGCAATCTTTATTTACAAAAGAACATATGTAATTAGATAATTGATAGTTGTCAATGCAAGATACTGTGTGCAATATAAATATTATACACCAAAAAATAGTATTAGAAAAAAAATAATAGTGAATTCAGTATTCTTTAAGATTGTACTTTTTGGTTGATTAAGTAGATTTTTAATGTTTTATATTTGTTTAAAAAAGTTAGATATTATGTGTAGTTTCAGCTACTCTAAGGTTGACCGTTAGCTCATTTTACTGTATGTAAATTGTAGCATCGCATCAACCAAAAGCAAACCTTCTATTTCTGAGGTGGTTTAACAAATTATGGTTACCACTCTTTAAATGGACGGACATTGATATATACATGTTTATACACTAATTCTCTATGCAGCATGCTATGAGCAATATGCATAGGGTAGTTATAATATAATGATATCCTTAATAATTATTAATATAGTATTATTTAGGAGTGGATTATTATTATGATATTGATTACTAATTAAATTATTATTCTAATAGCTTATATTACTATTATTCAAATAGTAATATAAGTTTGTGAGTTTTGTATATTTTGACGTTAAACAGTAAAATAGATGAAAGTCATATTATTATTTATATTTTACCGAAAGCAGTTAATATTATACACTATTTATTCTTACTCATGGTTTTTAGATTGTTAAAATGTTTTTTTCTGGAGTTTACAATTGGTATTTTCAGTATTTTAAGGTTGACAGTTCTTTGTGGTTATCCGAATATTTCAAGGTTGTCAGAAAGCTCATTTTACAGTTGTAAATTGTAGTACATAAACAACCGATAGCAAACCTTCTATCAGGGAGATGGTTTAACAGAGTACGTTTGCCATCTTTTTTTATAGACGAACATACATTATTAGATAAGTATGGACGGTATATGGAATATGCAGTGGTGATTATGGATACTGTTTATTAAAAGAAAGGAAAGTATAAACAAATAAATTTTTATTATTATATTAGTTTTTAGGTCTGAATATGGGTTATTAGGAATTATTTAAATGATTTACATTTGCCTTAAATTGTTAGAGCTTTTTTGGTGTTCGGAGTACTTCAAGGTTGACAGAAAGCTTATTTTACATTGTGTAAATTGTAGTGCTAAATCAACCAATAACAAACCTTCTATCAGACATGTGGTTTATCTATTCACGTTTGCAACCGTGTCTTAATAGACGAACATATATGTTTTATATACTAATATATACATATATATATATATATAAATATATATATATATATATATATATATATATATATATATATATATATATATATATATATATATATAGATAGATAGATAGAAAAAAAAACTTTATTCTGGGACTAAGTCCCTTCAGAATAACAATAATGTACAAAATAATAGAATATTACTGGCCTGAACGTTGAAACAATAAATGAAATTGATAAAATAAAATAAAAAGTAAAGAAAACCTTAGGTGCACAAGCTATATACAATACAGATACTACTATGTACAGAGCATTTAAAATTATGAATAAAACAATTAAAACTATGAACGAATCATTTGAACTATGAACAAAATTATATTTCAGGGTTGAACAACATATATATATACAATATATATATGAAAATAAACAGTTACTTATAATTGAATAAAAAAAAAAAATACAAAAAAATGTGTGTGTTGAAATTCCTACGTCGATAGTAGGAAATGCATGTACTATCTCTTACCAAGTGTAATGATTATATGATTGCTACACAATACATATATAATATTAATCGTTAGCTGGTATCTGACTGTTTTTGGAACAGGAATTGGAATAGGAGGTTTTTGAATGTGTACAGGGAAGGGGAATGTCGAATTTTGATCGGGAGGGAATTCCACAAGTTGACAGAGCGGGCTATAAAGGAATTTTGGAATGAGGCAGATCTATGAGAAGGGATGTATAGGTCAGAGGGTCGGGATCTTGTAGTGAGTGAATGGATTGAGGACTTAAATTGGAGAAGGTTGTAGGCATAAGAAGGACGATGATCGGTAATGATTTGATAAAGGAAAGTGCCAAGGAAATATTGTCTTCTTAAGGAGGGGAAGAGCCACCCTAACTCAGTGTAGTGGTGGGAGACACGGGAGCGTCTCGGGGTTCCGATTACAAATCTTACGAAGCAATTCATAAGTCTTTTGAGTCTATCACGCAGTTCCACCGAGAGGCCATCGTACACCACACAGCTGTAGTCAAAGTGGGGAAAGATGAGAGAGGAAACTAGGAGTCTACGGGTATTTTGGGGTAGAAGATGGCGGAAGTGATGGAATAGTTTGAGGGTAGAAATTGTACGGCGGGATATATGAGAGATATGGTGATTCCAGGAAAGGGTTTGATCTATGAGAAAGCCTAAATTTTTAACAAAGGGATAGAAGGTGATGGGGTGGTTGTTTAGATAGAGTGAGGGAAAGTTGGTGTGGGATCTAAGAAGGGGCTTGGAACCAATGAGAATGGCCTGAGTTTTGGCCGCATTTAGCCTTAATCCATTTAAGTTGGCCCAGGCATTAATTCGATCTAAATCTTCTTGAATTTTGGCAAATGCCACCAATAACTCAGCGGGAGAAAAGGATAAATAGATTTGAGAATCGTCGGCATAAAGGTGGTGGGAACAATGGATAATTGTATCATTTAGGTCATTAATATAAGAACTGAAAAGAAGAGGAGACATGCTTGAACCCTGTGCAACTCCTGAGGATAAAGGAAGGTAGGCAGATAGAGGTTGATTAGGTATGGAAACTGCTTGGGTTCGTTGTGAGAGGAAAGACTGGAACCAAGAGATGGAACTCTTGGAGAAGGATAATGATTTTAGTTTGTTGAAAAGGATGGAATGGATAATGGAATCGAAAGCTTTAGAGAAATCAAGAAGTATAAGAATGGTTAATTTTTTGTCATCTATTGCAGTCTGGATATCACTAGTAATTTTAATCAGAGCAGATTGTGTAGAGTAGCCAGGACGGAAGCCAGATTGGAGAGGATCGAGTTGGTTGGATTGTTCAAGGAAGTTGGAAACTTGGGATTGCACTAACTTTTCTAGGGGTTTAGAAAGATTGGAAAGGATTGATATTGGGCGGAAATCTTCGGGAGAGGATGGATTAGGCTTTTTGTTTAAAGGAAGGACAATGGCTTTTTTCCAAGAGGTCGGGAATATTGAATTCTGCAGGGAGAAATTGTAGATGAAAAGGAGTGCTGGGAGGATTTCAGGGAGACATAATTTTATTAGTTTGATAGGAATGCCATCTGGGCCTACGGAATTGGAACGGGATTTCATTATAACGGTAATAAGGTCTGTGGGAGAAATGTCGGAAAAATAAAAATTATTGTCGTTAAAAGGTACCTCTGGAGAAAAGCCGGAAGGGGATGGTAACGAAGAGGTGGAAACCGATATAAAGTGGGAGTTTAGGTCATCAGGTGATATTGGGAAAACTGAGGAAGGGGATCTAGAAGGTTCACAGAGGGAAAGCTTACGAAGTAGAAGCCATTTTGATTTGATATCAGGAGCTGAGGAAAGGGCTTCGTGAAAGTAGTTCGCTTTCGCTTGTCGGATCCTTGTCTGTGTCGTGTTGCGAAGCATTCTGAATATTTGATAATCATCTGCAAGCCTAGTCCGTCTGAAGCGTCTGCGTGCAGCGTCGCGTCTCTTCTGCAGATCCTTAATTTCCTGACACATCCAAGGAGCAGGACGATGACGGAAAGTGGAGGTTTTGAGAGGAGCGTGGGTATTGAGTATATTGAGAAGATTGGTGGTGAGAATATCAACCATGGTGTCGACAGAGGAGCAATGATATATTCCATTTAAATCCAATGTTACTAGATCAGGTAATATTTTTTCTCGAGTAAGGGTATCCAGTTGGCGGAAAGTGATAGTTCAAGGATGGATTGGAGGAGTGCGGATATTATACGTTATTTGTATCAGATCATGAGATGAAAGAAAGGATACTGGCACTTGAGAGGCGGAGAGGAGGTTTTGTGCTGAGTCGATGATGTAGAAGTCTAGCCAAGTGTCAGATCTGGTGGTGTGGTGGGTGGAGGAAAAAGGAACGATGAATAGGTGAAGTGAGAAAAACAGATTTTCTAAATAGGATTTGTCATTGGATTTTGAGAGGAAATTGGTATTGAGGTCACCGGAGATAATTATTCTGGGATAGAGGGGAACGAAGTTGAATAGAGTTGATTCGAAGGACGGGTCAAATGGCACGAGAGGAGGGCGATATACCACGGCGTAAAGGATAGGAGAAATATTACTGAGAATTTCTACTAAGAGATATTCTACATGAGGATGATCGGATATCTCCGTACACACAGTCTGGCCTGAGACGCCCTGGTGTGTACATCGGTGTAATTCGTTCATATAATCTCTCAGTTTACTTCAATTATATTTCAGTGCAGTTAAGTTCAGTTTTTTTTTTCTTTTCTCTTTTTTAAAAAACCACTATAGTTAATCACGCTATTAAGTGTCGGATCTTCACACCAATCGGAGTAAAGAAAGCACAGCGAGATTGATAGAGTTCTGGGAGCAACGAGCTGGCAGGCGTCTACTAATCCTAACAGCATTAGACCAGCATTAGACGTTGTTTACTACCGTCAACAGTCTTGGTATTTATTTATATTTTAATTGCGAAGTAATTCTCATTAATAAATTTAAAAAATGGTGCAGTGTAATATTTGCAACAACTCTATCGCACGCGAAGATAAGAACAATATACACTGCGTTAAGTGTAAAATAATTTTTCATGGTAGGTGCGTCAACCTTACTGATAAAGACTCCGAAGCATTAAAAATAATTAAAAAAACATGGGTTTGCTCTAACTGCGAACAGGTGAAAAAACAAAATAACGAGCCGTCCTCCTCAGAAATACTTGCGGCAGTAAACCGTTTAGACGCTACCGTGAACGAAGATATAAAAAACATGAAAACAGCACTAGATAAATACGGAGAGCTCAGTTTTGAACTAAACGAAAGACTGACGAAGATTGAAAAACATCTGGAAGGTCAAGCTAAAAAATTTGAGGAGATACTATTAGAAAATAAAGCACTCAAATCCCGAGTGGGCGAATTAGAGGTTCGCTTGAATAACGCAGAGCAAGGACTATTGAGTAGATCACTGGAGATCCGCGGTATACCGGAGCGACCGGGCGAAACGCCCGCTGCTTTGGTGACCAGTATAGGAGCAAGCTTGGGGATCAGGCTTAGTGTGGAGGACCTGGACAACGTACATCGCCGCAGAAGCCGAAAAGATGACTCGCGACCACCGCCTGTTATCGCACGCTTTGTCAGGCAATCAATTAGAGATGACTTAATTACGAAAAGGAAAGTGAAGAGGGATTTCTCCACGCGGGATATCGGTTGGCAGGAAAATGACTGCCACCGAATTTATCTGGGTGAAGAGATGACTCGCACAAACAGACACCTCTATTGGCTAGCCCGGCAGAAGAGAGCGGCGGGAAAAATCAAATATACGTGGTTTGCTTCCGGAAAGGTGCGGTGTCGAAAAGAGGACGGACATAGAGTCATCCTGATAGAACAGGCCTCGGATCTAGATGTATTTGACTGACTACCTAGAAGCCGTCAACCCCTTAGCCTCATTAAAATAGTCTTACTTCTTCTCTTAGTGCTATCTCGACACCGTCACATCCTCATATATATATATTATATATATATATATAATACAACAAGGAGTTTCACTTAGAACTTTATATATACATACATATATATATAAATATACATATATATACACACACACACACACACATGTATATATATATATATATATATATATATATATATATATATATATATATTTATATATATATATATATATATTATATATATATATATATATACTATATTATATTATATATATATATATATATATATATATAATATAATATAATTCAACAAGGAGTTTCACTTAGAACTCCTTCAGTTCTAAGTGAAACCCCTTCCTTAACACACCTCTTTTAAGAAGACATGCAAAGTCGGGTCATAACTTTTGCTTTTTATAAATAGTTTTGCCAATATTTAGTCTATTTATGACCCCGCCACCCCAGGTCATCTCTTTCCTTATTTGTTAATATAGTATTTTTAGGATTTAATTTGGTGTATTATGAATTTTTTATATTTCACTAAGCAAGTTAGGGTATCCAATTTGCATTTTCAGTATTTATTAGTTGATAGTAACCTTATATCCCAAAATTGTGGTACCTGGTCAACCGATGGCAAATCTTCTAACAGGAAGGTGGTTTATCGGAGCAGGTTTGCAATCTTTATTTACAGAAGAACATATGTAATTGGATAATTGATAGTTGTCAATGCAAGATACTGTGTGCAATATAAATATTATACAACAAAAAAAAGTATTAGAAAAAAGATAATAGTGAATTCAGTATTCTTTAAGATTGTACTTTTTGGTTGATTAAGTAGATTTTTAATGTTTTATATTTGTTTAAAAAAGTTAGATATTATGTGTAGTTTCAGCTACTCTAAGGTTGACCGTTAGCTCATTTTACTGTATGTAAATTGTAGCATCGCATCAACCAAAAGCAAACCTTCTATTTCTGAGGTGGTTTAACAAATTATGGTTACCACTCTTTAAATGGACGGACATTGATATATACATGTTTATACACTAATTCTCTATGCAGCATGCTATGAGCAATATGCATAGGGTAGTTATAATATAATGATATCCTTAATAAATATTAATATAGTATTATTTAGGAGTGGATTATTATTATGATATTGATAAGTAATTAAATTATTATTCTAATAGCTTATATTACTATTATTCAAATAGTAATATAAGTTTGTGAGTTTTGTATATTTTGACGTTAAACAGTAAAATAGATGTAAGTCATATTATTATTTATATTTTATCGAAAGCAGTTAATATTATACACTATTTATTCTTACTCATGGTTTTTAGATTGTTAAAATGTTTTTTTCTGGAGTTTACAATTGGTATTTTCAGTATTTTAAGGTTGACAGTTCTTTGTGGTTATCCGAATATTTCAAGGTTGTCAGAAAGCTCATTTTACAGTTGTAAATTGTAGTACATAAACAACCGATAGCAAACCTTCTATCAGGGAGATGGTTTAACAGAGTACGTTTGCCATCTTTTTTTATAGACGTACATACATAATTAGATAAGTATGGACGGTATATGGAATATGCAGTGGTGATTATGGATACTATTTATTAAAAAAAAAGAAAGGAAAAACAAATAAATTTTTATTATTACATTAGTTTTTAGGTCTGAATATGGGTTATTAGGAATTATTTAAATGATTTACATTTGCCTTAAATTGTTAGAGCTTTTTTGGTGTTCGGAGTACTTCAAGGTTGTGTAAATTTTACATTGTGTAAATTGTAGTGCTAAATCAACCAATAACAAACCTTCTATCAGACATGTGGTTTGTCTATTAACGTTTGCAACCGTGTCTTAATAGACGAACATATATGTTTTATATACTAATATATACATATATATATATATATATATATATATATATATATATATATATATATATATATTTATATATATATATATATATATAATATGATTCAACATGGAGTTTCACTTACAACTCCTTCAGTTCTAAGTGAAACCCCTTCCTTAACACACCTCTTTTTAGAAGACATGTCGGGTCGTAACTTTTTATTTTTGGTTTTATTTTTGTTTAAAAAAGTTTGATATTATGTGTAGTTTCAGCTACTCTAAGGTTGACCGTTAGCTCATTTTACTGTATGTAAATTGTAGCATCGCATCAACCAAAAGCAAACCTTCTATTTCTGAGGTGGTTTAACAAATTATGGTTACCACTCTTTAAATGGACGGACATTGATATATATACATTTGCCATCTTTTTTTGTAGACGAACATACATTATTAGATAAGTATGGACGGTATATGGAATATGCAGTGGTGATTATGGATACTATTTATTAAAAAAAAAGAAAGGAAAAACAAATAAATTTTTATTATTACATTAGTTTTTAGTTCTGAATATGGGTTATTAGGAATTATTTAAATGATTTACATTTGCCTTAAATTGTTAGAGCTTTTTTGGTGTTCGGAGTACTTCAAGGTTGACAGAAAGCTTATTTTACATTGTGTAAATTGTAGTGCTAAATCAACCAATAACAAACCTTCTATCAGACATGTGGTTTGTCTATTAACGTTTGCAACCGTGTCTTAATAGACGAACATATATGTTTTATATACTAATATATACATATATATATATATATATATATATATATATATATATATATATATATATATATATACAGACACACTCACATAATTATAAATATAAATATACATATATATATATATATATATATATATATATATATATATATATATAATACAATATAATATAATTCAACAAGGAGTTTCATTTACAACTCCTTCAGTTCTAAGTGAAACCCCTTCCTTAACACACCTCTTTTTAGAAGACATGTCGGGTCGTAACTTTTTATTTTTGGTTTTATTTTTGTTTAAAAAAGTTTGATATTATGTGTAGTTTCAGCTACTCTAAGGTTGACCGTTAGCTCATTTTACTGTATGTAAATTGTAGCATCGCATCAACCAAAAGCAAACCTTCTATTTCTGAGGTGGTTTAACAAATTATGGTTACCACTCTTTAAATGGACGGACATTGATATATACATTTGCCATCTTTTTTTATAGACGAACATACATTATTAGATAAGTATGGACGGTATATGGAAGATGCAGTGATGATTATGGAAACTATTTATTAAAAAAAAGATAGTAAAAAACAAATAAATAATTAATTAGTTTTTATGTCTTAATTTGTTTATTAAGAATTATTTAAATGATTTATATTTCTCTAATTTAGTTAGGGTTTCTATGTAGGCGTTTAATTATTTCAAGGTTGATAGTAACCTCATTTTACATTGTGTAAATTGTGGGGCGCAATCAACCGATATCAAACCTTCTACCAGAGGGATGGTTTAACAGAGTACGTTTTCCATCTTTTTTTATAGACGAACATACATAATTAGATAAGTAAGGACGTTGTATGGAATATGCAGTGATGAGTATGGATTCTACTTATTATAGATTATGGTGGTTTAGTATAGGAGAACATACGTAATTAGATATTTCATAATTATATGCAATATGGTGTGAGTGATATGAATAGTTGTAGTTAAATAAAGGTAATAAGCAAGAACTGAATGTTATTTAAATAGTTTTATTATTTTATTATATCCAAGTAATTTAATTATTAATGTTTCTTAAAATTGTTAATGTTTCTTTGTGGTTATCCAAGTATTTCAATGTTCACAGGAAGTAGATTTTACAGTGTGTAAATTGTAGTAAATAATCAACTGATAGGAAACGTTCATTCATAGACGTTACCATTCATATACCATACATTCAGATACCATAAATTTTGGTATCCATTATCTCATACAATATTTGAAAGATAGAAATAAGCTAATGTGTTAATAATTATTTATTCATTCATGTTTTTTAAGGTTGATGGTTTTACACTCTTTGCCATGTGTAATTTGTGTCTCAAAATCAACCGATAGCAAACCTTCTATCACGTTGATGGTATAGCTGTTCATGCTAACCATTCATTCATAGACGAACATACTTCATTTTATATGCACTGACTCACATCACAATTTATTTATTGTTAGATAGACGATTTTTCAGCATTTATTATTTAAGAGAAAGGAATTGTTAAACAGTGTAATATGTTTCTAGTTTTTTAAACTAAGGATTAATGATAATTTAATTTTAGGTATAAGTAATAGGATATATTTTTTAATTATTCGTTATATATTTTATCCTTCAAGTGTATTTTATTGTAAACTTTATTAATTAATTAATTATTTTACCTGCGATAACCATTTGTCCAGCTTATGTCTTGGTACTCAAGATATATAGGATGCGAGTATTTACGGTAGGAATGAATTATTTTAAAGGTTGCTAGAAATGCAAAAATCAATTTTATTAAACAATAGTATTTGTGCTCTTAAATATAGATTTATTTTTCCGACACATAATACTTTTTACAGGATGTCTAATACAAACATCAGCCTAATGTATGAAAATCTGGAGATGGTAGATATATATTGGCAGTTGGAAGGAATATAGGAGATATTGGATCATTTACATAACAGAAGATGGAACATGAGAAGCTGTGGGCGTTATTAATTAAGGTTAGTCGGAATAAATTAAATTATTATTTACGTATTAATATAATTTGGTGAATTTTGTAGTTAAACAGTAAAAAGGATGTAAGCCATATTATTATTTATATTTTACGGAAATCAGTTGATATTCTATTACAGTATTTATTCTTTTTAGCTTTTATTAATGTTTTTTCTCGAGTATACAATTGGTATTTTAAGATTGACTGTTAGCTAATTTTCTGTGTACAAATTGTAATACATAATCAACCAATAGTAAAACTTCTATAAGACAGGTGGTTGAACACACTATGTTTGCCATGCTTTAATAGACGAACATGTATATATACACATTTATACAGCAACTGTCGATGCAGGATGCTATGAGCAATATGGATTTGTTAGTTATTAAACAAATATCAAAATAAATTTCATATTTATTAATCTGATATTACAAACCTTCTATAAGCCAGGTGATTTAACACATTATGTTTGCCATCCTTTAATAGACGAACATGTATATATACACATTTATACAGCAACTGTCGATGCAGGATGCTATGAGCAATATGGATTGGTTAGTTATTAAACAAATATCAAAATATATTTCATAATTACTAATCTGGTATTGCTTAAGAGTGAACTCACTTAAAATAGTTAGAGTATCTATGTGGTGTTACAGATATTTCAAGGTTGACCGTAAGCTCATTTACTGTGTGTAAATTGTAGTACTTAATCAACCAATAGCAAACCTTCACTGTCAAGATTTCACTGTCAACGATCTTCATAAGATTTTAATTTTGTTTGTTTTAAAAGAATAGTTGTTTTACTCTGCACTTAATGAATAAAATTGGTTAAATATAAACAGTGAAAAAAGTTGACAATGAGCTACTAAAGAAGAAATAAGAGATGGTATCGAGAATTGAAACTCGCGCTCGGTCGGAGAAATGCGGAGATAATATGGAGCCGAGAATTACCGAAGAAACCAGAGCCCGCACTCAAGCTTGGCGAACGGGTTACGATTATATTATTTACTTATACGTACACGGTTTCCATAAATGTTAGCGCTGGTATTGTTTAATATTTAATTGTTTAGATTTCCAGAAATATAAAAATTAAAATTTGTACATATAAAAGTGTTTAAAAAAAAATATACCCACAATGAATTCTTCTTCTTTTGCATCACCCTGTAGTGCCTTTCAGCGTAGGGGAGCGTCTAACCAGGATTGCCAATTTTCCCTGATTCTTGCAAGATTTCTGACTTGGCGTATATTCTTATTTCTGTTTTTGCACAGGCGGTCTACGTATTCGAGGTACGACATTCTCGGTCTGCCGCGGGGTCTTCTGCCATCGGGGACGTAGTCCATAGACTTTAATGGATCTCTGTGTTCTTCCATCCTGATGACATGCCCAAACCACTTAAGCTGCCGAGTCTTTAGGACATCCTTCATCGGGGGAACCCCCAATTCCTCCCTGATTCTCTCGTTGCGAATGCAGTCCCGTCTCGTTTTCCCTGCGATCCTTCGGAGAAACCTCATTTCTGCAGCAGTGATTTTTCTCTCAAGTTTGTCAGTCAGCACTCAGCTTTCTGCATCATACAGGAGTATAGGCAAGTATACTGCCTTAAATATGTGAAGTTTTACACCTCTGCTCACTTATCTCTTTCCGATCACAGTATTGCAGATCTGGTAATATATAGCGTTTGCTTTGCTTATCCTGTGCAGAACTTCTGAATCCACTTTCCCATAACAGAACCAAGGTAGGTGAAATCTGACACAACTTCCATCACCTCTCTGTTGCAATATACTGTAACATCTTTCTGCACCCTTCCAACCTGTAGGATCTTGCTCTTTCCTGTACTGATGACCATATCCTTCCTGAGGAGCTCCTCGTTCCATTCGTCAACTGCCTGCTGTAATGTCTCCACAGAATCAGCAATCAGGACAATATCTTCCGCATATAGAAGAAACTGAAATACAACTGGAAGCAGATTCCCTTGCCCCAGGAACGTCGTTTCTGTTCGCCTTTTGCAGATTGCAGCAATTTCATTCATGTA
This sequence comes from Nezara viridula, assembly GCA_928085145.1. NCBI lineage: Eukaryota > Metazoa > Arthropoda > Insecta > Hemiptera > Pentatomidae > Nezara > Nezara viridula. The sequence continues at coordinate 134,892,375 of OV725078.1, forward strand.
TAATATAAATAACAACGGGCTTAAACTATCACGTTATTTGACCCCCCTAGCTATGCTAAAATAGCCTGATTCCTGTCCATTCAGTCTGACTATTCCTTTTGGATTTTGGTATATGGATTTAATGGCCTCAACCAGGCTTCTAGGAACATTTTTTACTCTTAGTGTTTCCCATATTTCGTTTCTTGGGACTGAATTAAAAGCTGCTTGAAGGTCGAGGAAGGCTAAGTATAGATTTTTATCATTATCCCATGATTTTTGCATTATATTCCTGAGGGTGAATATATGATCCTGTGTCTGACGCCCTGGTCTGAAACCAGCTTGCTCTTCTAAGAACGGTTCCATTAAGGTCTCAGTCTATTGTGCAGGATGGATGTATATAACTTGTATACCACTGGAGATAGGCATATGGGTCTGTAGTTGGAGCATTCAGCCTGGCTGCCTTTTTTATGTTTGGGAATTATTTTGAAAAAGCCTAGGTACTTTATTTCGGTCTCCAATGACTTAGATGTTTTGCCCTAAAACATCAAATGATGAAAAGACAAGATCTATGTTTACTAAACTAGGGTGGTAAGTGAAAGTTGTGATGCGCGCACCGCACCAGATTTTGTTTATGCTTCTCTAAAACAGCGTTTCTTCTTGGTGTTCCAAGTATTTCAAGGTTTATAGTAAGCTCATTATTCCGTGTGTGAATAGTGGTACCTGGTCAATCGATAGAAAACCTATAAGGGAGATGGTCAACCAGATTGAGTTTGCCATCTTTTTTTATAGGCGCACATATGTAATCAGATATATAGATAATTTCATAATTACATGCAGTTTGGTGTGACCGATATGAATAGGCATCATTTAATGATCAGAAATGATTTTTTTTTCATGTAATTGAATGTATAATGCTTGTTATATTGGTTAGGGGTTCTCTTTGGTATTCCAATTATTTCAAGTTTGAGTGTTAAAGCAACTTGTTATAAAACATTTTATAAAAAGCATTTTTGCAAATATTGGTTTACCGTATTTTGGTATCCATTATTCTCATACAATATTTGAAAGATAGAAATAAGCTAATGTGTTAATAATTATTTATTTATTCTTGTTTTTTAAGGTTGATGGTTTTACACACTTTGCCATGTGTAATTTGTGTCTCAAAATCAACCAATAGCAAACCTTCTATCACGTTGATGGTATAGCTGTTCATGCTAACCATTCATTCATAGACGAACATGCTTCATTATATGTGCAATGACTCACATCATAACTTATTTATTGTTGGATAGAATATTTTCCTAAATTTATTTTTTAAGAGAGAGGAATTGTTAAAGAGTGTAATATGTTTCTAGTTTTTTAAATTAAGGATTAATGATAATTTTATTTTAGATGTTAGAAATTGGGTATATTTTTTAATTGTTCGTTATATATTTTATCATTTAAGCACATTTTATTGTAATCTGTATTAAACAATTAATTAGTTTATCTGTAATAAACATTTTGCCTGCTTATGTCTTGGTACTCAAGATATAGATTGTGTAAATATTTAAGGTAGAGATTGAATTATTTTAAAGGTTGTTAGAAATGCAAATATCAGTTTTATTAAACAATAGTATTTGTGACCTTAAGTATAGATTATATATAGAAATGAGTTAATTATTATTTATTTATTATTGTTTTTTAAGGTTGATGGTTTTACACACTTTGCCATGTGTAATTTGTGTCTCAAAATCAACCAATAGCAAACCTTCTATCACGTTGATGGTATAGCTCTTCATGCTAACGATTCATTCATAGACGAACATACTTCATTATATATGCAATGACATTATTAAATTTCTCCAGCAACTCCTCCACATATATGGGACACGGATATCATTCCAAGAGATTGGGAGTTCAGTATCATTGTTTCTATAAGCAAGAAAGGTAGCTCCACTGGCTGAAAATTACAGGCCAATAAGTTTACTTTCAGTGGCTTACAAACTATATACCTCAATCCTAGAAAGGAGACTAAGGGCCGCAGTCGAGAACAAAATAGAAGAAGAACAAGTAGGCTTTTGTCCAGGGAGACAGACTCAAGATCACATCTTCATACTGAGAAGCATCGCTGAGAAAGCTTGGGACAGAGATAAAAACATATATATGGCATTCTTAGATCTCAAAGCAGCGTTGGACTCCATCCCAAGAAAAGAAATATGGGATGCTTTGAAATCAAAAAATGTTCCAGGAAATCTTATCACAGCTATCACATTGGTTTATCAGGAAGCGAAAGGAGTTGTGAGGATCAACGGAAGAGAGTCCAAGCCTTTTCCCATAGAGAGAGGTGTGAGACAGGGAGACAGCCTCAGTCTCCTCT